>OZ038501.1:73516155-73573655 GCA_964036315.1 Acanthosepion esculentum
ACTGCATCCAGCAGCAAGGCTTCTGATTGGGAGATAAGAGGTTTTGATGAGCATAGACCCACCTCATAATTACTGCTGTTCCCATATCCACTCTGACCCAGTGTGGTATCACCTGTTAGGGTCCCAGCTATTGACAAATAGTGAAACCCCCAAATAAAAAAACACTATAAAAATACTTGCATTACATTTCTATAGTAAAATTACTAGCAATACTTTTTAATATAAGAAATAAATTATCAACGATACCCATCTTTTTTTTTTATTATTGGTATTACCTCCTGTACAGCCACTAACACACAAGGGGGTTACAGGGTGTGGAGGATTAGGAACCAGAAACATTAGAAAAGAGTAATCAGGAGGCAGAAAATAGCAACTGACAGTTGTTATGGTAACCTATCTACATTAGAATGAACTCTTCCTCCTTCATAAATACTAACCTGCAAGACTTCCGAAGGCAGGCAGTCAGGATGCAGTGTAACCTGATAGTTTGAACGGACACTTCTATCTGCTGACTAATAACACTCTTATTTTGTATACATGTTGTATTATTTCAATACACTTGTTCAACCTACCTACCTTCTTTCCGTGTTTTTCTTTCTGGCTCCCTAACAGGTCACAATAACAGTGCATTTAAATTTTTGTAGGTTAAAGTTGGCTGGAAAGCATGGAGCTGGAAGGGAGTTCCACAAGTGAGATGTGTGAGAAAAGAAACTGTTAGAAGTTATGGATACATCTATCTAGCTCAACTGTAAATTAATGAGATTTCACTTAAATTCAGTCTAGGTACCATAGCCATGAAAGTATTTATAGAATTTAAAGAAAATTACCAACAATACACATCTACTAACAAATTGTAGGTATTATGTTCCCTATTTACATTATCTGAACTATTGTCCTCATCTTTGTCGCCATATTTATTACGTTTCGGCCCTTGTACGCGGCGGCCTTCTTCAGGTGGTTGGAATGTTGAACTGGAGTAGTATTTCATTCACTGGGGTAGACTGTTCTAGTTCTATATGTCATTTTTAATCGATGTCAGTTATCTCCTGTTAATTCCCCTCTCCAAGTTCTCCACTGGTATTGAACCAGGTATTGAACTCACACTCTTTGGATCCTGTCACTGGATCTAACCAACGCCTTTATCCACTGTGCCATGAGGACATCTGTGTATGAATTTCTGGGTATTATAAACCTAATGCCTTCAATCATTTTTTACCAGTGCTCATATTGCAATTTTTCCTGTTATCATTTAAATATTTTTACCAGAGCTCATATTGTAATTTTTGTTGTCATTATCGCTTTTCTCTGGTACTCCTTATTACTGGATTCCATATTGTATTCATTTCTATGCTTGGTCGGCTCAGGAGATATTTGTGGCCTAGCATATGTGCTGATTCCTTAAGTTTACAAATTTTCCAATGGTGTTCTTTGTCTATGATCTCAACCTGATCCCACCGATCACCTTTTCTCTCCATATGTGGCCAGCCACGTTTGATTTTTCCACTTCCCCTCATGTTACAGCTTTCTGGTGTTCTTGAAGCCTTACCTTAAGGGGGCGACCTGTCTCCCTTTTATATTTCTTCCCGCAGCTGCACGGGGTAGCGTAAACACAGTCTTTAGTCATGTTCTCCTCTATTGTAGTGGCTTCACCCAAATTCGTTTAAAATACTATGAAGCAACCAACAAAAGAGCTTTCATGACATTAATCCATATGATATCCAAAATTTCTTAAATCAAATTGTATTTCCAAACTACAACTTTAAAAAACACACATCATTACCAACAAAAACTTGTATGGAACCGGTCCACAGCAAAATGTTATCCTGATCACTACAATCCTAATTTCAAGTCTTTGGTTTCAAGTCATTGGTTAACCCTTATCATTCCTACATAAACTCATGAACTGCACATCTTGCCTTCTCTTATGCTCATACAACACTACACAGTAACCCTCTACCTTGAGTGGCTCTTGGGCTTTGTATTGGGTGAACATTAGTATAAAAATATATATTTGGCCTTCATTTTTGCTAAAGAATATATTGTAAATTATTTTTGTGCTCCTAAGGTTAAGTGTGTGGAGAAATTGTTGATAATATAGATTATTTTGAACACTTCCAACCAGTATTTAGCCATTTTCAAACTCATTATTACTATTCAATGTATCTAATTAATGAATCCTACCCATGATATCATGAGTTACATCAGCAGCTATGAATTTAAGTGCAGTACTAGATTGGCAGATTGGTCTCATCATTTTATAGTTTAAATGGATAGATGTAACCATAAGTTCTATCCGAATATTTTCTTCTATTTCACTTCTCGCTTGTGAAACTCTCTTCTAAACTCTTGCTCTCCACTTTGATCTTCAAAAGTTTAAATGCAATGTTAGTTATCTTTTGGCTTAATTGCTTTTCTTTTATTGTTTTCTCTCTCTTCTTAAGAATGTTTTCTTTTTCTCATATTCTCTCACACTTGGTGACCCCTTTGCATCTTAATGGCTTTTTTGCCTTGCTTGGAGACATGATAAAAAAAAACAAAGAAACAAAAAAAAAACCTATTACAATCTTTTCATAACATTGACAAAAAATTTAGCTATAAAGATTCTTTTTGCCCAGTTGTTCACACGACTATTGTGGCAAGCTATTGACGAGAATTTTGTCAATATTTTTGGATAAAGAGATAGAGATGATCCATGCTTTTCCAGAAGATAGTCTAAAGTGAATATGCAAAGCTTCCACTATTTTTTATTTCCAACTCTAACTTCCTGACAGAGATAAAAACAAAACAAAATGGCAGACTGACCACAAACAGGGGAGATATGTTTGAAGTTTTTTTTTTTTTGGAAAGGTAAAGACTAACACAAAGGTCAAGTGGATCAGTTTGATCTCTGGTCTAGCACACTTATGTGATTTGGGAGTTCTTTACTGTTCAGAATTAAGACACAGATATAGTTTGTTTCTTTTCTTTTTTTGTCTGATGCTGATAAAATCCTGCTATGCTCTGAAGTGCTAAACAGCAAGAGAAAATGTTTTAAAAATGTCAAGAGTTAGATAACCATATGAAAGTAAATATCTACCAGTCATTTAGCTCTGTGTACAAGATGTTGAAAAGTATTTTTTGCCCAACCCACACTTCCTAAAATCTCACCAAATGACCCTAGCCTGGAGTAGTAGAAAGAGCCAATCAAAGGGAATTGAGAGGTTTGGTACCTAATACTTAACTTTCGTTTTAATTTTTTTTTCTTTTATTAATCATTTACCCCCAAAGCAAGGGGATAATGCCACTAAGATGTAAGGGGTTACTGAAAATGAAAGAGAATGACAAGACTTAAGTGAGGAGAAAGGATAATAAAAGAATAGAATTCAGGAAGACAGAAGATGGCAATAATGCCACTAAGATGCAAGGGGTCACTGGGAATGAAAGAGAATGAAGACTTCAGTGAATAGAAAGGAACAGGATTCAGGAAGACAGAAAATGGCAATTAACACTGCATATAAATATTAGAATATCGTAGATGGCAGAGAAGCAAGAAATCAGGAGAGAGCTCCACATCTAACAAGTGCAAGAAAAGAAAATATTAGAATAGGACAGATAGTTACATCTATCTAGTTTCAACACTAAAACAGGTAGACCTAACTGCCAATCTAGTAGCACATGCAGTCAATGCACCAAGGAAAGCTCATCAGAATAATTACCATGAAAATATTTGTAGAAAAGACAGGTGAACAGGTTTCTCTTACTGTCCATATTTTTAATAGATTCCTTTCTGTAAAATGTCTACTTGGATGAAACAAATGTTAACTTAATTTTCTTTCTTTCTTTTTACAGGTTTTCATGATGAAGTCTTTATTTTTATTATTGGTTATTGCTGTTTCACAGATAAATGCTGGTAAGTAATTGCAAAAAGAATAACTTCTATATATATTATTGGGTATTATATAATTGCAAAATAATTGCCAAACATTGTTTAGCTTTTAAATTTGCTATTTAAGAATAAGGACTGTAGATAGTAAATTTTCTCGGTGATTACTTTGCCAACACACAAGATGGATGGCCATACAAAGCTGAAGAGTTCCATCTGTTTTATTATTTATCAGTGTGTAGATTCTAACCTTTCCCAAGGTGATCAGTGCAAAGTGAACATAAACTAATGTGCAATTATCAAGTCATTTCTTTTGGGTAAGTCAATGAAGATTGTTGTAAATTGCCAGATTTCTGAAGTTTATATGATCAATATGCATGTCCCCCAAGGCCCTCTTTTTGGTCCTATCTTTCTGCTTTTTATTAATGATCTGACTGTAGTTCAAGAAAAGTAAAACTCAGAATCACCCAGGTTTCTTTCAGACTTGGTCTCAGTGGGAATGTAACAAATTTTCATCTTGACTCCGGGTCTCTGACTTCCTTCTCCGCTTTCATCCTTTTCATTAACATGTCTACGTGACTACCATAAAAAAAGAACCTGCCCTCCCCATCTTTGGTCTTATTTTATAACCACCATCCTTACTCATAATCCCTCATGCTGCTGCCCAGTTGTGTCCACCACAACCAGTGTTTAATCTCTCACACTACACTTCAGTTCATCCACCCTGTCTCTCAGTTCCTATAGTTAGGTATCCCATCCCTCCCAATTTCACTGCTTAACATTCTCAGCTTATTAGTATACATGTATACCGACGATACTGACGTTTATGGAAAAATTTGAAAATCAAGATATCCAAAGCCTTATAGCTGATCTCAGATTAATGGAGAATTTTAAAATGGCTCATGACTTTCAGTACCTCTAAAAAACAAGCTAGTACAATTTCATGATTACCAATCATTTTCTCCAGTCATGGTTGCATTCTCAATGCAGTCCCTTGCTTTGAAAGTCCATTGCGACTTGGGTCAACCCAAACCTCAAGCCACCCTGTGTATGATGAACTACATCCGCATCCTGGGTAAGACAATAAACTATGTCCAGCAGTGAGGCCTCTGATTGGGGTTTTTTTAGGAGTATAGAACCACCTCTTGGTTGCTGGTGTTCCCAGGTCCACCCTGACTCAGGTTGGTGGTACCTGTTAGGGTCCCACCTTTGGGCGGAGTAGTTGACTCCCAAACTTGGGTTGGAACACCGTGAAAGTGGGTTTTAATACCAGAGGTACTTTGTAAAAAAAAACATTACCGGCAATAGATTTTTGAGGAAAAAATTATTGCCAGTGATACATTTTTGAAAAAAAAAAATATTAACAGCAATAAATTGTCATCAAATAACCCATAGAGGTTGATATGCCATAAACCAAACCAAACCAGACCTCAAGTGGAACACGTATATATGATCCATCACTAAAGAGGCTAGAAAAATGATTGGTTCCTTGTACTGCTTTGGAAATTAACTGACTGTTCTTGCCATGCTCTATCTTTACAAAACTCAAATCAGACCAAAAATGATCTCTCCTTTGACCTAACTCTAATAGCTCGACAGGAGGGGAAAAAAACTGGCTTTTAACTTTCAATGCCTCAAAAATCAAACCAGTATCATTTCATCCTTACTAATAAGAAATTAAGTTTTCTCCAGTCACTTGCACTCTCAATGAGACTCAATGTTTTTGAACATCTCTTGTGACATCAGTTCATTGCAGACCTCAAGTGGAACTCTTTTGATCTATTGCTAAAGATGCTCAAAAATTGGTTGGCTCCTTTTTCCAAAACTCTTTCTGTCATGTTTTATCTCTATAAGAGTTAGATTAAACCAAAAATGGAATATTGTTGCCGCATCTAAGCTGGAGCTGCCAAATCAACACTTGATAGAGTTCAGAAATGTCTCCACAGTCTTTTAGGGGGATGACTTAATTTTCCACTCTAAAGCCTCTTTCAAGCCTACCATTATTCTATCACTATTTCCATGGCAAATGTCCAGATGAGCTCTACCAGTTCAGACCTTTATAGCAATGAGTTGCCATTATATGTTAACAGTCTAATCCCCCGCATTTACACTGTGCTCCATTTTTTAGAAGAAAGTTTCACTCGAGCAGCCGTTTTCTGAGAACTGATATTCTGTGGAACAAAACAGGCTTCCGGCATGATGTTTTTCCCAATCACTACAATCTTGACCTTTCCAGGGTTAACTGTTATCTTTCCTGCATAACCCCATGAATTTTATGTCTTGCCTTTTCCTATGCTCATACAATACCTCACAGTAATCCTCTACCCTAAGTGTCTCTTGGGCCTTGTATTGAGTGAACATTAGTATAAAATAACAAAAAATGCTCTTGCAGGGATAATTCCATTGTGGGGAAAATTAAATAAAATTATGAATAAAATAATAATAATGAATAATAAAAAGTAATTAACTTTCCCATAATGAAATTAATAAAGAAATCGGAAAGGTTTTTGGTCACCTGCACAATTTTATGACCCCCCCCCCCAACCGCCACTTCTGGAAAGGAAAGAATCTTTCACTTTCCACTTGTCATTGTTTGAACGTGTTTTGCAAGCTCTATTCATAAAGTAAGAGAATTGGTTGTTCCATCTTGGTGCAAAACTGACTTAAGCTTGGCTATTTTAACCATTATTATCCCAACTTACTTCTGAAGCAAAAAAAGAAAATGGACACGTTCAAGAGACAATGAGAAGTTTGTTTCACCACAGTCACCATAAAAAGAATAAATGTCCGTAGCAGAAACCCAAGTTTTTGTTTTGCTGCTTCTTTGTTTATCATATGTGAACACACACACACACACACACCATCCCTAAGATACATGCAACTTTGTTAACTTTCATACCTTAAACACTACAATCTCAAACTCTTCAGGTCCAGGGTTACTATTTATTCCCCTTATTCTCATAATCTTTGCTTGTATCTCCACTTAATTCTTCTTACATTTAGTAATTTTCTACCTTGAGTGGCTCTTGAACCTTTTAATTGTGCGAACCTTTAGTATATAAAAAGCTGTTTCAGCTAGTTTGAACTCTGCATCAGTCAGTTATGTACCATGTGTGATACATGCTTAGGCGATCATGTATCTTTCGATACATGACTGACGAGGTACATCTCTCCCGCAGTAGGTTGCCATTTCATTCTGCAGTAGACCAGTTGCCATCCAAGGTTACAGAACCCAATCTGTTCTGATATTTACCCATAGCTGGGGGGTAAGAAGAGGATTCATACCTTTCCCAAGGGTATTAGCACGTAAGTGAATGTAATGGATTCGACTGGGATTCGAACTCGGCTCTCAGATTCTTCTATCCATTACTCCACTATGCCTCTTCTGCATAGTGGGTACAAATTGTAGGGCATGAAGAAATAGATATTATTTGTCTTGAAATACATTGTGTGTCATTCTTAAATAAGAATTGGCCAGTTGAAGAAAAAAAAATTCAGTTGTTCTTTATGGTGATCCACTGCACATTGCAAATTCCATTATCTTCTATCACGAAGTCCCCCACACATCTATTTTTATGATCTTTTTCACCTAATGCAAGGTCTAAGGGGGTTGCTAAATGTCATAAAAGTGTATAGAGAGGGAGTATTATGAGGATATGTTGGATAGATAACTGTTGACCCTCGACGTTAAGAGGCTAAAATTGTATTGATCAGGGAAGTATTCTCTTAGGAATATGTTCTACAATGAAACAGTTCTGGAGAAAATGCCGTTTAAGTGGAAATTCCTCCTCACCAATGGAATATGACAAGAATGAGGATTCATCTGAACATCTACTATGAATATAGCGAAAGGCTAGCCATGATTTGTCACTGGGGAAAATGGTTGTAGGGTGGGAAACAATTCATCACCCACACAAGCTTTAATAGTCTTCAACCGGGTTTCCCTATTCACATGGAGTGGAATATGTGTGTATAAATGAAGAATTAAGTTAATCTTTAAACACAGATCTACAAATTTCATTAATTTTTATTTATTTGAGTATTTCTTTCAAATTGAAAGAAATGAATTACAAAAGATCCTTTGGGGATTGCTTCACACAAAACATTTTGTGTATATTTTTTACAGTACAACTGAAAAGATTGCATTAGTATAGCATAAATAGGAAGCATCTACATGTATACAGATGTATGTGACACAGGTCTGTATTGTTTTCACTGTGAATAAATTGTAGCATTAAGCCACATACAATAAAGGCAGGAAGTTAGCTGCGACTGTTGATGCATGTAAAAAAACTATTGCTAATCATTTTTGTAATATTGCATACTTGAATAAAAATGCAAAAGATTTGAGTAATTAAATGTGAGAGTTTCATTTGTGCAACAAATGATCAAACAAACAGCCTTGTCAAAGGTTCACTGAAAGGATAGTTAGCAAACAAGAATTGATCATATTTATAATAAAATAGTAGGCTCCAGATGAATCTAAAATTTAGATTTATTAATCTCAAGCTTATTGGCTAAGATATATTTTCCTAATTTTTAAATATTGCTTTTAAGAAGGGAAAATTTTGAACATATTCTGAAGCTGAGCCTCCAAAATTTTATTTTAAGATATTTCACCGTCTGCCAATTAAAAAAAATACCACAGATCTCATTCGATGTAGCTGGTTGGTTAATATAGATGAATACA
This sequence comes from Acanthosepion esculentum, assembly GCA_964036315.1. Classification (NCBI taxonomy): domain Eukaryota; kingdom Metazoa; phylum Mollusca; class Cephalopoda; order Sepiida; family Sepiidae; genus Acanthosepion; species Acanthosepion esculentum. The sequence continues at coordinate 73,524,708 of OZ038501.1, forward strand.
AAAATTCTAATATTTGGAGCCTGTCAATCTGTATATATAAAACTGAGGATGTCTGTCTGTGTGATACCTTTTCATTTGAGATCCATCCAACCGATTTTGACTAAACTTGGCACATACATTGTACAATGTAAGAGATAGTTCTTAGCATAAAAAAATCGATAACTTTTAAAAATTCAATAATCGATCAAATCAATAAATTCTACTTTTTTCCTCAGATTTCGTTCAAACTCTGTACATCATGATGAGCTCAACAATACCTCATTTTTATATCTACACCACTGAGTTTAGGGAAAAACAAAAAATTGATTTCAACACAAATTTTAAACTGAAAACTCCCTCAATTTTCAAGCAATCTAATACAAACTTCACTCAATTGTAGCCAACAATAAGTTGATTGTTTAACAGTCATTTAACTTGATAATTGAATCCACCCATATAGTGGAAACTGCATAAACAGAGAAAAATGGTGATATTTATTTTTTTTATTTTTTTACTGGTTTCTTGCTTATTTTTCAATGATCTTTCAACCAATTTTCATCAAACTTAACAATTGCTTTATAAATGTATCCTCTTTTACATCCCTGGTAGCACACTGACAAATTAAATTTCAAAATCTCCAAAACAATTGTGATCTAACGTGGGTCTTCATGTTACCTGTTTTATTCCTTCATGCCCTCAGCTAACTTCAATTGAATAAATACAGACTACTTTTGTTATATCAGTAACTGCATTAATTCAAAACGTTTTTAATGTAAATACTTTAAAGTAATTGAAGAAGATAGACACTTTTGCATCTAAACATGATGCTGTTTTTGCTTCATTCTAATTGAAAACTTTTTCTGATTGACGAGCTGAGTATGGCTGCTAGTGTACAATAATTGAGTTACTTTTGGTATAATGAATTTTCAATTACAGTACTTAAATCTATAAATCGACCATTCGCCCTTGCATGGAGTATTGCTGCCATATATGGTCTGGAGCCCCTGCTGTTTGCCTCAGGGTTCTTGATAAGATCCAGAGACAGATATGCAATGTAATTGGCCCTGATCTGTCATCTCGTCTGCAGTCGCTCTCTCACAGACGCGACGTTGCTTCGCTCTGTCTTTTTACAAATACTTTCATGGTAATTGCTCTGAGAAGCTGCTTTCGCTGGTCCCTAGGCCTCATGAATTTAAACGTCCTACGAGGCTGGCATCCTGTTCCCACCCCTTCACCGTTGAAACTGTTAGATGTAGATGTCTCTTCTACTCCAACAGCTTCATGTCTCGCACATCTCGCCTGTGGAACTCCCTTCCCTATTACCGTTTCCCTGACAAATACAATCTCCAACTATTTAAGTGTAACGTCAATCGACATCTTCAGTTGCCTTGATCTATCCACTTCCCTTCTCCACATCCTTTCACCTTTCATTCCTATCTGCTCTTGCTCCAAATCTTCTGTAACCCCCTTGCCTTGATCGATCCACTATCTTTCTCCACATCCTCTCCTTTACCACATCCTGGGTATGACAATAAACTACATCCGCGTCCTGGGTATGACGATAAACTACGTCCAACCAAAAGGCCGTCGATCCGATCAATCGGCTGGTCATGTCATGCCCCATCACATCTAACCCATCCCAAAACAACTACAACTTACAATTAACTTTCCCACCCAAACCCTACACTAAATATACTAACACCATAACCCCTAAAATGTGATGGAAAGCGGTGGCTTAGGGTCAATCGGTAGAAAAAAAAAATTTGGACTATGATGTTGCCAGCCATACGTTTTTGAAACGATGATGTTGCCAGCCATACATTTTTGAAACGATGATGTTGCCAGCTATACGTTTTTGATATAGCTAGTAAATACTGGATCTGGCATTAAATAACCCATAGTGGTTGATATGCCATAAAACCCCAAACAAACAAACAATCTCCTTTACCACTCCTATCTGCTCTTCCTCCAAACCTTCTGTAACCCCTTGCGTACTAGTGGCCTGCAGCCTTGCTTGGAGTGATAAGCTTAAAAAAAAAAAACAAATCTATTAGCATTTTTCTACAATTCCAAAACTGGGCTCCATGCACACGTGTCCTTTGCAGTTTAAACACCAGTATTCAATTTGATTTTGTGTTCTATTAGTATCTGCTTATGTAATGTCCATATAGAACTGATATGACGCGTTAAACAAATATGCCACAAATTTCCCACTCTAATGATTATGTATATCATGACACATCCTGAGGTCGAGAGGGAAGTGAATCTTTTCTTTTTCTTTCCTGTTGTACCAATTTACTTCCTGTTGACTTTACCAATATTTATCTAATGTTACAGAATGTGTAGTCTTGCCCAGAATGGCAAACATCAGGTCAGAAGATCCCACAGATTCCTTAGTAGGGCAAGTCAGCATGCAGTGGAAAAATTTTGGTCCACCTGTTGATATCATCTCAATCATTTTAATTTCATTTCCTCCTAGAAATGATACTACAACTAGTGTCCCTTATAAAATAAAACAAGATAAAAAAGGGAATTGGCCAACCTTTAACTTTCGTACACACAAAAAAAAAAACAGGAAGGTTTTTCCCTTGACACTGCTATTATTTTAAGCACCTTCAATCCTCAACAATGTTTATTTTAAAAAGTGATGATTAGAATTGTTATGAAATTTAAACACATCACAGTAAATTATACATTTTCTTTGTTCTTCAGAATTGACGACAAAAATAATAAACACAATTTATTTGATATTTTACTTACCCTATTGTATTGTTTATTGAAATGGGTCGCAAAACATCAGCTAATTGCCAATTGATTCGAATGTTATAAAATGGTAAATAAGGGTTTACTTATAGTTGGTTCACGTATTTTAATTTAGTAAATGTTTTCATATTTCTTTATAAATTGGTAAATGATAAATATTGCATTGCATTAGTTCTAATTGTATTAGTTTTTAGAATGTTGCAAATATAAAATTATTCTTAAAAATAAACGATCTAATAAATAAATAGTATTTAATATTTTTATTGTAAATCCTCAAGAACAAAAATATATATAAATTAACTTTCATATGTTTAGGTTTTATTACAATTCTAATCATTGCTTTTTTTTTTAGTTAAAATAATAGCAGTGTCAATGGAAAAACTGTCCTGACAAGCTTTTTTTTTTTTTTTTTTGCAAGCATGAAGGCTCAAGTTTGCCAGAGAGTTTTTCTAATGACACAACTTAGAAATTACCAAGGGAGTATAAACTATTTTAAAAAGAGTTTTAGAATTTTAATAAAATTGTAACCATATGAAAAGTGGATTTATACATGCAATATTTATTATTTACTAATATATATATATATATATATATATATATATAATTAACAGATTTAAAAAATATGGTTCCTTTGCTACACAGGAATTACCATGTTTCAAAAACCAAAGCTAAAAACTTCAAATTTAATTATATAATAAAATTAAAAGTATTAGTTCCGTTTCATCTTCCACCGAATTTTGGAAATATATTTATGCTCTGTAAATTTACATTGAGCACTGTTTTATAAAAATAACAATAAGAACACCGGATTATATATCTTACTGCTCTTTCTTTTTACTATAATATCACACACACTTTGAAGCAATCTAAGAAGAAAATGCATAATGCCCAGAAAAAATTTAATTGCTTTATAGTTCATAGTACAAATTTGTGAATAAAAATATTTTCATGATTATTTTCTTATAAAATGATAAATAATGAATCCTTAGTTTGCAGTGGTGGGGAGGGGACAAAAAGTGCAACATCACCAGACATCCAATCAAAGAGTGAAATAAAAATTTAGTTTATATTTAATTTGAACAAAGTTTTTATTCCATGTTTCATCTGGTTTTAGATATTTAAAATGTCTCCCTTTTCCCAGGACTATAGGACCCCCTACACAAATCTTAAGGCAATACAATCAAGGAGTTGGCCTTGCGCATCACCAAACCTCGGCATGAATGAATAGCGCATTTTCATTAGTTCTCATAGTTTTATAATTTTGTAAATATAAAATTAGTCTTGTAAATAAACTATTTTTTTTTTTACTGTTAATCTATAGGAAATAAACCCTTGTTACTTTATAAAATGGCAAATAATGAATACTGCATTGTCATCTCTTTCTCTCTCTCTCTTTCTCTCTCTCATATATACATATATATATATATATATATATATATAAACAGAGGATGTCTGTCTGTGTGATACCTTTTCACTTGAGATCCATACAATTGATTTTGACCAATCTTGGCACGTACAATGTAAGATATAGGTTCTTAGTGTAAAAAAAATTCTTCTGTTATAGCAGTAACTGCATTAATTTAAAATGTTTTTTAATGAAAGTACTTTAAAGTAATTGAAGAAGATAGACTCTGTTGCATCTAAACATGATGCTGTTTTTGCTCCATTCTAATTGAGTGCTTTTTCTGATCGACCAGATAGGTATGGCTGCTAGTAATAGCTATGGCAAGGAAAATAAACAGACACCATTTTTTTTTTTTTTTTTTTTTTTTTTTTTGCTTGAAGGTTAAAGATTGTTGAAAATTTTTAAGCATTTGGGTCAGAGGAATTGAAGTTGGAGACAATGTAAAATGCAATATTATACCACAGTTTTAAATATTTTCTACACTAACAGAACTAATGTTTTTAACCGTAATAAAACAATCTGATTAAATGCTGAATTTGGCAATGTTTTATCTAAGATTTGTTTGACCCACTTTTGATGCTTAGTCCGTTATATGTCCATTGGAAATAAGTAAAAAAAATTTACAATGGTCATAAATTGAAACGGGTCTTATAAGATGTAAATACATTGGTAATGATTGTATGGTGGAAGGCTTCTTCTATGATCATGGATCTATACAACTTCCTATTCTTTGTAGCTCTTCTGCACAAGTCATAAATATGCATTGCTAAAAATTTACTATAGAATTGCATTGAACGTATGGAAGAGAGATTGTCTGGCATTACTGTACAAATAGATCTTATATGAATATATTTGAATATTAGTTGAGTATATTAAACAAACCAACCACTACAATCTTAACCAGTTCAAGTGTAGAGTCATCAGTTATCTATCCTACATATTCACATAATCTATGATTATTATATCCATAAAACAACTCCATTCAGTAACCCTTCTACTTTAGGGCCTTGTATTGGGTGAACAATAGTTTTAAGAAGGATGTCATCTTGATTTATACATTTATTGAATACAATAATGATTATGGTCTTAGAAAATGTGTGAACAAATGTACAGGAGAATACAGGAACATTTGTGTAGTTTGAAGGAATTGCAAAAAGGACTGTGCAGTTTTAGGGAATGCAAGAAGGACTGCACAGTTTTAGGGAATGCAAGAAGGACTGCGCAGTTTTAGGGAATGCAAAATGGACTGCATGGTTTTAGGGAATGCAAAATGGACTGCGCGGTTTTAGGGAATGCAAAATGGACTGCGCAGTTTTAGAGAATGCAAAATGGACTGCGCGGTTTTAGGGAACGCGAGAATGACTGCGCAGTTTTAGAGAATGCAAAATGGACTGCACGGTTTTAGGGAATGCCAGCAGGACTGCGCGGTTTTAGGGAATGCAAAAAGGACTGCGCGGTTTTAGGGAATGCAAAAAGGACTGCGCATTTTTATGGAATGCAAGAACGACTGCGAGGTTTTACGGAACGCGAGAACGATTACACAGTTTCACAGAAGATTTATAAGATTGTTTATATACTTTTATTTTTTAGATTGCCCGTTGGATTGGGTCCTATGGGGTTCTCATTGCTATAAATTTGTATATTATCCACTTGAAACTCGAAACAATGCCAGTATTGAATGTGGGGTAAGTATAAACTTTTTCTTATCATTGTGCTAACTTAGTACCCATTAAAAATACAATTCTGTACAGATCAGCATTTTTTCCTTGGATCAGAAAATCTGTGCACTCTATCTCCAATGAAACCGTCACACCTCTGCCAAGCATCAGTCCTGTCTCCTTTCATGGACTTAAAAGCTGAAAGTCAGTTGTACCATGTAAAAGTAGTAAAATGCTGGTATTTTCAAAAATGGTGTCAGTGGAAGTCTGAAAGAAAGGGCATTTAAGGCAAGCAGTCTTTGCAGTATCAGAGATAGAGCATTATTAAGATTAATACAAATAAAATTTGTCACTTAGCTGATTGATGTTATATTCAGTACTTCAACTCTAGAGTTTTGTAATGTTTTTTTTTGTAATCATTCAGTCCAATCTTCAGGAGATTTCGGCAATTGATTGCTGTTTTTCTCATTTTCAGTTATCTTTATGCTAACTTTGATGTAATTCATATATACACTTGTTAGTATGCTTGTTGTTAACTATACTGACTCCTGTGGTCCTACCAAGGATTGAATTTACCATCCTAGGCTAATAAATTTCTGAAGATATTAGACTCCTCCTCAATTTAATAGATGTGTTCTAAGCAGTAACAGTAGCAGGCTTGTCTCCCTTCCTGCCAAAGTGGATTTCACCTTTGAGCATTATTTAAGTTTACTGAAATTTCTCAAGGGAATTTTTCTATTGTCTGAAATGCTGTTGCTCATTTTATTGATCAAGATCCTGTTTTATCAGTAAGATTATTGGTGTTGGATTGATTTTTTTTTTTTTTTTATTCTTTTGTATACATGTGTATATGTCAAATGTTGTTATTTCTCCTTATAGAGAAAGAGAAAGTAATTTGGTAAATAACTGGGACTTCTCTAATATTGCAGATGAAAATTTTTAACCTCACAAGTTTTCTTTTATTTGTTGTTTTCGTCTTCAATCAAGTGAGTGGCCACTTTGAACACTAGTCTTCAAAAACTTGGTTCCAGCCATCCTATAACATCATTCAGGGCCCACTCAAGGTGTGTTCAACTGGTTGGAAGCAGGGGGTTGGAGATATATTGTGCCATAGTTAGAATGGATGATGGATAAAGAAAATTTGAACTTGGCAACAATCCATGAGCTTTTCTTGAAATTTTTATAATTTTAATGAACAGTTCAATCCGACCACTGGTTAACAAATTTGTTGAGCAGGCCATTAATATTGAAATGTGAGTTCAATCCTTACGGGATACAACATGCTTAATCTTTGTACTAAAATAAACTGGACTTATAAAATTTTTGTAATATCAATGAATACTCGTCACTTTCATAATGCTCATTGTAGTAATGACTTTAGACTATAGTATGCCGTTGGACAATACTAGTATCAGACACATTTGTTAGTAGTCAGCTACATCCTACATATGTTTTTCTTCTATGGTCATGTGGTCTACTTAATTCAATAATGGGATCGCATGTGTTTGCTCACTGGCAATCTATGTTCAAACTCAAGTGTCGACAGCAACACTTTATTCCTATATAACAAAAATATGTTTTTTTACTCTTTTTTTTTACTCTTTTTTCTCTTCTTCTCTTTTTTCTCTTCTTCTCTTTTTTCTCTTCTTCTCTTTTTTCTCTTCTTCTCTTTTTTCTCTTCTTCTCTTTTTTCTCTCTTCTCTTTTTTCTCTCTTCTCTTTTTTCTCTCTTTTCTTTTCTCTCTCTTCTCTTTTCTCTCTCTTTTCTTTTCTCTCTCTTTTCTTTTCTCTCTCTTTTCTTTCTCTCTCTTTTCTTTCTCTCTCTTTTCTTTCTCTCTCTTTTCTTTCTCTCTCTTTTCTTTCTCTCTCTTTTCTTTCTCTCTCTTTTCTTTCTCTCTCTTTTCTTTCTCTCTCTTTTCTTTCTCTCTCTTTTCTTTCTCTCTCTTTTCTTTCTCTCTCTTTTCTTTCTCTCTCTTTTCTTTCTCTCTCTTTTCTTTCTCTCTCTTTTCTTTCTCTCTCTTTTCTTTCTCTCTCTTTTCTTTCTCTCTCTTTTCTTTCTCTCTCTTTTCTTTCTCTCTCTTTTCTTTCTCTCTCTTTTCTTTCTCTCTCTTTTCTTTCTCTCTCTTTTCTTTCTCTCTCTTTTCTTTCTCTCTCTTTTCTTTCTCTCTCTTTTCTTTCTCTCTCTTTTCTTTCTCTCTCTTTTCTTTCTCTCTCTTTTCTTTCTCTCTCTTTTCTTTCTCTCTCTTTTCTTTCTCTCTCTTTTCTTTCTCTCTCTTTTCTTTCTCTCTCTTTTCTTTCTCTCTCTTTTCTTTCTCTCTCTTTTCTTTCTCTCTCTTTTCTTTCTCTCTCTTTTCTTTCTCTCTCTTTTCTTTCTCTCTCTTTTCTTTCTCTCTCTTTTCTTTCTCTCTCTTTTCTTTCTCTCTCTTTTCTTTCTCTCTCTTTTCTTTCTCTCTCTTTTCTTTCTCTCTCTTTTCTTTCTCTCTCTTTTCTTTCTCTCTCTTTTCTTTCTCTCTCTTTTCTTTCTCTCTCTTTTCTTTCTCTCTCTTTTCTTTCTCTCTCTTTTCTTTCTCTCTCTTTTCTTTCTCTCTCTTTTCTTTCTCTCTCTTTTCTTTCTCTCTCTTTTCTTTCTCTCTCTTTTCTTTCTCTCTCTTTTCTTTCTCTCTCTTTTCTTTCTCTCTCTTTTCTTTCTCTCTCTTTTCTTTCTCTCTCTTTTCTTTCTCTCTCTTTTCTTTCTCTCTCTTTTCTTTCTCGTTTTGTTTTTTCCTTTTTTCTTTTTTTTTTTCTTTTTTTCTTTTTTTTTTCTTTTTTTCTTTTTTTCTTTTTTTTTTTCTTTTTTTTTTTTTCTTTTAAATCATTTCACTCCAAGCAAGGCAACAAAGTTAATAAGACACAAGTGGTTATTGAGTGTTAGAGAATAGTGTTAGAAAAATATCCTATTCAAAGTTGACTGGAAAGCAAAAAGCCGGAAGAGAGAAATGCAAGAAAAGAAACTGTTAGCATAGAATTTACATTCACATCTCGTCATTTCAACTGTAAATTGATGAGATCTTGCCACCAATCTAGTACTGCATTTAAATTCATAAAGTCTAGGAAACCATAGAGGAAAGTTCATTAGAACAACTACCATGAAAATATTTATAGAAAAACTAAAGAAGCTACATCACAGCAGTTGGGAAAGTAACCAAAACACTTTCATGGTTATTGTTCTAATGAAATTTCTTCTATGGTTTCCTAGACTTTATGAAATTAAGTGCAGTATTAGATTGGTGGCAATGTCTCATTACAGTTGAAGTGGGTAGATGTAACTAAAAGTTCTATGCTAACAATTTCTTTTATATCTTTCACTTGTTGAACTCGCTTCTTGCTTCCCTGTTAACTTTGTATTTAAATTTTTGAAGATCAATATGATTTGTTATCTACTCAGTATCTGTCTATATTTCTGAGATGAGGTATTATGTACACTATTTACATTATTCGAACTATTGTCCTCGTCTTTGTCACCATATTTATTACTACGTTTCGGCCGTTGTACGCTCCGGCCTTCTTCAGTGGATTGGAATGTCAAACAAAACCTTTATTTCGCTCACTGGGGTAGACTGTTCTAGTTCCACATGCCATGTTTAATAGATGTCAGTTGTCTCCTGTTAATTCCCCTCTCCAAGTTCTCCACTGCCTTAACCAGGTATTGAACTTACACTCTTTGCTGTCACTGGATCTAACCAATGCCTTTATCCACTGTGCCATGTGTCCTTGAAGAAGGTCAGAGTGTACAACAGGCAAAACGTTGTAATAACTATGGCAACAAAGATGAGGACAATAGTCCGAATAATGTAAATATTGTTATCTACTGTATTCTTAATTGTTGTTCCTTTATTGTCTTCTCTGCTTAATAGTATATTTTTCTCATATTCTCTTACACTCAGTAACCCCTTGTGTCTTAGTGGCTTTATTGCTTTACTTGGGGGTGAAATGATTAAAAATAAAAAATTAAAAAAATTGAAATCATTGTGCAATTTTTGAGCTGATAGAGTGAATGGTCAAACTTTTAGCAAGTCAACATCTTTTGAAAGGTGGACAGCTATGGTTAAAGAGCTTCTGACTATTTAGTACAACCATCAACAACTTCCAAATGGTTTGCTGAAAAGCATGTACTTAAAAACATCTTATTGACAGTATTTATTTTTTAATTTCAGTCATTTGGAGCTGCACTTGTGAGCGTTGACTCGCCAGCTGAAAATAGTTTTATTAAAAATAAACTTGGTTCCACAGACATGCAAAGGTAAGCTATATCACTCCTTTTATTTTTATACACGAGACAGGTCAAAAAGTTTTAAGTTTATTTTAATTTTTGTTTATTTTATTCAATTTTTAATTTTTTTTAAATTTGTATTTAATTCTAATTTTCTTTTGTTTTCAGTTTTGTTTTTTTTTCATTTTTAGTTTTTTTATTTCATTTTTTTTTTTAATTCATTTTTTTTATTTCATTTTTATGAGTGAGTCTGTTTTAACTGTATATATCTTAACCATGCAAAATTCTAATTCTATTTTTTTTACCCCAAGCAAGGTAATAACCACTAAAACACAAGGGGATTCTGGGACAAAAATGAGAAAACTCTAGAAGGAACCAGAAACCCAGTCTTAAACAGGAAATAAGAGATTAAGCTCTACTCCTGTTCAAAAGACAGTGATGGAATGAGAACAGGCCAATAGGCAAATCTATCTACTCCTACTTTGTGAAAAGTAGGAAAACACACTGATAGGCAATTAATATTTACTTGTTGAATTAACCCCTCTACATGAGATGAGAGGTCAATACTTGTATAGAAGCTGGTTATACTGACAGTAGAATGATTCCTTACCACTGTGATTGTGTCAGACAAGTTCTGCCAAATGGTTGGACATAGGAAATTTTGCAAATCATTGCAATTTGCTACAAAACCAAACATTAGCCTAAGAACTCCAGTCATGTTCAAGGCCTCTGGTTGGGAGATTGGAGGTGTTTAGAACCACCTCTTAATTGCTGTTGTTCCCAGGTCCAACCTTACTCACTCAGTGTGGTAGCACCTGTTAGGGTCCTAGCTATGGGCAAACAGTGAAGTACAAAATAAAAATCAAAACAATAGGGTAGTGTAAAAATACCAACAATACATTTCAATAGCAAAATGAGTGACAGTACATTTTCATAGCAAAACTGGAGACGAGGCATATCAAAATAATTTTTAAAAATTAAAGAAAAAACAATTTGCTATGACAATCTCATTTCTTGTAAGGAGAAATAAGTTTTCACTCTTTGTTTATTTTTGTAAGATTATTTACTAAAAGAAATTTAGCTAAGTAATTAGCATTTAATCATAAAATAATGCCATCATTTATAATTATAAAGTTAGAATTTTCATATTTAGATTTAAGCATTAAATGACCCACATAGGTATTGATATGCTGCTAAACAAAATCAAGTTATATTTGTTGCGAGCCGGTGTATGCATTGGAAGATAAACATGTGTGTCTCCTGAAAGAAATGTAAAACTACATAAACAACAGAATATTGTTGTATGTTACTGAACAATGAACATGAATGAAGAAAACATTTAAACTAGTGAATTGTTTGTGCATGTAGTTTGGTGCCATCCTTGAGTGAAAAAAGAGAATGACAGAGAATGTCACTGCCTATTTATAGTCCTGAGAGTGTCCCCTAGGAGCAGTTTTGAAAATTAGGAGGAGGTAACCCTATATATTCTTAAATAGCATTGTCAGCTTGATACTTTAATATGGATATCATTCATGGAACCAAATGAAGTAGCCATTTTTTTTATTATTTGAACTGCCTCATTGCTTCTATCTGAACAAGCTCGACCGAATAAAATAAATTAATTCTTGACATGTTAATAAACTTTATTTTTACCATTGTAGGGAATCTTGGTATACAAGTGGAGTGTTTTATGAAAACGGTTATTACAAATGGATGGGTGATGGTATGAACTTTAGCTACCCTAGCAGTTTATGGTTCCGTAATGCTGAACAAACCACTCAAGGACAATATGTTGCTTATGAGTTTAGAAGTAAGTATGAGTTGCTTAATGAATATTTACAGCTTTTATTTTATATATATATATATATATATATATATATATATATATATATATATATATATATATATTATATATATATAAGAAAACCAGACAACTTTAAGGTTCCATATGGTTAAAATTTATTTCCCCATGGATTTTCTTGTTTCCTGGATCATCAGACCTCACTTACAAGTATGAAAAAAATTGAATTTAAACTCACACTCTTGTAAAGTGATATAGTTGAGAGATAGTGTAACAAATATAGTCGAAATTGGAGCGGGAAGGGAGAAATGGTAATGCTTTTAAATTTATCCTTATTATAATACTTAATAGAGAGGAAGTGGGGTAAGGATCAGACATTGACCTATTTAATAGGTCAACTCACCAGAAAGGATAGAAAGAGAGAAAAAAGAAAGGGGAGAAGTAAAGATGTAAGAAGTAAGAGATGGACATAGGGTTTTGAAGGAAAGAGAGGGGGGTAAAAAATTTGGAGAGAAATTTAAGAAAATTAACATATTTGGGCATATCGTTGTCAAACTGGAAAAACAGATTTATATATTTAAAAAAAAATTTTTTATTTAATTTTTCCGTTAACATTTGATATTAATTATATATAATAACCAAGATTCATGTAAAAAAAACAAATGAAAACTACAGAAAAAAAGTTAATTTTCTCCATCAAGACATTCATTTCTGTAGTTCAAGGTTACCAGCAAGCAGAAAATTTTTTCTCCTAATGACGGCCATGTTGGTCAAAACTAGTCCAGGAATCTAAATGAAATAATAATAAAAACGAAAGAATATTAATATACAATCCAGTATGTCTGAAGATTTTAATTTTCTTAATATTTTTTTATTGTTCAAAATATATATATCTCAAAAATACGTTTACAAACTTTTGGGGGCGGCTTCCTGATAACAAAAGAAGGTAAAATGTCCATATAAACATATGTCCAAAATGCCATCGTTGTACCCAACAACTCATAACAAATGTTCAAAATGTGCCCCACTTGCTTCTATACACGCATGAATTGCATGTCATTGACTGGCAGACCCTTTCAAATACTCCCACATAGTGTCAAATGTTTTCACAGACCCCCATGACATGTTCATGAAGCATCTCTGCATTGTTAATGTCTGCTGTATAAACCAGTTGTTTTAGGTGGGCCCACAGATAAAAAATCCAAAGGACTGAGGTCAGGGGAACATGCAGGCCATGGAACTAGTCCTCTCCTATTTATTCATCTTTCATTATAGATGTCAGCCAGTGCATCACAAACAATGTGATTAAAGTGGGGCTGGGGCCTCACCATGCAGGGGCCACAGGTCTTTGTATTAGAAGTGGGTACATCCTCTAACAAGCCTGAAAGTGTGTTTGAAATAAAATCCCTGTAAGACATGCTGGGAGGACATATGGACCTACAACACAGTCACCTACAATTCCAGCCCACACATTAATCGTATACTGATTTTGATCTCTCGCCTGTATTGTACCATGGGGATTCCGATCTGCCCACAAATGTTGGTTGTGTAAATTTGTTATTCCATCTCTTCCAAATGTTGCCTCATCCATAAAGAAGACTTAAGAGACAAACAACAGATCAGTAGTTTGTACCATAAATCATCGGGAAATGTTCTCGCATAGTGAGTGATCAGTGGATGAAAAACCCTGCACACATTGCTAATGGTATGGATACAGGGACTTCGCTTCAAGTACCCTCTATGCAGGTACGAAAGAATATTAATAAACAATCCAGTATGTCTGAAGATTTTAATTTTTTAACAAAAGTTCATTTTCTCCATGAAGACATTCATTTCTGTAGTTCAAGGTTACCAGCAAGCAGAAAATATTTTCTCCTGATGACGGCCATGTTGGTCAAAACTAGTACAGGAATCTAAATGAAATAATAATAAAAACGAAAGAATATTAATATACAATCCAGTATGTCTGAAGATTTTAATTTTTTTAATATTTTTTTTATTGTTCAAAATATATATATATCTCAAAAATACTTTTACAAACTTTTGGGGGGTGGTGGCTTCCTGACAACAAAAGAAGATAAAATGTCCATATAAACATATGTCCAAAATGCCATCGTTGTACCCAACAACTCATAACAAATGAGATGTGCAACATGCAAGGCCATTTGCCTTGTACTGATACCTGGAACATCTCTGACAGCCTGTAAAATGTGTTCTTCATGGTCAGGCATATGAGTGGAGTGGATCTGTCTTCCTCAATCCATAGTTTGTGTTGCCACAGATCCTGTCTCGGCCACACGACAATAAACTGCAGCAAAAATACTTTTAGTCATTGTTGAGCATGATTTTATTTGCACATCTTTATATGGATGTTTTTTTCCAAACATGGTCAACACATTGTGGCTGTGTTCATAGTTAACATTTATTGAATGTGGTTTTTATTATTATTATTATTATTATGGATTCCATTATTTTTAATCTTTTTTTACATGTAGATGAGGTTATTAAGCTTGTATTTTCTAATGTATTTCAGATGAAGTCTGGTAGGTTTGTGTGTGTTTAAATGAGTTCTAATAAAACTATGGTCAGGTAGGTACAACATAAGCCGTCTAGATAGGCATGTAGTAGTGTGACTGATGTAATTATTTATGAGTTTGGTTTGATCAGGAACACAGTTCCTAAGGGGCATTTGAACTCGTAAACAACGTTGGTTCTTTGGAGTTTTGATTTAGATCATTTTTTTTTTTTGTTCAGGTCAACTGGAGTAGTGTATTTCTTTGATATTTCTAAGTGAACACAACCCATACATTAAGTAAAAATGAAATCATCTTTGGTAATGGCTAAAAGTATATCCAAAAGCGCTCAGAAATGCAGACATTTTGGACAGTTTTTACACACTTCTGTGTCCAGAAAAGAAAACACTTATATGAACACAAGAAAAATTAAATAAAAAAAACTTAATCACAATACTTTATTAGTTATATTTAACAAAACACACACACACATACATATATATATATATATATATATATATATAATAAACTCTCATTAATTTTGGTATATGAAGACTTGAGAATACAGTTTTAGAACTAAACTATCTGACTACCCATATGAATAACTTGATTATAGCGGTGAAGGCTTGTGCTGAGCCAGGCACACTTTTTGGAAGAACTGATAACAGACAAATGTCTCAGTCTGTCACAAAGTCTTCAAACAAGCTCTCCACTGGTCTGAGTTGAGTTTTCTACGGATATTGCAAATTTTATTCGCCATTATTTTTAATGAATAAATCTCTGAAGGTACTGAAGAGCTGAATTCAAATTCCAATCAAGTTCATTGCATTCACTTATGTACTAATACCCTTGGGAAAGGTATGAATCCATCTCTTCACCCTTGCAGCTCTGTGGAAAATTGCAGGACAGTGCTACAACCCTGAGTTGCAACAAGTCTAGGAGAAGGACAACACTGAATTCAAACCACCTGCCACCTTAAGGTCCTGCCTCTTAAGGCAAAAGCTAGAAGGTAACTTCAAAAACAAATCCACGTCTGAGAGGAGAGACTGTAACCTCAACATCCCTGGTGCAAAATGAATTAGCAGGCCATTGCACTATTCTACTAAGAACGACAATTGTGAGATCGAGGGGAGTGGTGACTACAGCAGGGCAAAATGTGCTAACTGAATTTAAATGGATGATAAAATGAAAAAGATGTTAGTCTTCATGATGTAAATTTTCATTCTTTTTCTTTTACTAGATAATACTTATGGTCTTGTCAGGAGTGTTGCGGATATTAAACGCTGCTTTATTTGTGAAATTGATGTCAAAGAAAATTTTCGAATCTATCAAATGAAGAGAGATTTTGGTGAGTCCCTCAAATTTGTCACTGTCCCCTCTTTTGAAATTTCTGTCTCTATTTGTATTTTGTGATAATAATTATTTACTTCAATTTGTCTGACTTCATTAGATGAATTTTTTCATTCATTTTTTTTTTCTGTTTCTTTTTTTTCTGTTTCTTTTTTTTTCCCGTTTCTTTTTTTTTTCCGTTTCTTTTTTTTTTCCGTTTCTTTTTTTTTTTCCGTTTCTTTTTTTTTCCGTTTGTTTCTTTTTTTCTCTGTTTCTCCTTTTTTTCACAGTTTCTTTCCTCAAAAATGATGTTAGTGTTGTAATGAGAGGTAACAAAAATGTGAAACATAAACTGTTAAGTTAGTGCTGAAAAGATCCACTTCTTCTATGACCCATATATATATATATATATATATATATATATATATATATATATATGTGTGTGTGAGTATATCTATTTGAAAGCAATAAAATTTTTTGTAGTGTCATTTTCAATCTTGATTTCAGCTGGATTTTTTGTTTTAACTCCATACCTCAAAATATGGACAGAAATACATTTCCTTGATATTGTTCATAATAAAGAAGAAAGAAAAAAAACAAAGAAATTAAGTAAAGAAAAAAAAAAAAAAAGAAAAGAATGAGATAAAATTAACATGGCTAATTTGGCTGTGTAGATCTGAGCCTTTTCAAAGAACACATTTTTATTTTGACTTATTGTTTTCAAATGTCCATTCTAAATAATTTATTCCATACAGTATAAGGTTTTGTAGCACAATGTATCATTTGAAAAAGGGCAAATTAGATTTAACCTGTCTTAATTTGTTTGAAAATCAAAGAAAGTGGCAGCTTTAACTTTTTGACTGGAGGGTTGCAAGTGAGGAGTGGTGACTGATGTAGTGTTGAAGAAATATGGTATCAGTTAGCAGTTCTGATCATAAATGTACAATAAATTAGACAAAACATTAAAGCAGATATGTAAACACACTAATGCATAGACATATATGCAAACACACACTGGAGATAGGTACACACATTAATTTTTTAAAATTATATATTGTGTTTAGAGTATAGGAATTATTTTAGCATCTAAGTTATACCAATAGTATATTAAAGATTGTAATGAGCCTGACAAACATTGATGACCTAGAGTCATACAAAATATATATATATATATATATATATATATACACACACACACACTGTATATACTTTATATACTTGCATATCATGCAACTTTTAGAGACTTAATTTTGAAGCTAATTTGACTACAGTAAATAGATATACAGTTCAGTCAACAGCATAGTCACGGCCAGCAGTGCATACACTAATTTTATCTCTCTTGTATGATGTTACCTCCCTTAAAATTAGCTCCAAAAGTCACATGATATGTGAGTATATATAATGTATGTGTGTGTAATATATATATATATATATATATGAAAGGGTCTACAGTTTATGTATCGAGCACTGTTTTTTTTTTGGGGGGGGGGTAAATAAAAATAATTATTAAGAACATCTTATTGTTCATTCTTATTATTTTAATATATATATATATATATATATATTAGGTTGGTGCAAAAATAATGTCGTTTTTTGATGTTCAACTTCATGTGAGAAAACGACATTATTTTTGCACCAACCTAATATATATATATATATAAGGTTGGTGCAAAAATAATGTCGTTTTTTGATGTTCAACTTCATGTGAGAAAACGACATTATTTTTGCACCAACCTAATATAAACAATTTTATACACATATCTAAATAATTAGAACCCTGTTGTAATGATTTACATATTAGGTTTTCTTCATGCTATACTCATTATTCATTTATTTTATAATGGGGGTTAAATAATGTCATGTTAGGAATATCACAAGATAATGGGTGACCTATGGGAGAAAGTGAATATTAATTGATAATATGTAATGACATGTTATTTCACAGATGGAGCATAACAGCTGAAAGTAAAGTAATGACAAACATGCTTTGTTCTTAGAGAGAACTAATGTCCCATGCAGATAAATTATAACACATATCTACACAAGCAGTGTGAAAAGGGAGTTAATAGTCTTACTTCTAATAATTCCCAATGAGAATTGGTTCTACTGGAGATTCTTCTGTGTTTTTGGAGAAGCCATATTTAGGATTCCAGATTTCAGTGGGCCGGATTTACCTGCTATGTCACTAATGAGGACATATTTGCCTCAAACAAAACATGGGTTTCCCCCAAATTGAGGCTTGCAAGCTGGAGATAGTTTCTATTTCTGGTGAAGATATGTTTTCATAGGAAAACGGTACCATGGGCTTGTAAGCTGCACCATGTGATAGCTGGTTGCACCAAGTGAGGCAACTATTGAATTTAACTTCTGGAAACTGACTAAAGGACTGACCACTTTTGTCACTCTTTGAAGTCAGTAAGCGGCTGTCTTGTGAACCACATGACTTCATCTCCACCAAAGAGAGCTAATTGCCTTTTGTATCCCTACATATGAAATAGGAAATCTTTCTAGCATTGTTAGGCCAGATATCTTGCTTCGGTTTGTTTCTGGATTATTTGGCTTTGTTAGGGGTAGTCGTAAGAAAACTGAACATAGATTAGACTGCAGTAGGCATAGTATTGCAGAATACATGTTGATACAAAACCATAACCTAAAAACTTGAGTCATGTTTGTAAATATCCCCATCAAGACTTTTATATGGATATCATGCAGGACACCAAACCCATTCAGAGATATCTAAAGAGTTGGATCAATAGTTACAGTGACTTTGAGCAAATGAAACCTGGCAAGGGCCATCCTTCTAACCTTCTGAACTGGCACTACAGAATCACAAAGAAAGAATTGTTCCACATAACAGAAACCACATCACTTGCGGATATTCAACAACAGAAACCATTAAAATGGAGAGCACATGTAACTCCAGAAAATAATGACATATTCAAAATGTAGACATTACCCACTTCTCCAGACAAAAAGGTTCGGAAAGAAACTCACATAAATACTGGAAAGAGCAAGGATAGTTACTGGACTTGAAATCTATTTTCTTAAGAAGATTTTCTTCTAATAGGAAGATTTTTATAAATTTCAACTGACAATGACACTGGCTGCTCAGTCAATGAATGCTAAATGTTTCTTTTATAAGGAAACAACTAATATTACCATTTGCAATATTGTGCAGTTTGCATGAGACTTAAATTTTGCATACGCATTTCTAATATGTGTAAATTTAAGAAATTGTCATACTCAATTTCTCTGTGTGTGAGAGAGAGAAAAACAAATTCAAAAACATGCAAAGATTAATGGAAAGAACACTTCTAGGGATAAGTTTGAGATATAAAAATGTCAACATGAATCGGTGAACTCTCTTCCGACTTCTTGTTTCCCAGTCAACTTTGACCTTCAAAAATTTAAATGCAGTGTCAATCATTATGTACTGTCTTAATTCTTGTTCTTTTAATTGTTCTCTCTCCTTAATTCAGTAAAATCACTGACAACCAGGCCTTCTGAATATGAGGGTTTATATTTAGATTAAAATAAAAGAACTGAAATCAGGTTTAACATTTATTTTCAATGTTTTATAGTAAACAAAATAAGATAATGGTGAGTGAAATATAACGGAATTGATTCTAAGGAAAAAGAAATAAATTATGTAATATTAAATAAAATTCATGAAATTAAGTATGCCACGTATGCAAAACAAATAATGTAACAGTGATTTTTTTAATCACTGTTGCATGATGATTTTTTTCTCTAATGTCATTCTCAAGTTTTCCCGCATTTCGTTTTGCTTTTGTTCTTGAAATTTTTAAACAAGACACTTTAACTTTGCATGCGTTATTGCAATCGTCATAGCTGAATGCTGGCTTTCTTTCCATAAAACTGACAACCTTTTCAATAGCTTTCTCAATTTTAGTCCAGGTTTCATCATAATCATGTTTTTTTTTTGTTTTTTTTCTTTTTCATTGTGACGGTGTGAACACTGGAGAATAGTTTCTTTGGAAGATTTTATATCATACAATATTGATTTTCCTATGTTGAACTCGGCCATTAGTTACAATGAACTTTCACCAGCGTCTAGTCTGTTTAAAATTTCCACTTTTTGCGATAACTCCAAAGTTGTTCTTTTAAGCAATTATCCAAAGAAAATTTCCCAGAAAAAATTTTTTTAAATCAGTTACATATCACCCAAACAGTTCAGATACACATCAAGATTGTGTCTGGATATGCAGGATTCTGGATATGAGGGATTCTACTGTAGTATTTGTTTTTTTTTATTCATGTTCTCTAACACTCAGTAACCCCTTTCTACTTAATGGTTTTATTGCTTTGCTTGGGGTGAAATGATTTTTTAAAAGAAAGACCAAGTTAAGAAATATAGATCTTCAAAAATTTAAATGCAACATCAACCATTATATTATGTTCCCTTGAATCCTTTCTTTTTATTGTCAATGTTTTTTTCTCTGATTCTTTCACTTTCTATAACTTCTTGCATTTTAGTGGCTTTATTGCCTTGCTTTGGATGAAATGATTAAAAGAAAATTCTTACTGCACATAGTGCAACACTTCTGCATTAATATAGCCACTGATTGAACTAATGAAAATCTCAGATAAAAATTCAAATGATAGTGGTGTCGGGCTATAGATTCATTGCCCCACTATTGACTGTTAGAATATCATGAGTGAGTAATTTGTGTGTCGGCCTGTGTGGGGTTTACTCCTTCTGAACGACTCTCTGAGTGATGCATTATAATACAAACGTCTCATTTTGTATGAACTTTAAAAGATGCTTTTTAATCCATTTTTAGATTACGGCAAACCTCTGAGGGATTTGAACAAAATAAAGCGAGGACCTAAAATTATCCAAGAACCAGAAAACGCTATTGTCGTTGGGTCACCTCTCATCTCTTACATGCAGTGCACAGCATTTGGCAATCCACAACCAACTTATGAATGGCGAAAAAACAATGTTGTCATAAGCTCTTCACAAAGTTCCAGGTATACACTGACAAATGGCAGGTTAACAATTTCCAAACCAATAGAAACTGAAGATGCAGGTTATTATGCCTGCTTTGCCAAAAATGAATTTGGAACTATCCGGAGTGAAAATGTCCTTTTCTCATTTGGAGGTAAGTATATAAATATATATATATATGACATTTTTATGTTTATACATTCTTTTTATAGATACAAATATTTAAGTAAATGCTCTGTTTATAATAAACAGTATTAAACAACACTTACCAGCCTGAATGTCCGAGAAATTTTCATAGAAAATATTTGTCCTCCGACAGGAATCGAACCTGTATCCTATACAGAACCGTCATATAGCCTGACGTGCATTTAAACGATTCTATGAAAATTTCTCAGACATTCAGGCCAGTAAATGTTGTTTAATACTGTTTATTATGAACATAGCGTTTACTTAAAAATTTGTATCTATAAAAAGAATGTATAAACATAAAAATGTCTTAAAATAATTGTTGGACTTTGTCCATTTCATAATATATATATATATATATATATATATATATACATATATATATATATATTAGTGGTAAATATACACATACATATGCAATCATATATCTAAAATATAAAATATATATATATATATATATACACATACATATATGTATAAAAATTAATTCCAAGAGGATATGATCCCGGTAGAACTCAATGTCCAGGACAGAGTAAGGATATAATAAAAAGACTTAAACACTAATGTTCCATGGTCATAATTTATTCCATTGGAATCGTAAATACGATCCAATTCATCAGACCTACAAATTTAGACCAAATGTTTGTGTTTATATCTCTCCCTAAACATGTTCCATTAATAAGAACATCACTTGAATTTGATAGTCTTTTTAGAGAAGTCGTACTGGGTAAGACAATAAACTACATCCAGCAGCAAGGCCTCTGATCAGGAGGTTTTGAGGAGTGTGGAACCAACTCTTAATTGTTGGTGTTCCCAGGTTCACCCTAACCTGGGGTGGTAGCACCTGTTAGGGTCCCAGTTATGGGACCCTAACAGGTGCTACCACCAGCTATTTAACACCCAAACTTGTGTAAAAATAGGTTTTAATACTAGAAATACTTTGTAATATAAAAAATTATTACCAGTAATAATTTTTGAAAGAAAAATTATTATCAGCAATACTTAAAAAAAAAAAAAAAAAAAAAAGTGCAAGCAATACAGTTATACATTCTTTGAAAAGTATATATGACTAGCTTTAGATTTCTTCAAGGAAAAATATTCCCAGAAATAGATTTTTGAAGAAAAATATATTACCAGCAATAAAAATTTTCTCTGCATTAAATAACCCATTGAGGTGTTGATATGCCGTAAAACAAACCAAACCAAACCTTTTAGAGAAGAGATTATTTGCTCCATGTTGTCATCATATGGATTTGTTATGGGCCAGTGTATGTACACGTTGTGAAATAAACATCTCTCTCCTGAAATGCCCACAACAAACATGGCAGACTTGGAGTAGGAGTCCACCAGAAAAAATATAAAGAAACAACAAGGATATATATATATATATATATATGATCGACTCTCCCGTCGAATTCGACGTATGAGGGTCAGGCAGATCAGTTCCTAGAAACTGAGAGCCTGACACCGGCACATGAGATTTGATTATAGTGGTGAAGGCTTTGTGCAGGGCCATCCACACTTTTTGGAGGGACGAATACAGGGTCCTGGTGCAGCGAATGCCACAAGGTCCCCAAACGACCCTCCGCAGGTTTTGAATTCAGAGGTGTCCTTCTCCTAGACCAGTTGCCATCCAAGGCTATAGAACCCAGTCTGTCCTGCTATTTACCCATAGTTGGAGGGAGAAGAAGAGGATTCACACCTTACCCAAGGGTATTAGCATGTAACTGAATGTAATGGATTCGACTGGAATTCGAACTTGGTTCTCCGATTCCTCAATCCAAGCCGTTATCCATTACTCCACCGTGCCTCCTATATATATATATATATATATATATATATACACACACACACACACACACACACACACACACACACACACAAACAAATTAATATATATTAACAACAGAAAGGCTTACAAGTAACAATGTGCATAACAAATGAATGTGGAAAGTTTTTGGTCCAAAGTATATGAAGTAAGTGAATGTGTGTATGTATTGTTCATGTGTTTCCCATGATGTGAAAAATACAATCTTCTGCAAGAGATTTACATTGTTGTTGTATAAGCAAAAAAGTAAGAAGAGAGAGATGAAATTTTATTACAGAATATTTATAGTGTTGGGGAGCGTCCCCTAGTAACGGTTTGGAAAATTAGGAGGAAATAACCCGACAGATTCATGTACATCAAAAGCAATTAATATATCAATATGCAAATATATAAATGATTTTTGATGCTTGAATTGTATATTTTGAGTATGATGCTTACTTCCCATGGCATGTGACATTTACCTTGCATGCTATGTGACATTTACCTTGCATGCTATGTGACATTTACCTTGCATGCTATGTGACATTTACCTTGCATGCTATGTGACATTTACCTTGCAT
Source organism: Acanthosepion esculentum (assembly GCA_964036315.1). Classification (NCBI taxonomy): domain Eukaryota; kingdom Metazoa; phylum Mollusca; class Cephalopoda; order Sepiida; family Sepiidae; genus Acanthosepion; species Acanthosepion esculentum. The sequence continues at coordinate 73,547,950 of OZ038501.1, forward strand.
GCTATGTGACATTTACCTTGCATGCTATGTGACATTTACCTTGCATGCTATGTGACATTTACCTTGCATGCTATGTGACATTTACCTTGCATGCTATGTGACATTTACCTTGCATGCTATGTGACATTTACCTTGCATGCTATGTGACATTTACCTTGCATGCTATGTGACATTTACCTTGCATGCTATGTGACATTTACCTTGCATGCTATGTGACATTTACCTTGCATGCTATGTGACATTTACCTTGCATGCTATGTGACATTTATCTTTGTTTCATATGGTATGAGCTTCAACTAGTTGACTTGACCATTAGGTTATTGGTCACTGAGAAATCTTTGGCACAAGAATTGGTAAAGTACTTTGGACACATTTGATCATTCGCAGTACTTTCTTTAAAAATATTTTTTGCATTTGAGTTGTATTTTTACTTTTCTTAAAATAAACAAAAGCATAATATAATAAAAATGTTGCTTGCTTTCTCCCATTTTTTTTAGTGTCAGAATCAGTTAGCAAAAAAAATCCTACCAGTTTTGGCACATGCTGATATTACAATTGTCATTGTCATAATTGATAAAATGACATTCGTTAAAATTAAACACTCCTAATGTGATCCAATGAGAATAAAAGTTAGAATTTTGGTTAACCTAATACTTTCTTTGTTCAATATTTTAAATTTATCAAATTTTTTTTTTTTTGTTTTTTTTTTTATTGAAAATCAGAACTTGGGAAATTCAACAATATAAAACCAGAAGGCATACGAGCCAAATTATACGAGGGGACAAATCTCAAATGTCAACCCCCATCCTATAAGCCTGGTAAGTTTCAAAATGTTATTGTTGTTGTCTCTTTTAATAATAACCAAAAATTTTGACAATAAACCTTTGCTAAACAATTGCTGTATTCATATACAGTGCTTTTCGATAAAAGTAACTCACCTGATTTTTTTTACTAACTGTTCTCTTCTCCGATGAAACGAAAGTTGAGCTGAATTCAAAGGATAAGCGATCTAAAATCCGAAGAAGAAGCTTTGAAAGCTCTTTGAATTTTGCAGTAAGTACTCTCAAGCATCCATTCAGTATAATGTTCTGGGGATGCTTTTCTTTTCATGGAACTGGTTTCTTAAAACCTATTGAAAAGACCCTCAGGAGCGAGCAGTACAAGAGAATTTTAGAGTCTTGTCTGCTCCCTTCTGCTGAAAGGGTGCAAATCGACCCCACCAAGCTCATTTTTATGCAGGATAATGCTCCCTGTCACAAATCAAAATTGATGAAGGAATACTTTGATGAGAAGCAGGTGAGTGTTATGACATGGCCGCCCCAATCTCCTGACCTCAACCCCATAGAAAACTTATGGAGCATTATAAAGTACAGGCTCTCGAGAAAGCAGTTGAGCAACAAAGAGGATTTGATTTGTGAATTTCATATCCGAATGGAATTCAATGCTTGGAGATGAGATTTGCCAGAACCTAATCAAGTCAATGCCAAAAAGGGTTGAAAAGGTTATTCAAAATAAAGGAGGACCCATAGATTATTAAATATTTCAAGCTATATTACCTATTATAAATAAATTATACCTCTATTATTCTTTATTTAAAGCTGTTCGGTTATGTTTCTATTGATTACTAGTTGCAGGAAATAAGTGAGTCACTTGTTTTTTTGCACAGTGTTTTTCCCTAAATCTCATATCCAAAATTATAATTATCAATAGAATACCTTAGGGTGAGTAAACTTTTTTTACTAGGTGGTCGGGAAGGGGTCTTTATATTAGTAAGATTAAAAATTAGTTTGAGCCCAAAAACAATAGGCGAAAAAGTTTTTAAGTAAAAAAACAAAATCAGGTGAGTCACTTATCAAACAGCACTATATTTTTTAAAAAAATGAAATTTAGAAGCTAAATTTTATAATCCCTAAAAATTCTCACCTGGGTAATTCCAGATGACTTTTCCAGAGTAATTGTTTAAAACATTTTTGATAATTTCTTATCAATTTTATTACTCTTGTTTTTGTTCTGTATTTTTATTTAATGGCTATTTAGAATTATTTCTAAAACAAAGACTTGAATCTGGATGTCTCTTTTTGCACCTAATGGGTGAGGTATGGAAGAAATTAATCTCCCAGTTTACATTTCCCCCATTATAGGCATTATTATATCAATGATATAATAACACCTTATTTCACATATGGGACAGAATGGCTGAAAGGAAAAAGACTGACAAACATGTTGGTTATCAGAGAGTTTTATACCACTAAGTTATGCACAAAATTATATATACATATCTACATGTGTCCCATGCAGAGAAAATATAACACATATCTACACAGCACAGTGAAAACGGGACAAAAATGTGGCTTACATGTAATAATTCTCAATGTGAATTAGAGTTGTTGGAGATTCTTCTGTGTTTCTGGAAAAGCCACATTTTGGATTCTACATTAGAGCAAGCCAGATTCATCTGCTATGTCATTAGCAAGGACATATTCTGTAAGTGGGGAAACTGTGAGTCCTGGTTTTTTCCTAACATGAGGACTGCAAGAAATTTTTTTATACCTGGTGAAAATGGTGCCATAGGCTTGTAAGCTGCACCACATGCCTGGGGAGAAAGATTTAGCCTCAGCTTAGGCAGAGAGGCCCAGGCTAAAAAAGCAATTGCATGGTTTGATTCCTGGAAGCTGACTACCACTTTTATCAATATATGAAGTGACGTCAATAAGTGATAGTCACATGACACACATGACTTCATCTTGATCAAAGGGAGATAATCGCATTTTGTATCTTATACTTCAGTCTTATTTTTTTTTAATTTTTATTTTAAGAATCTTTTGTGACTACATTGATAGTCCCAAAAATTTTGTGAAATGTAGATAAAAGAAATATTAACAAAATTCAAGATATTATTTCTAATAATATGACTAGATGAGAAGCTACTAAAATTGAAAATAAAATAAGTTTATTAGTCTAGATTTTTTCCTTTTTTTTTTTTTTCTATATACTTTTATTTATTTATCTTTTTTATTTCTTTTTTTTTTTTTTTTTTTTTTAAATCTTTTCAGCAATTCAATTTCAATGGTACAAGAATACTCCAAATAATTTTATCCGGACTAATCTCCTGAATTATATCTTCATCTCCAAGAATGGAAGACTGTATTTTTCTGAAGTCAGTAACAGTGATGCAGGGGACTACTACTGTGTAATTTCATTGGTCAGTGATGACAGTCAAGTATTTAGCTCTGCTCAAATGCCTAGCCGTACAAGCCTGGGACTTACACTGGCCATTGAGACAGGAGGTAAGAACTTGATTTGTTTTATAATCATGAGCCGCGACAGGGCTTTTACAAGCATTTGAACCCCTAATAGTTTCCAATCTTGATGGGAATGACTGCAAAAGCACCCCCCTCCCAAATTTATCGGCAAATTGTACAGATGCATGCTGGGATTTCTTCCTAGCCGATAAGATAAATCATTTCTTGGTCTCCATCCACCATCTTGTTCTTTCTTGCCTTGAAGTCATATAAAAATTTTAACTCCTTTGAAAAACCTAAATTTTGTGCAATTTAGTTAGTAGGGATCGAATGGGTAAAGAGAACTTGTGCCTCTTTTATCCTTAAAGTAAACTGAAAAAAGGTGCAAATAACATAACCACTACGTGAAGTTTTCAAGGATTAACATTTACCATTCATCCTTACATTGAATACTGTTGCCATATATGGTCTGCTGCCCCTGCTGTTCATCCTGAGGTTCTCAACAAAATCCAAAGACGAATATGCAATGTGATAGGTCCTGACCTGGCATCTAGTCTACAGTCACTTTCTCACAGATGTGATGTGGCTTCCCTCTGTCTTTTCAACACATATTTTCATGGTAACTGTTCTGACGACCTACTTTCAGTGGTATCCCAAGAGCATGAATTTAAACGTGCTACTGGGTTGTCATCTCGGTCCCACCCTTTCACCATCACAACAGTTAAATGTAAGTGCCTCTTCTACTCCAACAGCTTCTCTTTCACTTCCTGACAGTGGAACTCCCTTCCTCTTACTTGCTTCCCTGATAGCTATAATCTTCTAATATTCAAATGTAATATCAATCGACATCATCTGATACCTTGATCCTGATACCCGTCCTTCTCTATATCCTTTCCTCAAACACCCCTCTTTACTCTTGCTCTCACTCTTTATAACTTCTTGCATGCTAATAGCAATCCCACCTTGCTTGGAGTGAAATGCTTAAAAAATATATATATAAACAAAGCAAATACAAAATTATGTACACTAGATTGCACAAAAATTTCCTTTTGTATGCATTATACAGTGACGATCAAATCAAGTTAACAATCAAATATATGACAAGAAGAAATTACACTTTCCAAAATAAAAAAAACAATTTTGAGAATGAAAAATTCAGAAAAGACAGAAAAACAAAGTGCACTCACCTTCTAAGAATTATTCCAGGAGTGTCTTTGGGACATTCAATGATATTTAGAAATGTCTTTTGATTTTTCCTTCTGTTTGGTTACCCACATGTTTCACTGGGGCCTTAACGATATTTGCAAATTTCTTTGTTTTCTTTTTGTTGCTTCACGGTGGTGATTTTCACATATAAACATCAAAAACTCTTCCGCTTCCTGCAGCTGGCTTTCATGAAGTTAGAATTCTTCTACCTTGATGACTAAATGCTTTCTGAAATTATCTGGTGACTCGGAGTCCTTTTATTAGAAAATAGAGGTTTCCAGAGACTTTGTGGGGTCACTCACATCTTACCAGCAAGGATAGCCTCATGTTCGCAGGAATAAAAACATACAAGGAAATAACACTAAAAGCATGTTAAACTGTAAATTAAAATCATATTATTTTATTTTTGTGTGTGTATGTGTGTTTGCATATATATTTTAGTTACATAGGTTTTAAGGTTGTATTTAATAGAGGAAGAAAATCACCTTGTTTTACGACAAGCAAGGTGCCAAAGAGAGGAGATGGATGTCTTAACCTTTTAGTGAAGAGAACGAGTTCAGTGTTTTTTGATTTGAAGTCCGTTTTCAGGCAGGAAAAGTTTTCTGTTGGATGCTGGGGGAAATTTTATTATTTTGGTCTTATTTATTTTATTTTAAATAAAATTTTAATTGTATTTATCTTATTTTATTTATATTTATTATTATTTTATATTTTATTTTATATTATTATTTATTGATAATAATGTCCTTACAACTTCATACCCCAAATTTACAAGGGCATGAGACCGCATCTCTGGTTGTTCAGTAAATACAAAAACAATATTTTTCCACAAATCACAAAATAATTTTTTTTTCTTTAACCACTAAACCTAAAAATTTTACACAATGGTATTTTTTTTTTTTTCACAAAATTTATGGCTTTCTTAAAAATATACTTTTACCCAAAAGAATATGTAAAAAAAAAAAAATAACGCAGATGATTTAGCACTTTTTTTATTTAAATAAAGACTAACTTATTTTCACATTAATAAAATATAACATTTTTATAGCCAGACTATTTTGATTCCCTTGACACTGTTGTTACTGAGTATACACTTTTAACTCTCAGTAATGTTGATTTACAAGATTATAATAATTTTTGAACCAAGTACAATGCGATATTTAATATTTACCTTTTATAAAGATTCCTTAATTTTTTTTATAAAGAAACTAGTGTACCTATGCTGTCAAAATTGACAGCAAGAAAGAATGTATAAGTAATATACTGTAAGCAATTTCTGTTCAATCAAAATTTTTTTCTGTGTAACAATTGAGGGGAAGTGAACAAAATAACGATGACCCATCTGCCCAAATTCGTTATATTTTAACTAATTTTTTAATTATTATATTTTATTTTCAAAAACGTATTGATGGTAATATATATATATATATATATATATATATATATATATATATATATTTATATATATATTTATATTATGTCATTCACAGACAGTACTGTTTCGCTGTATCACAGCTCCTCAGTGCGACTAGACTTCCGAATGCCTCAAGCCAGGATTGAAACACAACTGATTAGGTGTCAGCCAGAGCTATCTTCACTTGGTAGAGTTACACAACTAAATCTAGCTTATTGTTTTTACAAATGGAAACAAATGCCAATCAGCCAAAGAGCTCCATTCATTTTACTGAAGAACTTTGCATTAGTGCAGGTGGCTGTTGTATATATATATATATATATATATATATATAATTTTTTTTTTTTTTTTTTTTTTTTTTTTTTTTTTTAAACGTATTGCTGGTAATATTTTTTTCAAAAATATATATTGCTGGTAATAGTTTCTTATTCTTCAAAAAAGTTTTCTGGTAATAATTTTTTATAAAGTATTTCTGGTATTAAAACCTATTTTTACACTTTTATATTGCTTTTTACCATTTTTGTATTCTGAGTTCCATTCTCCAATTTTTTTTTTTTTCTTTTTCAAAGAATGTATAGTTGTTTGTATTTCTAGTATTGTGTCTTTTTTATTACAAAGTATTTCTGGTATTAAAACCTATTTTTACACAAGCTTGGGTGTTAACTATTTGCTCATAGCTGCGACCCGGGTCAGGGTGGACCTGTGAACACCAGCAATTAAGAGGTGGTTTCATGCTCCTCAAAACTTCCTGATCAGAGGCCTTGCTGTTGGATGTAGTTTATCATCTTACCCAGAATGGCACTGATCCAGATTTCAGGGTAAGATATGCCAGCTCTGCATATAAGCACCTCTAGTAATTCTGCCCATGCAAACATGTATATGCACAACAGTTGAGTATCATCTACCATGTATTCTATTGTGAAAGCAGAATGTCATTTTTATTACTTCAAAGTTCTCAAGAAAATTAAATTTTGGCATTAAATGACCCATAAGGAGTTGATATGCCATTAAAAGCAAACAAAACAAAAAATATGCTTTCATCGGGTGGGTTGCATGATGGGTAGAAGGCTTGGAAAGGGACATTGGAGAGCAGTATTTGAATTTCGCTCTGGTTAATTACATTCACTTATGCACAAATGCCTTTTACGAAAGGCATGAATCCATCTCCTCCTAGATATGGGTTAAATTGTAAACTTTTGATTTTATATTGTATGTTTCGACCAATAAGCAGATTTTATTTCACTGTTATTTTTTTTTTTTTCTCTCTCTGTTAAGGTGTTGGAAATATTGCTCCAAATATCCAAAATGAATTTCCTGCAGTCTTCCCGGGACAGCCTTTAGAAGGACAGACAATCAGTATTGAGTGTTTTGCATATGGAACGTGAGTAGAAATCTCCTGAAAAGGAGACAAACTTTTATGAATCAACTTTGTTGTGAGCTAGCAATATGCTAAAAAGTATAAAATATGCTGTTATGGAAAATATGGGTTTTTTTCTCTTTTTTTCTCTTTTTTTTTACTCTTTTTTTTCTTTTTTTACTCTTTTTTCTTTTTTTTTACTCTTTTTCTTTTTTCCCCTTCTCCCCCTTTTTTCTTTTTTCGCCTTTTTTGTCCTTTTTCCCCTTTTCTTCCCCTTCCCCCTCCCCCTTTTCTTTCCCCCTCCCCCTTTTCTTTCCCCCTCCCCCTTTTCTTTCCCCCTCCCCCTTTTCTTTTCCCCCTCCCTCTTTTCTTTTTTCCGCTTTTTTTCTTTTTTTCCTTTTCTCTCTCTCTTTCTCTCTTTCCAATTGAGTCAATTATAACAAGAACACATTTAAATAAAAATGACCCTATACAGTCAAATATAGTGCAAGTTTTATGAGTTTTTTAAAATGCAGATTTTGGTGACTAGTTGCAATATACATAAGTAATTTTTTTCTGGAAGGGTTAAAATTCATGTAAAAAGTTCAGGGGTCACACTACTGTACATGAAGTTGGTATATACACAAGTAACTCTGATTGTTGAAATACATCTGAATAGCTCGACACCACCAAAAAAAAATACTTTTTTAAAATTTTAGTCAGCTTATACACAAGTCTAATTTACTATTTCATTTCTGAGATGAGTAATTGTCAAGATTGTGTCTATAATAATATCTATATTAACCAAGATGAGAAAATCATTTGAAATAAGTAACTGAAATGAAATACTAAATCAGTAGTATGAACCCACCATTTTAACAAAAAAAAAACCATCACATATTGAATATAAAAGCTACAAAAATCACAAAAAACTTATCTTATTTTTTATACAGTAAGGTTCACCCTGTACAAGGCCCAGTTATATTACGAAGGAAAGATAATTGTTATCACTAGCCTTGAACAGATTAAGTTTGTAGTAATCTTGAGAGTCAGTTTCACAAAGCTTTGGTTTGCAGGAAGAAGCTGTACAAGTGGAACTTCTCACCGATGGAATACAGAGGGAATGTGGGTGTTTTGCTACTATGTAAGTAGCATGGCATGTCCTTGCTGTGAAGGTTTGATCTGGTAGGACCAGGGAATGTAGTTCATCTAAGCACTTCCCATGGAAGTAGCAAGAGGCTTGCCACATCTCACCTGTGAAAGAAAATAATTCATCACCCACAAGGATAGGATAGTTTGTTTAACCAGCATATTGACCTTCATTGGGCTATTTAATGCTGAAAAGGTTTTTTTTTCTTCTTTTTCAAAAAAGTATAGCTGGTAATATTGTTTTTCCAAAAAAGTATAGCTGGTAATATTGTTTTTCCAGAAAAGTATAGCTGGTAATATTGTTTTTCCAGAAAAGTATAGCTGGTAATAATATTTTTTCAAAAAGAAATGTGCTGGAAAAGACCTGGAAGTTCACTATTTGCCCATAGCTGGGACCCCAACAGGTGCTACCACCCCAGGTTAGGGTGGACCTGGGAACACCAGCAATTAAGAGGTGATTCCACGCTTCCTCAAAACCTCCTGATCAGAGGCCTTACTGTTGGATGCAGTTTAACGTTGTACCCAGCACGACTCACAAGGGCTTGGAGACACTTTGGAAAGTGACGTTTGGGCAGCTGCTACCCAAATATAACAGTACTTGATTTTTGGCCTAATCTTGCTCTTGTGAAAAGGTAGAGGATACTAGAAAGAGTTGGGTACTTACTGGAGTAGGACAGGGAGCTGATATGTACGAGTTCCATTTGAGGTCAGGTGCAAGTTTGAGGCTCAATAGTCTTTCAAGGCATGGAGCCTCTTTAAGGAGATATATGCACATCATCACTCGTATTAGTTCACCCTTCAGAATGATGGCACAGTGGATACAGGAGTTGATTATAGATGTCTTACTGTCATAAGTTCAATCCTTGGACCAGCTAGTGAAACACCAACTCAACAGGAATGATCTATAACTGATATCGCAATAATCAACATATATCGGATATCAACCAATCTATGGAACCTGACGATGACCAGAGTCTACTTGGTCGAAACATGTCTATATAACATCTATATCAACCAAGCTGAGAACCATGCTCCAAGATAATATTGACAATTACTCATATCAGAAATGAAAAACTAAATAGTTGTATATAATTAAAGATTTTTTTTTTTGCTTCTGCTTTTTTTTTCTTATTGATATCTATATATTTTCTCTTGTCTACCAGGGCTCAACTTAATTACAAATGGTCACGAAAAGATAAGCCTATGCCGTACACTGCAACTTTTGTAGATTTCAATAGGGTTCTTCAAATAAAAAATGCACAGTTAGCAGACAGTGGTGTATATACATGTCATGTTAGCAGTTCAAGTAAGGGGCTCGATTCAAAGGACTTCAGCCTTAGCATTCAAGGTAAGTTTATTCTATTATTTAATCTTTTTAAGCTCTTAAACATAAATCATTTAACTCTGTCCACCTCATGTATTCTGACTGGTAATACAAAATGATACATATTGATTATGTATAATTCTTTTTTTTATATATATGTCCCTTCAGAATGATGGCTCTCCACAACTTCCTGTCTTAATTTCTAAACTCTACAATAAATACCCTTGGCAGCTGATCTAAGAAATGACCTGTTGGTAACAAGGCCAAAGAATGGCTTTTAATTTTAACACTTCCAAAATAAATTTGCTCTCCATTAATCATCTGAGGGACCACTTTTTGCCTTTCATCAGAACGTGTGATGCTGATCTTCTGCGGCGACTGCACATCAGTACAAACACAAAAGTTGCCCTTGATTGTGTGCCGACAACACATGTTACATCCGAGTTTTCCTTGTTAGCAGCAGGACAGTTAGGCATGTCTAGATATGAGCCTCTCTGCAGCTGGTTAAGATCTAGGCCTTTGTAAGATGCCCCATGTCAATAAAAGCAATGAGAAAACCAGCAGTTGGCAAGACAGGGTGTCTTGTGAGTCAGTCCTGTGAGCATTTTGTTAATAAAGTTGCAGTGGTTTTTGAGGCACTGTTATTTTTATATTAACTCCTGTCTCTTCCCCCTATTATGCTCATAGTTACTGGAGAGCAATCAGTTGGGTGTTTCCCCCAACCCCAACACACTCTTGCTGTATATTACAACAAGCTATTTTAGCACTCATGGCAGATGGCAAGTTCAACCTAAGGCTAATCCCCAAATTTGATGGTTCAGACTGGACTCTTTCTATCATTGAATAGTTTGAAAAGACTGAACTGGTCTGTGATCTGTGCAACATTAAAAACATTGACATTCCGCCACTCCAATTGACAGGAGGTACATTTGCCATGTTCCAGTAACTCAGCAAAGAAGAAAGGAAAGATGTAGACAATATAAGGGATGCTCTGTATGTTGCCTTTGTCACAGATCCATTCATAGCATATGACTTCTTTCTAGCTAGGTGCTTGAATTCAAACAAGTTTGTGGATGTCTACTTGGTACACCTCTGCAGGCTGTCGACATTGTATAGTGGGGCGTTTGACCATAGACTTGCACGTGCATTTGTTGCATTTGTAGCAGTGTTGCCTAAGCACATCAAGAGACTGCTTTGTTTGGATACACTGGATGTTAACTAGCTGTTAGAATGGGCGAGAGCTATACAGAAGGGTGAAATGCTGGTGGTGGAATTGATTGTGGCAGCTGTGAAGCCTGATTGAGTACAAGCTTCTGCAAATGATCCACAGAGTGATATTATCTGTCACAGATGTGCTGGTGCTAATTATTTGGTGAGATATTTTTTGAGTCAGTAAATGGAGTGAAGTGGGTGCTCGTGATGAGACATTTGAAAGATAGAGCTGGTGTGCTTGGACTGTGTAGTTGTAAAAAAAAAAAAAGAAAAAGAAGAAAAAAAAACTGTCAGTTTATAGTAGCAACAAATGTCTACAATAGATTTCTTCTGTCTCTCGACCACAACACTTGTAACCAAATCACAGTTCAAATGATAGCCCATCATCACAGTCCAACACGCAACATAGAAACTAAAAAATGGGGTCACACATCCAACCTTCACTTCTCACCAGCAAAAAAACAAGCTCAGAAAATCTAATCCTCACATAAGCGAAAAACGACAACTTTTGTTCACCTAGAGATCTTTCTGATTGATCACGCCATTCAGGAGAGGGAAGAACATTAGCATAGATTTTAGTCGTTAACGTAGATTTTTGCTAACTACTTTTTGGTAATTTTTCTTCGGCAGATAGCAAACAAAACACACTCTTTTTCGAGGTAGCTGATTATCTCTTTCTCTACAGACTAGAAGTCTGGACTGATGTGGGGGAAGGGCAATCCCAAATGTGTCTGATGTCATGATTCAGTGAAATATCTTATTACTGTGTGGGAATCTGGTGGAACATCTCTTTGCATGTGGATGGCTGCATATGGCCACTGGGTTCATCAAGTGGTAGGCAAACTCTGTCACAAAGGGACGGATAAGGTTGACGACATCCCCTTCAAACGGATGGTGAAGGAAACTCTGGACAGAATGCGACAAGAAGATCCTGCCAATGATGGTTGGTGCATGAACAGATCTGAAATCGGCATATGAGTCAATACAAGCTCTCTGATGATGGTAGTGGTACTGGAAAACGATGGAGCAACATTGGAGGATGCATGCAAATGAGTCCCAACCTATCAACTTGGGTGAACTAGATGCTGCTATCAAAAGCCTTAATTTGGTCCTCCAGAGTTTGGACATAAAAGAAAATTCCTTGCGTGTGTACTACTGGCTGTCTGACACCCTCACAAACAAAGATAGGGTATGTACCAAAGCAGCAAGCGAGATGCCGGTGTGACGAAGGTTGAGCACAATGAAGGAACTGGTCCAACAAAAAAAAATTGTCAATGAGGTGCTTGTTGCATCAAATCAGAATTTGGTAGACAAAATGATGCATGTACCCCAAAATTGGCTTGATATGGCTAAAAAAGGGGCTGAACCTGTGTTCAGGTGGGTGCTGTTTCCCTGGACACCAGGAGACCCAGGCAAATAATGGAAGGACATCAATGCAGTACATATCCAGTAGTATGACATACCACATTTTGTGAGGAGAGTTGGTCTTTGGGACCTGTGTGGAGTGCACAACAATAGATCCTGTGCCAGTCAATTGGCAAAAGGGCAGACTGGGAGAGAACAGTACTCGGTACCAGCTTGGCATGGATATCACACACTACTGCAGCATCCATTACCTGACACAAACAGATTGTGGCCATCACATTTTTCTATGTCATTACGCAGCCAAAATTCACCGAGTATCGTACATCAGCTAGAGTCTGTGTTCTGTGAGAGAAGACCACCATGTAAGCTGTTCACAGACAATGACACCGCACTCCACAGCAGGGAATTCCAAGCCTTTGCCAAAGGATGGGATGTGCATTTGCGATTCTGATATGCACATGTCCCAGGAGGAAATGTAATAACGGAGCGGTGTCACAGAAGTATCAAGAGGATGCAGCCAAGATGAAATATACTGTCAAAGAGGCCACCTAACACCCAGAGATGACCCCCACACCACTGACTGAGCCTGCAAATCAAGTTTACAGATACAAAGTTTGGCTTAAACAGATTGATTCACTGCCTCCAATGATGTCTGAGGTGTACGGGTTGGTCATGTGCAGTGATCCATATTGACCAACCTGACGTTTCTGTGGAACTCAACCACCAGCAAAGAGTCTGCGATCAGGAACAGGGAGTGTAGTGAACACGTGTTTGTACAGACGCAAAATCTAATGTATCGCTCCTGTCAGTCAACTTTGATCTACAAAAATTTAAATACAATGTCAACCATCATCTACTATCTTCCTGATTACTCTTCTATTGTTCTTGCTCAATTTTCACTTGTCTTTCTTCTGACTTCTTGCTTCCCAGTCAACTTTGACCTTCAAAAATTTAAATGCAATGTCAATTGTTATCTTCTGTGTTAATTCCTTTTCTTTTATTGTTCTCTCTCTTTAATAATGTTTCTTTCTTTTTTTTTCTTTTTTTCTTTTTTCTTTTTTTTCTTTTCTTTTTTTTTCTTTTTTTTCTTTTTTTTCTTTTTTTTTCTTTTTTTTTCTTTTTTTCTTTTTTTTTCTTTTTTTTTCTTTTTTTTTCTTTTTTTTCCTCTTTTTTTCTTTTTTTTTCCTCTTTTTTCTTTTTTTTTCCTCTTTTTTCTTTTTTTTTCCTCTTTTTTTCTTTTTTTTTCCTCTTTTTTTCTTTTTTTTTCCTCTTTTTTTCTTCTTTTTTTTTCTTTTTTTTCTTTTTTTTTCTTTTTTTTTTCTTTTTTTTTCTTTTTTTTTTCTTTTTTTTTTTTTTCTTTTTTTTTCTTTTTTTTTTTTCTTTTTTTTCTTTTTTTTTTCTTTTTTTTCTTTTTTTTCTTTTTTTTTTCTTTTTTTTCTTTTTTTTTCTTTTTTTTCTTTTTTTTCTTTTTTTTTTCTTTTTTTTCTTTTTTTTCTTTTTTTTTTCTTTTTTTTTTCTTTTTTTTCTTTTTTTTTTCTTTTTTTTCTTTTTTTTTCTTTTTTTTTTCTTTTTTTTTTCTTTTTTTTTTTAAAGGTGTTATGTATTTTTACTGATGAATGATCACAGAATTTTACAATTTGATAATCTGTTTAAATTTTCTCTTCTTTTAGCCAAGCCTAAATTCCACTCTGGTCTCCGTGACCAACTGGTTGATATAGGAACCCAACTAACCTGGAGATGTGATGCTTCAGGCAAGCCATCACCCACATATTATTGGTACAAAGATTCTGTATTATTAAAGAACAGACCTGGCAAATATATTGTTAACAACAATGTTCTGATCATTCTCAATATACAACCTTCGGACAATGGAATGTATCAGTGCCAAGCTACAAATGAATTTGGTAAAGCTTTTTCAACTGGACAATTAAAATCGTTTAGTAAGTAGTGATTTTTTTTTCCTTTAAACCTTTTTATCAAATAAGAGAGGAAGCTACTCCAACTACTTTTGTAAGATTTTTGATAAAATTTAAAAAATAGAGTTAAGCAGAATAAGGAACACAACTGAAACATATGGCATAGATATGTATCAGGCAAAAGGTGTAAATGTAAACTTGTGCAAACAAAGACGAATGCAAATTGGAGAAAAGAAAAAAAAACCATTGTTAATTCATCCTTTATATAAGGTGCATAATTTACATTATTCAGACTATTGTCCGCATCTTTGTTGCCATATTTATCACAACTTTTTGGCTGTTGTATGCTCCGGCTTTCTTCAGGAGGTTGGAATGTCGAACTGAACCCTTTATTTCACTCACTGGGGTAGACTGTTCTAGTTCCACATGCCATGTCTAACTATAAAAATGTACTGTTGATTTTTTGTTTGGGGGTTAACTATTTGCCAATAGTTGGGGCCCTAACAAGTGCTACCACCCTGGGTTATGGTGGACCTGGGAACAACAGTAGTTAGGAGGTGGTTCCGTGCTCCTCAAAACCTCCAATCTCCCAAGCAGAGGCCTTGCTGCCGGATATAGTTTATTATCATAACCAGGACAATCATGTTTAAGCCTAGTTCTTGTACAGTGTGGCATCTGAATTATTTTGAAAAACCTGATTTTTTTTTTTTTTCATTTAACTCGTGTATAATGAGATTGGATGTGCATTTTGGTGTAATCGAATTTTAAAATTTAATTTTATAAATAAATTTTAAAACACTCCTTTCCCTCTCTAAACTTGACCATGTCTCTCACACCATTCCTTGCTACCTTCTATGTTAACTTATATAAGCTTAATACTGCCCGTTAAAAGTGTAAATTTTAATTTCATTTTTCGTTTCACCTTTTGAAAGTGATGTCTGAAGATCCAGGGAAAAATAAAAGCCTTTGGTGGAATAAATTATTACAATGGAGTCTTAAAGTGGTCTGTTTTTCTTTAAATTTAAAATATATATAAAATCTCAGACAAAAAGTGTGCCATTTGTGCAAATGAAGATAAATGCAAACTGGAGAAAAAAAACATTGTTAATTCTTCATTTATATAAGTAATTTGTAGTTAAGTGGCATACGTAGTGAATGGCATTCTCTTTTGACTGGAAATGTAGTAAAATTTTCTCCTCATTTTAGATGGAAGAAGGTGCCTGGTCCCAGGGAGTCCAACCCTGCAACAGTACCTTTTTCATTGCACTAAGAGAGGTGGAGTCTGTGTAATATCAATTCCAGTGTAACGGGATTATGAGGACTGGGCAAAAGTTTTTGTCCTTTACCCATATGTATGTGTATGGTGCTCCCCACATGAAAAAAATAATCAACCTTTACCCTGGGCCTGCCTCCTACAGAGCCTAAGGTTCTTATCTTTTGTCACTACATTAAGACCACCTTTATATGATTTTATAATGCTCCTCAATTTTGTTGATTCCTATAGAATATAATAATATAATTTCACATCATTTTTTCAGTATCTGTCTATATTTCTGAGATGAGGTGTTATGTACATTATTCAGACTATTGTCCTTCCCCTCTGCTGTCTTCCCCTCTACTCCTTTCATTTTTTCCCTTTGCTCTTTTTTGTTTTTTCTTTTCCTCTCTCCTCTTTTCTCTCTCTTATTTTTCAAATTTTATCTGGGCCTTATGCTAGATAACATTCTCCTTTTTTATCTTTATTTTTTCCCTTTTTTTATCTTTATTTTTTCCCTTTTTTTATCTTTATTTTTTCCCTTTTTTTATCTTTATTTTTTCCCCTTTTTTATCTTTATTTCTTCCCCTTTTTTATCTTTATTTCTTCCCCTTTTTTTATCTTTATTTTTTCCCCTTTTTTTATCTTTATTTTTCCCCCTTTTTTTATCTTTATTTTTCCCCCTTTTTTTATCTTTATTTTTCCCCCTTTTTTTATCTTTATTTTTCCCCCTTTTTTTATCTTTATTTTTTCCCCTTTTTTTATCTTTATTTTTTCCCCTTTTTTTATCTTTATTTTTCCCCTTTTTGTATCTTTTAGAACTGAAACCAAACTTTTATAAGTATCCCCTTCCACCAAGAATATTGGCCTCTGTAAATGGGAATGGAACAATTGCATGCCGACCAGAGGCAGTGCCAAGACCAACGATCACTTTCTACAAAAACAACCAGCCTTTGTCAGTGTCTTCTGTTTCTGGACATTTTATTTCAAGTCCTTCGGGAGAACTGACCATCACAAATGTGCAAAAATCTGATGAAGGCATCTATAAATGTGAAGCAACCAATGAACTTGGAACAGCTTCAAGTACAACCAATTTGACGGTCATAAGTAAGTACTTTTTTATTTGTCTAGATCAACATGGCTAAAAGGAATAAAGATTATTTTTACTTATATACCTTTGATGTGCCCATAAACAGTATCTTACCTTTTTACTTACAGGGCTGTAGAAGCTGGTGGCTGTGGGGGGGGGATTCTTGGCTCCCTCAAAATTTTTAAAAATTGTGTTTTTTCCATGCTTTTATTTTTTTTTAAATTATCAAAGCAAGGAAGAATATAACTTCCATAAAACCCTGACAAAAGAAGTTCTTTCATTTGTAACACAGATGGCTGTCTATTATTTCAAAGATGGTTTCTGCCAATCTAGAAGTATTGGAAATTTTAAATGTTGTTAATGCTAAACATGTTGCCTACTTTTGATAATTTAAGGCTAAATTTATTTTTTTCCACCCCCAAAATATTTGTCTCTGCTATGGCCCTGAAGATAACAATGCACATTGCCTTTTCAGCTAGGATAAGCTATGCTACTACCACTGAATTGTATCCCCCACCACATTTCTTCCAAATTCCATTTGTAAGGAGGAAGTTCCACTCAGATATTCTTTCCCTGAGAACGGTGACTTTGTGGAACTAACTCCTATATAGATGCCTCTTTGACCGCAGCAATCTTAAGCTCCTCAAGACAAGTGTCAATCATTATCTATCCTCCTTATCCTCATAATCTTTATTTCCTTTTACCTCCTCTTATGATAAATGTGCAGGTGGTATAAAGAATTGAAAAAAAAAAATAAGAAGAAATGAAAAACAATGATGGAGGAGAGAAAGGAAGAATAAAAGAAAGCAAAAAAACTCTTCGTTTTTAACGTGCTGTTTCTCTTCAGGACACGGCCAATTATAGTTTCTAAACAGCTTCCTATCTTTTGTTACTCGATGTAATTTCTGACACTTTATCATCCCTTTAAGTAATGAATAGCAGCTCATAATGAGAAAACGGAGAGCCAAGTTTGAATTCCAGTTCATTACATTCACTTATACACAAAATGCCCTTGGGAAAGATATAAATTTATTTATTCCCCCCGCTATGGGTTAAATAAGTTTTGTATCTGAAAAAAAATTGCTATCTCCAAAAATTATGCAAATAAAAAAATTATTCTTACAATTCAAAATATATTTTGGATTTTAATATCCCACAAAGGGTTGATAAGTCCAAAAAAAAAAAAAAAAAAAAAAAATGACCAAAAACCTCATCTTACTTTCATATTACACACTGCATACAGTAATTCTCTACCATGAGTGGCTCTTGAGGTTTGTGTTAGATGAACTTTAGTATAAAAATATCAATATATCTGAAACATGATGATGTATTGATTTCACGCAACAAATACTTATTTCTCTTCATAGTCTCCTTGTCAATGTATTTAAATAGGGGATATGGATGTGGGTTATCATAGCTCACCTCAGCTTCCTATACTTTGTAATTCATAGCAATGTTTGTCTTTTTATTATCCCTCCCATCCTATTATAATTATACCTATCCTTCCCTTCATTAGTTTGCACGACCATTACGCCCTGCCAATACTTCATCAATAATTGACTATTCCATTTTGATTTATAAGCTATTATCCATTACACCCCCTGCACATAACAAACTTAGAGAACCTGGTATTCGATTTTGCCTCCATCTGTAAAATCCTTTTTATAAGGCTGTTATAGTGAAAGACACCTGGTCTAGAGAATAGACTCTCCTACCTATTATAAGTAGGAGTCAGTGGGTGGTCGAGGGAAGAGTAGTTATCAGTGACCACAACTCGATTACTCTGCGTAACACTTATTTACAAGTTCCTAACGTTTCTGTACGTTTACCCCATTTAGGACGCATTTAGTCCGACTACAAGTTCTATTGTGGACATAACTCCACAACAAAGGCAAAAAGTTTAAAGGAACTTTTCAAAAACATTAATATAAAAACTATTATGACCTACTTGAGGAAAACTAAATTATATGTTAAACTTTAATCCAGACCTCTTTACCTATAAACAAACTAGACAACCGATTTCAACTATACTTAACGAATTATAAAACTTTGAAAAAAAAAAAAAAATTTGAATTCAACATTAAATGACTCCCAAGTGTTGATATGCTGGTAAAACAAACAAATCAAGCTACTAAAATTGTGTTTGTCCCTCCTTTCATTAGTTCACGCGACCATTACGCCTTACCAATACTTCATAAATAATAGACTATTCCGTTTTGATCACATGGAAAGAGGGGAGAAAGACGCCACTTGGTTTATAAGCCATTATCCATTAAACCACCTACATATCCAAACTTACAGCACCTGGTCACCCACCTAGGTATTGACCATGCTCAATGTTGCTTAACTCAGCTGACCCTACAGGAATTGGTGTTTCAACATGATATAGCCATAAGTCCCAGAAAAGCTTTCACAACCAGCATATAAGGCCACAGGAGAATGAGAAGCCGAGCGGCACTTTCAAAGCGGATATCTAGATGTGTGTATAGAACCAGATAGAAAATCAATCAAAGCCAGAATCTGTATAAGAGGAGGGGGGGGAAGGGGTTTGTGAAGGAGGAGGGGGAGGAGACAAAAGATGTGAAAATGAAAAATAAATTTTATTATTGGTGATGCTTCATCTGATTGTAATGGAAATTTAAAGCATAAATAACAGTTGATGATTCTACTGTGTAAATTAAAATTAAAGGAACTCGGACATGAAAAAATGAGAATGCTTTATTTTGACTCCCTCGTTCTCCATGTGTGTGCCCCTGTCTAAAATGGCCGCTCAGCTTCTGGGTAAGCCATCTCTTTTCCAGTTAGTGAGTTGCCAAGGGGAGCAACTTGTGAAGATTTAACATACTGAATATTTGATTCAAAAGCTATCAGAAGAATCTGAATTTGTCTGAAAGAATGACTTTTGTTTTGATGCTTTTATTGTCAATGTTAATTTCATCTTTGATGTTTATATTATTTTCTTTTCTTTTCTTTTTCTTTTAACAGCTGGAACGACTATTACCATTCCACCAATGCCTACGACTGTCATTTACAATGAAACAGCAGTTATGAAATGTTTGGCGTCTTACAATGCAAAATTAGATATTTTTTATAGTTGGTCCTTTAATGGTTATAAAATTGATTTCAGATACAACCCTTTCTATATCCGAGTAAGTAAAATTAAACTTTATGATTTATTGATATTGCATAAATTTCTGGAAGCAACAAAAACTAAATATAATGACGAATGACTCTGCAGCTGAGCCATACTGTATCCCACAAAGTGGCTCTGTTTGGTTGTGTGGTCAGTGATGAAGCCTGGGCTTACTGTGCTGAGTGACGGAAAGGTAATGAGCAACTCCCTCTGACTCTGGTCATGGTGGTGGGGGTTGATGAGGCCCGGCTCTATTGGACTGAGTGTCAGAGGTTGATGAGGACAGCCCTATTGGATTGAGTGGTGGATGGTGATAGATCCTCCCCACCACTCAGTGTCAGGAGTGTGATGTGATGTTATCAGGCTGAATGGTGGGTAGGTGATGGAGGCTGAGTGAGGGGGGCATGATGAAATTGGACTTGGTGGGGAGGTTATGACCAGAACTCCACCCCTAAAGATTACATAGAAGTGACTAGTAACCAGTTTGAAATCGTATACCATTGTTGGAAATCCATATTATATTACAGCAGAATTTTGGCAAAAGAAAGGCCCAGAAAATTAAAATTTTGATGTCACTATGAGGTCTTAGGATGGTGCCACAGCTGTGATCAAGAACTAAAGCATCCCTAGATAAAATGTAATTTCTCAGAGTAAGGAAATACAGGTTCAAAACTTGCAAAGAGATACATTTCTTTAATAAGACTTTCTATACACTTTTTATTCTTTTTTTTTTTTTCGCCATGTTGAACAAAAAACTGGGATATGTACTCAAACACAAGTATTCACTTAAATAACTGTTATAGTAACAAAATTATATCATCAGTGAATTTCAAAAGGTTTCAATACCACATTAGGTGGGATCCAACAACATGTTGGAAATTTAATTTTTATATACACTACAGTTCAAAAGTTTTAGGTAGCCTCCGGTTAAAAAAAAAGTTAAGTGAGACCTGTTTTTTTTTTATTAGAAATTTTATGATGACAAAAAGAAAAAAAGCATTTTATGATTAAATTTTGCTCTAGTCAAAATATCCTCCTTTAGCTTTGATTACTGCAGAGCAAATTTTTGGCATTCGTTTTCAAGTTCATCTCATGCTAATTTTAGGGTTGGCTTCAAACTTTTGAAGTATTATATATATATATATATATATATGTGTGTGTGTGTGTGTGTGTTTTAAAACTAAGATATATAATCCTGACAAAGTTTTAAAAATTTTTGCCAATTGAAAACATTCATGAAAGTAGAATTGTTTCAAAATATATCTGATAGTTCATTTTGCCATTTAAGGCTTCATCAGATCCAAAACAAAAAAATGAGATGCATGTATTTTTGTATGTTTAAATAATTAAATTTTATTATTTTAAAACATACTGTCCACATGAAAAACCCATGAATAAAGAAAAAAAGAAGAAATATTTTACTTTCTACCCATTCAGAAGGATTATATATTTCAACTGAAAGTAAAAAAATTAAATGTTAATGACTTTTTTAAAGTCACTCGTTTTTTTTAGTCATGAGAAATACCAGCTTTGAAAATAAGATTTCATTATTTAAACATACACAAATACACCTCATTTTTTCACTTTTATATCTGATGAAGTCTTAGATGGTGAAATGCATTATCAGATATATTTCAAAACAATTCTACTTTTATTAACATTTTCCAATTGTTTTATATATATATATATATATATAGTGTGACCCCAAAAAACGGGAATTTTTGAAGTGCGTATTGCCAGACATGAGCAAGTGGCAACACTGCAAGACAGTGACCTTGAGCAAGTAAACA
This sequence comes from Acanthosepion esculentum, assembly GCA_964036315.1. NCBI lineage: Eukaryota > Metazoa > Mollusca > Cephalopoda > Sepiida > Sepiidae > Acanthosepion > Acanthosepion esculentum. The sequence goes on from OZ038501.1 coordinate 73,569,382, forward strand.
TTTCGCCATTTTAGTAACGAGAATGAAATACACAGTATCCCAGCTGAGATGTTGCAGCAGTCAATGAGGAATCTCAACAGCAGATTTCAAGAATGCATTCGTACAGGAGGACGCCATCTACAGGACATAATTTAAAAAAATGAAAATTCCATCATTGTTTCTTAAATGGCATGTTTTAAGGTTTCAATTACTATGAATTAAATATTTTTCTTCCATCACTCTTGGTTTTATTGGATTGTTAAAACGTTCCCATTTTTTGGGGTCACCCTATATATATATATATAAGTAAACATTGAAGTTAACACGACAGGCTGTTTCATGCTAGATGCAGTCATCAGGCCTGACAATTATGTCCAGCATGAAACAGCCTGTCACCTCTGAGTGTTGACTTTAATGTTCACTTTTATATTTACATACACTCTCTCTGATATTGAGCACTTTATCAAATAAATATAGCACTCCTTAAAACTATATTTCTTTATATTATATATATATATATATATATATATGTGTGTGTGTGTGTGTGTATGTATGTAATTAAATCCTAATGAGCCAGGTATTACCTGCCTAGGTTTCGCCACAAGGGATCATCAGGGTGAAATGGCTGAGGAGGAAATAACGAGGAACAAATTTATTGATAAAATTATGGCTAAAACCTAAAATTAGCATTAGCCTAAAAAGATATAAAACACATGACTAAAAAAAAACAAAAAAAACACACCTTTATTTCACCTACTGAGTTTAAATAGATTTACATTTTATATATATATGCTGAAAATTTTTCATCTCAACCATTTCCAAAACTGATTTAAAAGGTCAAATATCAGGATTTGTTTAGGGACTTGATTGGGCCAAGAACTTTTCAGCACCCCTTCACATTATTTAACTGCATGACCAATTTAACGGAATGTGACACGATTTTTTTAAAGTACTTTGGTCAACCCATGTATATGTGAAATAGACAAAAACTGCTCAATCGCCCTCAGCACTTCACCTTTAGGGGTGCCTCAGGTAAATTTAAATTTTTTACATTGTCAGATTCCTTGAATTTTGTGGGTGTATTGGTACGTAAAAATTTTTATTATGAAGGGATTCAAAAAAAAAAAAAAAAGTCTGTTTGATCATTTGGTGAGATTTTGGGAAGTGTCCTAAAACAAAGAAATTTTTGACACCCACTCATACATTGTGTATGTTATTTTTTATTATTCTTTGATGATTACCTTTGTCTCGTGTTAAAAATAACTTTTTATTTTGTTTTTCAGGGAACAGGTATAAATCGTGGTGATCTCTATATTAGAAATGCTATGTACAGACATGAAGGTTTTTATAGATGCACTGTTAGGACCATTGTTAATGGTGTTTGGAGTGAGGCCTTCCTTACTGTCAAAGGTCAGTCACTTCTGTTTATTTATTTTTTTACATCTGTTTTTTTTTTTTTTTTTTTTTACATCTGTTGTTTCTCTTTCTTCTTTTTTTTTCGTTTCGTTTTCATTATCAAATTTAATTTTCTCAAGGTCTGTCACAAACTTTTACTAAATAGTACATGGAATTTGAACACATGCTACCCAAATGTATTATAGACTTTTCAGATATATTTTCAGCCATTTTAATTTCTGGGTTATCTTTTCTATATTCAAATACAATCAACACTTGATGGTCAACCCTGTGTTAAGCTGATACCACAAGCTGGCGACAGGCATTGTTCATTCACTAAATACTGTAATGTCAGTAATCAAATTTCATTTTTGGTTGAAATTCCAAATTTACCAACAGTATCTATATGCACTGAACCCAAATATTATATATATATATATATATATATATATATATATATATATGCAAAACTGTCCAAATCATGTAACAGCAAAATTGTCCAATTCTTAGATTAAGTTCTTAACTGTTGTATCTTAAAAATCATTAAAGATATCTTACTGAAATTCTCTGAGGTTTTTATAACACAGCGGAAGAATCGTGATGAAATCGACCATAAATGAAAATAACATATGTTCATCATTAATTAATCATTGCTAAGGATCAGAAGCTCATATATATATATATATATATATATAGGCTTTCCGACAATTCCTCCAATGAATCTATATTTAACAAAGCTAAGAAAGACTACGAAACAGCCCTAAAAGATAGCAGATTCCCAGCAACACTCACATACTCACCACAGAACACAAAAAAGGCCAACAGGAAAAGAAATATCATATGGTTCAACCCACCATGCAGCAAAAACATAAAAACAAACATAGGAAAAATATTCTTCAAACTTTTACACAAACACTTCCCGGAATCAAGCACCCTGCACAAAATATTCAACAAAAACACAGTAAAAATCAGCTACAGTTGCACCGAGAACATGGCACAAATAATAAAAAAGCACAACAGGAAAATTATTAACAAACCACACGAACAAATTAAACCCACGTGCAACTGCAGAATAAAAAACAAATGTCCCTTAAACAGTAATTGTTTACAAAACAACGTAATCTACCAAGCCACAATAAAATCAGCAGATAATGAAGAAAAAGTATACATAGGAGTAACCGAAGGACCCTGGAAACAAAGAAATTATGTACACAAAACATCTTTCACAAATAGTAAATATGCGACCAGCATAATGCTTTCTAAGTATATCTGGGAAATAAAAAACAAAATGCACACCACACCAAAAATATCTTGGAAAATAAGGGAAAAAAATCATCAGCCTACAACAACCTATCAAAAACTTGCAAACTTTGCTTGGAGGAAAAAATAGCTATCATTACCTTCCCAGACCAAAATAAATTATTAAATAAAAGATCCGAGCTAATCTCAAAATGCAGACATGAAAACAAATTTTTACTACGCAACTTAAAATAGAAAAATAAATAAATATATAAACAAACAAAATGACAATAAAATAAGTAAATTAATCCAAACAAATTACCAAACCACACCTGTTAGAATAGGCAAAATAGAATAATAAAATAAGGAAAAAAATCAATAAAGTAAATAATGAACAAATTATCAAAATATTATGAACAAAAAATTAAACATTAAAAATCAAAACAAAAAATCAGACGGAAAATAGTTATAACTGTTATACAACGAAAAAAAAAAAATAATAAACTGCGTTACTTAAAAATCGAAAACCAAAAAGAGAAATATACAGTGTAACAAATAAATAACAACACGTATAATAAATTGATCTAAATACATCCAAATATATAAATAAACTAACAACCGATAACGATAAACTAGCCGTTTAGAAAAAACAAATAAAGATAATCAACCCAAATAAATAAATTAAAAACTGTTCCCACCAAAATAATAGTCAGAACAAACCACAACATTCAACCCCCAAATTCAACAAATAGCTTTAATCAATGACAAATAAACAAATATATAAGATAAAAAATAAAAATGAAAAATAAATAAAAACAAGCAAAACAATTTGACCCAAATAAATAAGCAAATAAACGACTTCCGGTAAATGACCGCCATAATAGACTACCAACAATAAGCTATATAAACAAATTTTTACTACGTTAATAAAAAAACACTGATGAAAACAAAAAATAAATGTATAAGATAAAAAATAAAAAAACAAACAAAAAAAACAATCAAAATAATTTGACATAAATAAATAAATAAACAAATAAGCGACTTCCGGTAAAAGTAACCGCCAAAATAAATTACCCACAATGCACCACTGACCCTTATATATAAATAGCCGAGAAAAATAACAGCACTAGTTGCCTGACGATTGCACTAGCATGAAACAGAGTGTCGCCTCTGTTTTTATTCATTTTAATTTTTATTTTTTATCTTATATATTTATTTATTTATTTATTTATTATTTTTTTGATTTTGGTCGGTGTTTTTATTAACGTAATAAAAATTTGTTTATATAGTTTATTTAATAGTTTTTTTTTTGTTTGGGAAGATAATTAAAGCTATTTGTTGAATTTTGGGGTTGATTGTTGTGGTTTGTAGGGTTATATATGTCTATATTATTATAATAATAGCTGGCCACTCGTATTCGAGGATACCCATCTACTAGGTCAACTAGCCAATCCATGTGACAGACTCTCACTCAGGCACATTTGTTCAACACCCACAGGGCCCACCTGAGGTTTATACTGCGACTATACTGAGCAGACCTTAGTTACAGTTTCTGGGAAAGAGCATGTTATCTAGTATGATCAACAATCTGAACAATGCCAGCACACTCAAGCTCTCAGTCATGATGACTTGTGACTTCATGCTAGCACAGCTATCGATGA
>OZ038501.1:73578655-73586155 GCA_964036315.1 Acanthosepion esculentum
TGGTTCTGGCCCACTTAAATTCAAAATCCTAAATATGGCTTCTCCAGAAATACTGAAGAATCTCTGGCAGTGCCAGTTCCTGTTGAGTATTATTATACATAAAACTCTCTTTTCATTCTGCTTATTATGACATGTGTGTTATTTTCTCTGTGTGGGACACGTGTAAATATGTAGATATTTTTTTTTTTTTTTACAAAATTATACTTTATTGGATAACACTGAAATACATTATAGTATAAAAAGAAATGGTACGTTCAATCTCAGGGAAACAATAATTGAAACAAAGCAAGTTCAGTCGGCCAATGATGACAATTCCAGAACAACGTAACTATGAACAAAATTTTTTTTTCTATCCTCTGCCAGCCGCTATAATGGAGAAAGCATTACCTTGAACCGTCGCCAGTGAGACACGCTGCAAGAGCCACTCCGTTTCGCGAGGCTCGTTCCTTAATCGAGATGCAATCGCGCCAATCCTCCGAAGGAACACCATCGAACGAGGGCCAATAACCCCTGAAGTCTCCACTGCTACAGGAGTAAAAAAAAAAATCTATCAGCAAGAGAAGAATATTTAGCTATTCTTTTTATCTCTGCATCTTGGGCGACGAACCCCGGCTCAACCGCAGACCTGATCAAAAAACCGGCCGTGATATTATTTTGTATATGACTTGGTAGTATAAAAGTCATTCAAGAACAAAGCATGTTTGTTATTCCATTTTCCTTCAGTCATTCTATTCCGTCCGTGAATATATTATTACATCATGGATATTATAATGCCGATAATTGCAAAAATGCAAATGGAAGAATAAACCAGTCTTCCATAGTTCCTCCATTATCCACACAAAAAAAATGAGATTTTCAAGTTCAAATTCTGATCTCATCTGTTGTAGTCACTTTCATTCTTATGACCTTGGGAAAAGTATGAATTTCTTATTTCAACCCACCTATGGATTAAATAGCAGTGTACACAGAGCTTTCTAATACTGAATGGAGGACAGTCAAGGAGAAGGATAGCTTTGAATTTAAAAGACGAGAAACTACTATTTTTAAGAACAAGTCAAAGCAATTTACTGATGATAAAGATAAGGTATGCATGAAGAGTCATAGTTGCCTATGTCCTACAGTTACAGTGTAACCCGGATATAAGAGAAACCCGGATATAAGAGGTTTTATCTGGTCCCAAATTAGAGCCTGTGTTAATGTATATATAATAGACCAAACCCTGATATAAGAGACTTCTTCTCCGGTCCTGACAACTCTCTTATATCCGGGTTACACTGTAATAAGATTTGAATGAATTCTACCTGTGATATCTCGAGTTGCATCAACATCTTGTATCTGAGAGACCCCTTGCTGCATTTCATCAGCATGGTTGATGCTAAGCTCCAGGAAGGTGACTCCTTCTTGGGATAACATTCTCAGCTGACATGAATTGGAAAGACTACATTGAATCCATTGTTGGGTCAGCTGCTAGGAAGGTCGGTTCACTGTGTCCTGCGAGACAATTTTTCTCTCCAGAATCTGTCTTGTATATCTAAGGCTACCATTCAGCCATGCTTAGAACATTGCTACCACATATGGTTCAGTAGCCCTGCTATTTACCTTCAGCTCCTTAATGAGCTCCAAAAAAGAATCAGCAATATTCTTGGTCCTAATCTGGCAGCTCAGCTTCAGTCACTTTCCCACTGCCATAAGGTTGCCTCTCTGTGTCTTTTCTATAAATACTTTCAGAGTAATTATTTGGATTACCTCTTCACTATGGTACCTAGAGTTCATGAATGTAAGCGTAGTACTAGACTGGGAGGCCTGGTGGAGTAATGGATAACGGCTCGGATTGAGGAATTGGAGAGCCGAGTTCGAATTCCACTCGAATCCATTGAATTCACTTATGTGCTAATACCCTTGAGAAAGGTATGAATCCTCTTCTTCTCCCCCCCCCAGCTATGGGTAAATAGCAGGACAGACCGGGTTCTATAGCCTTGGATGGCAACTGGTCTACCGCAGAAAGAAATGGCAACCTACTGTGTGAAAAAAATCTACCTCATCAGTCATGTATCGAAAGATACATGATCACCTAAGTGTGTATCATGCATGGCACATAACTGACTAGACTGGTGTCAAGATCTCCCCAATTTACAGTTGAGCTGGATAGATGTAGACATAAGTTCTATGCTAACAGCTAATTTTCTTCCATTTCTCACTTGTGGAACAAATATTTAAATGCAATTTCAATCGGTATCTACTGTCCTCCTGATTACTCTTTCCACTTCCCACTCATTACTAATGTTTCTGTTCCTAATTCTTCCACACACTGTAACCCCTTGTGTTTTAGTGGCTTTACTGCCTTGCTTGTGGGACTCCCTTCCGTTTCCATGTTTTCCAGCCAACTTTAAGCTTCAAATATTTAAATGCAATTTCAATCGCTATCTACTGTCCTCCTGATTACTCTTTCCACTTCCCACTCATTATTAATGTTTCTGTTCCTAATTCTTCCACACCCTGTAACCACTTGTGTTTTAGTGGCTTTACTGTTTTGTATAGGGTGATACGGATTTTAAAAAAATGATAGATGACAAAGATTAATTTCTTTTCTATAACATAAATTTATCTCCCATAATAAAAAAAAATATATAAATAACAATAATTAATCATCATCATCATCATGCTCTTAACTGGCTGTTGTTATGACGACATTTCAGCCCTTATGCCCTCCTCTAACCTTCTTCGGAAGTTTGTCAATCTGGATAACCTTTGTGTAATTTTGGACTGAAACCTTTATTAAATCTACAGGATTAGATTGTTCTTCTTCCACTGATTATGTGTAAGGATATCTAGTTTTGTTTTTTAGTGCTGTTCAGGTATTGCAAACTCTGTTTGCACTACCCAGTCCATGGCTTGAACTCATAATTAGTTGGTAAGCAATTTTGCAATCCAGTTGTCTATTGTCCTGTGGGGAATGTAAATAATGTTAACTTGTCATGTCAGAAATTCATGCAGAAATACATGTTTGAATTATAATGTACGTTGAAATGCAAAAAGCAATAGAACATGAACAGATTAAACCAAAGGAAAGAAATTATTCGAAACTCTTGTGAAAAAGATCAGTAGATCTTGAGAACATAGAAGAATATCAAATCCTTATTTTAAAAATCGCGCTCTGAAACGATTGCAGCTGTCTGTCCATTTTTCTGTCTTAAACCTTTTCTCTTCTGCTGCTCTTTTTCCACTTTTGGTTTTTCCTTTGACCTTTCCCCCCCCCATTTTCTTTTCATTTGTTGGCCTTTTCTCTATTTGCTTTGTCTCCTTTCCCCCCCATTTGCTTTATTCTCTATTTAAACCATTTGCTTTGTCCCCCACATTTATGCCATTTGCTTTGTCCCCCCCATTTTCTCCCCATCTACTTTGTCCCCCTCATTTTCTCCCCATCTGCTTTGTCCCCCTCATTTTCTCCCCATCTGCTTTGTCCCCCTCATTTTCTCCCCATCTGCTTTGTCCCCCCATTTTCTCCCCATCTGCTTTGTCCCCCCATTTTCTCCCCATCTGCTTTGTCCCCCCATTTTCTCCCCATCTGCTTTGTCCCCCCATTTTCTCCCCATCTGCTTTGCCCCCCCCCCCCCCATTTTCTCCCCATCTGCTTTGTCCCCCCATTTTCTCCCCATCTGCTTTGTCCCCCCCCCCATTTTCTCCCCATCTGCTTTGCCCCCCCCCCCCATTTTCTCCCCATCTGCTTTGTCCCCCCATTTTCTCCCCATCTGTTTTCTCCCCATCTGCTTTGTCCCCCCATTTTCTCCCCATCTGCTTTGTCCCCCCATTTTCTCCCCATCTGCTTTGTCCCCCCATTTTCTCCCCATCTGCTTTGTCCCCCCATTTTCTCCCCATCTGCTTTGTCCCCCCATTTTCTCCCCATCTGCTTTGTCCCCCCATTTTCTCCCCATCTGCTTTGTCCCCCCCATTTTCTCCCCATCTGCTTTGTCCCCCCATTTTCTCCCCATCTGCTTTGTCCCCCCATTTTCTCCCCATCTGCTTTGTCCCCCCCATTTTCTCCCCATCTGCTTTGTCCCCCCCATTTTCTCCCCATCTGCTTTGTCCCCCCCATTTTCTCCCCATCTGCTTTGTCCCCCATTACCCCCATCTGCTTTGTCCCCCTTTACCCCCATTTGCTTTGTCCTTTTTTTCATTGCTTTTCTTTTGTCTTCATCAACTATTTTTTGCAATGACTTAATTTTTTTTTTTATTTTGTTCAGAAATCCCAGTCAACAAAGTATTTCTTTTCAACAATGCTGTGAAAGCCACAGTAATCCATAATTTGTCTCCAGCTTCTGTCTACAAATTCCGCATAAAAGCAATCAACAGATATGGTGTTGGGAGGAACAGTTTCGCTACTGGTAAATTCACATCAACTTTTATCTTTTAATCATTTATTTAGAAAAAAAAAATTGAAGACTTAACAAATGGAATATATATTCCCTTTGAATTATTTACAATGTTGTCTTTTATTTATTGTGTTATTTATCTTCATTAACTATCACCAAAACATTTTTCGCTTAAATTTTCTTTGGCTTTTTTATCATCCATTGACATCAATATGGTGGTGGGGTGACAATAGATTTGTGTCGAAGCTGTGTCATCTGGGAAATTAGTCTGATGACATGATGCGGATAGAGGTGAAGCAACTGTGCCAGCTATAAATGGCCCCGAAGTTCATACATCCTCATATGACACAGCAAGGATTTTTGCTATGAGCTGTGCCTCCAACTCTACAGTTGAGCTAGATAGCTGTAGCCATAAGTTCTATGCTAACAGTTTCTTTTTTTACACTTGTGGAGCTTCCTTCAAGCTCCATGCTTTCCAGCCAACTTCAATCTGCAAAGATTTAAATGCAATGTCAATCGCATTCAATGTCAATTAAGGTACAGTATTTACATTAGTCGGACTATTGTCCTCATCTTTGTCGCCATTTTTGTCACAACGTTTCGGCCGTTGTACGCTCCGGCCTTCTTCAGGTGGTTGGAATTTCGAACAAGGACACATGGCACAGTGGATAAAGGCGTTGGTTAGATCCAGTGACAGACCCAAAGAGCGTGAGTTCAATACCCGGTTCAGGCAATGGAGAACTTTCAGAGGGAAAATTAGCAGGAGATAACTGATAACTGACATCCATCAAACATGGCTCGTGGAACTAGAACAGTCTACCCCAGTGATCGAAATAAAGGGTTCGGTTCGAAATTCCAACCACCTGAAGAAGGCCAGAGCGTACAACGGCTGAAACGTTGTGACAAATATGGCGACAAAGATGAGGACAATAGTCCGACTAATGTAAATACTGTAGATAATACCTCATCTCAGAAATATAGACAGTCAATTAAGGTTTGGCAATAAGAGACACACCTTAATTGACTTTCCCCTACCTCCTCACAGAGCACAAACCTATCGGTTTGAACAAAGACCTAGTGGTTGTTTTTTTAGAATATCAGCTCAGAATTGTCTTCAATCATAGAAAAACTTTTCAATTGCTGCCTGAAGGAGTGATGCTTCCGAAGTCTGTAGAAAGTGACACCTGTGTGTTCTGTTTTTAAGAAATCAGGTGAACACTTTTACCTGTCACACCTGTCACAATATCAACCCTGAAGCCTCCTTATTGTCATCAACAAACTCTTTGAATTTATTAATCAACATGAAGGTTGTTGAACACATTGTTGTGGGCAGGTGTATGTGGTTCCCAACTCGTTGCAGGCATTAGTGACATTGGTATTTGAAATTGGGAATAACACGCTGTCTCCTGAAATACCCACAACAAAATTGGTGAACTAAGGATGTGAGTCCATGGAAAGAAACAGGGACAGATATATATGTACAAATGAGAATGTATTAACAACAAAGGTATAGAAGCGACAAAGACAATGATGTGTTTTAAGACCATTTTATGTTTATACATTCTTTTTATAGATACAAATATTTAAGTAAATGCTCGATTTTATAATAAATAGTATTAATAACATTTCCCGGCTTGAATACTGTTTATTATAAAACAGAGTATTTATTAAATATTTGTATCTATAAAAAGAATGTATAAACATAAAAATGTCTTTAAATAATTGTCGGACTTTGTCCATTTCATAATGTGTGACAATGATGTGTGTAACAAAAGAATATGAAAACTTTTTGGTCCAAAGTATGTGTAGTGAGTGTGCATACCTGTGGGGGGCGGGATTCATGCATTTCCCAAAGGGAACACATTCTCTGAGAGAGAGGTTACATGTTGACAAATAAGTGGAAAAAGTCAGAAGAGAATGAAAAAGTATCAGAGTATTTATCGTCCTGGGTGATAACCAGTATGGATTTCACCCTGCCAGATCTACAGTTGATATCTTCATTGTAATTACTCGGTGTCAATGAGGGTCTAGGCAATAGATTCATCACTAGGACCCTTTCCCTCGATATATCAAAAGCTTTCGACAAGACAATCTTACCTCAAGCAAGGCAGCAAAGCCACTAAAACACAAGGGGTTACAGGGTGTAGAAGAATCGGGAACAGAAACATTAATAATGAGCGGGAAGAGGAAAGAGTAATCAGGAGGACAGTAGATAGCGATTGACATTGCATTTAAATATTTGAAGCTTAAAGTTGGCTGGAAAACATGGAAATGGAAGGGACTTCCACAAGAAAGGCAGTGAAGCCACTAAAACACAAGGGGTTACAGGGTGTGGAAGAATTAGGAAGAGAAACATTAATAATGAGTGGGAAGAGGAAAGTGGTATTAGTTTCATATGTAAGAAAAAATTAAGAAAATGAATAATGAATGATCAAATATTTTTAATTGTTATTTCTATGATCTCATAAGACTGCTCTTCTTTCACCTTTTGCCTGTATCCTCTCATTCTCTTCCTGTTTCCTTCCAATCTTATTCGATCATCCAGATGTTATTTGTTATACAAACAGGTATTAGTTTCATATACAATGATTAAGGAATGAACAAATGTTTTTCATCGTTATTCCTTTTAGAAATGTGTATGTGTGTATTGTAGTAACAATAAAACAGTGAGAGACTCACCACATCCCTCCTGTAAGAGAGAAATTGAAGGGTGGAAAATAATTCTTCTTTAACAAGGATTCAGAGATGCTTTTGAATTTGATCAAGACTGGAAAGGGAGAACCAGGCAGCTCCCACCCAAATATGGCAACAGTACTCTATTTTCCGCCTGGCTTTTAAAAGTGATAGAGGATAGCATAAGAAATCAGATACTTACTTGAATGGTACAAAGAGCCAATCATTTTATCTACATCTTTAGCAGTGGATCATATACGAGTTCAACTTTAGGTCAGATGTGAGTTTGAGACCTAATATTCTCTCAGGACACCTTCCTCCTTGAGAGGACATCTAGTTATCATGACTGGTGGTAGTTAAGGGTCTGATCGGTGGCGATGGAATGTAACCAGTGTAGTTTTCGAATGAGAAAGAGATGGTTGTTCACTAAAACTGTTACTAAAAAGGATAAAGAATT
>OZ038501.1:73591155-73616155 GCA_964036315.1 Acanthosepion esculentum
CTAAATACCTTAGATACAAGTTTTAGATACTGGAAATCATTTAGTAAGATGACTTTGAATGGTTTAATTAAAATCAAAACCATAGGAATTCTGGAATTTGTCTTTTTGTAGGTTAGATACACATCTATTCTGGTTGAAAGCCTTGATGATTTTTTTTTTAATTGTTTTAAGGGGATAATTATCCTGCAATAAGATACTTTGGTGTTGAAAGGTCTTTAAACAGAGAAAACTTACTCAACTCCTTACGAATTTCATTATGGATTTTTCACTTTTTGGAATGTAATCTTACTTTGGGGGGGGGGGGGCACTGCTTCATTTTCTTCTCTGTCCTGTCGAGAAAAAAAATTGAGACATCGTTGATGTCAACTGGAAAGGGCCAATGATTAAGTTGATGTTTACACTTTTCACTGATAGGTATTGACAACGAAAGTGATGTTTTTAATTTTAGTATTTTATGATGGGCAGTTATTATTGAACAATGCATGAAAAGTTTCTGTGATCTTGATTTTTTTTTTTTTTTTTTTTTTTTTTTTCCTTCTAATTAGATTGGATCAAAATGCCACCTGATGTTCCAACCAAATCTCCGGATGAAGTTGGCGGGGGAGGTGGCAAGGTTCGGACACTGACTATTACCTGGAAAGTAAGTTTTCTCAGTATTAGTTTTGCTTTGTCTGAAAAATCTTATACTTCTGCTTGTCCCTCTGTTTAATAAGTTTGTATGCATATTATTCCTTGCCATTATCTCATGTAAATTGGTTGTTCTGCTCTGATTGCGATGAAAGACAAAAGAAAAAATGAATTAGAATTACCGTTTGGTTTTAATGAGAAAAAATACATAAGACAAGAGAAATAATGCTTTCATACATTTAATTTCTGCTTCAGTGAAATGGAAAATTTTGTCAAGTTTGAATCTTTTCATTTGTACCCTCTTACTACTTTATAAAATTACCTGCATTCATACTTATAATTGCTATTGCAAGTCATTAAGCTCAAATATTTAACGATGCAATAAGGGAATTTCAAGAGATAATTTAATGTTGCAGAACATTCAATGAGTTTATTGAGTCCTTAGTTTAATAATTGATTCATCAAAAAATTCCAATTAAAAAATCCAATTTTTGCATGTACTCTGCTAGTTTTGATTGGCACCTGTTTGTCAACAATGATTACATGAATTTCTTTTCAATGCTGTTTTTCCTCAAAAACTACATAAATGGGTATCAAAAAATTAGAATATAAGATGTGAAAAAATCTCCAAATAGAAATTTCCCAAATTTGATCCATTTTTACAATGATTAAAACAAAATAATTTTTGTTTTTCTTTGGGCTCTTATTCTCCATCCTGATGGAATTCTTTTTCTTCTTTCTTCTGGCCTTTTTTATCTTCTCCTTCATTGTGCTCTTTTCTTTTTCTTTTTTGTTTTTCATTATGCCCTGTCTTTTTCTTCATTGTGCTACTCTTATCCTCACTTGGCACCCCTTTCTCTTCTCTCTCTCTCGGCACCCCTTTCTTTTTCTCTCTCTCGGCACCCCTTTCTTTTTCTCTCTCTCGGCACCCCTTTCTTTTTCTCTCTCTCGGCACCCCTTTCTTTTTCTCTCTCTCGGCACCCCTTTCTTTTTCTCTCTCTCGGCACCCCTTTCTTTTTCTCTCTCTCGGCACCCCTTTCTTTTTCTCTCTCTCGGCACCCCTTTCTTTTTCTCTCTCTCGGCACCCCTTTCTTTTTCTCTCTCTCGGCACCCCTTTCTTTTTCTCTCTCTCGGCACCCCTTTCTTTTTCTCTCTCTCGGCACCCCTTTCTTTTTCTCTCTCTCGGCACCCCTTTCTTTTTCTCTCTCTCGGCACCCCTTTCTTTTTCTCTCTCTCGGCACCCCTTTCTTTTTCTCTCTCTCGGCACCCCTTTCTTTTTCTCTCTCTCGGCACCCCTTTCTTTTTCTCTCTCTCGGCACCCCTTTCTTTTTCTCTCTCTCGGCACCCCTTTCTTTTTCTCTCTCTCGGCACCCCTTTCTTTTTCTCTCTCTCGGCACCCCTTTCTTTTTCTCTCTCTCGGCACCCCTTTCTTTTTCTCTCTCTCGGCACCCCTTTCTTTTTCTCTCTCTCGGCACCCCTTTCTTTTTCTCTCTCTCGGCACCCCTTTCTTTTTCTCTCTCTCGGCACCCCTTTCTTTTTCTCTCTCTCGGCACCCCTTTCTTTTTCTCTCTCTCGGCACCCCTTTCTTTTTCTCTCTCTCGGCACCCCTTTCTTTTTCTCTCTCTCGGCACCCCTTTCTTTTTCTCTCTCTCGGCACCCCTTTCTTTTTCTCTCTCTCGGCACCCCTTTCTTTTTCTCTCTCTCGGCACCCCTTTCTTTTTCTCTCTCTCGGCACCCCTTTCTTTTTCTCTCTCTCGGCACCCCTTTCTTTTTCTCTCTCTCGGCACCCCTTTCTTTTTCTCTCTCTCGGCACCCCTTTCTTTTTCTCTCTCTCGGCACCCCTTTCTTTTTCTCTCTCTCGGCACCCCTTTCTCTCTCTCTCTCTCGGCACCCCTTTCTCTCTCTCTCTCTCTCGGCTCTTTTTCTCTCTCTCTCTCTCGGCTCTTTTTCTCTCTCTCTCTCTCGGCTCTTTTTCTCTCTCTCTCTCTCGGCTCTTTTTCTCTCTCTCTCTCTCGGCTCTTTTTCTCTCTCTCTCTCTCGGCTCTTTTTCTCTCTCTCTCTCTCGGCTCTTTTTCTCTCTCTCTCTCTCGGCTCTTTTTCTCTCTCTCTCTCTCGGCTCTTTTTCTCTCTCTCTCTCTCGGCTCTTTTTCTCTCTCTCTCTCTCGGCTCTTTTTCTCTCTCTCTCTCTCGGCTCTTTTTCTCTCTCTCTCTCTCGGCTCTTTTTCTCTCTCTCTCTCTCGGCTCTTTTTCTCTCTCTCTCTCTCGGCTCTTTTTCTCTCTCTCTCTCTCGGCTCTTTTTCTCTCTCTCTCTCTCGGCTCTTTTTCTCTCTCTCTCTCTCGGCTCTTTTTCTCTCTCTCTCTCTCGGCTCTTTTTCTCTCTCTCTCTCTCTCTCTCTCTCGGCTCTTTTTCTCTCTCTCTCTCTCTCTCGGCTCTTTTTCTCTCTCTCTCTCTCTCTCGGCTCTTTTTCTCTCTCTCTCTCTCTCGGCTCTTTTTCTCTCTCTCTCTCTCTCTCGGCTCTTTTTCTCTCTCTCTCTCTCTCTCGGCTCTTTTTCTCTCTCTCTCTCTCTCTCGGCTCTTTTTCTCTCTCTCTCTCTCTCTCGGCTCTTTTTCTCTCTCTCTCTCTCTCTCGGCTCTTTTTCTCTCTCTCTCTCTCTCTCGGCTCTTTTTCTCTCTCTCTCGGCTCTTTTTCTCTCTCTCTCGGCTCTTTTTCTCTCTCTCTCGGCTCTTTTTCTCTCTCTCTCGGCTCTTTTTCTCTCTCTCTCGGCTCTTTTTCTCTCTCTCTCGGCTCTTTTTCTCTCTCTCTCTCTCTCTCGGCTCTTTTTCTCTCTCTCTCTCTCTCTCGGCTCTTTTTCTCTCTCTCTCTCTCTCTCGGCTCTTTTTCTCTCTCTCTCTCTCTCTCGGCTCTTTTTCTCTCTCTCTCTCTCTCTCGGCTCTTTTTCTCTCTCTCTCTCTCTCTCGGCTCTTTTTCTCTCTCTCTCTCTCTCTCGGCTCTTTTTCTCTCTCTCTCTCTCTCTCGGCTCTTTTTCTCTCTCTCTCTCTCTCTCGGCTCTTTTTCTCTCTCTCTCTCTCTCTCGGCTCTTTTTCTCTCTCTCTCTCTCTCTCGGCTCTTTTTCTCTCTCTCTCTCTCTCTCGGCTCTTTTTCTCTCTCTCTCTCTCGGCTCTTTTTCTCTCTCTCTCTCTCTCGGCTCTTTTTCTCTCTCTCTCTCTCTCGGCTCTTTTTCTCTCTCTCTCTCTCGGCTCTTTTTCTCTCTCTCTCTCTCGGCTCTTTTTCTCTCTCTCTCTCTCGGCTCTTTTTCTCTCTCTCTCTCTCGGCTCTTTTCTCTCTCTCTCTCTCTCTCGGCTCTTTTCTCTCTCTCTCTCTCTCTCGGCTCTTTTCTCTCTCTCTCTCTCTCTCGGCTCTTTTTTCTCTCTCTCTCTCTCGGCTCTTTTCTCTCTCTCTCTCTCGGCTCTTTTCTCTCTCTCTCTCTCGGCTCTTTTCTCTCTCTCTCTCTCGGCTCTTTTCTCTCTCTCTCTCTCGGCTCTTTTCTCTCTCTCTCTCTCGGCTCTTTTCTCTCTCTCTCTCGGCTCTTTTCTCTCTCTCTCTCGGCTCTTTTCTCTCTCTCTCTCGGCTCTTTTCTCTCTCTCTCTCGGCTCTTTTCTCTCTCTCTCTCGGCTCTTTTCTCTCTCTCTCTCGGCTCTTTTCTCTCTCTCTCTCGGCTCTTTTCTCTCTCTCTCTCGGCTCTTTTCTCTCTCTCTCTCGGCTCTTTTCTCTCTCTCTCTCGGCTCTTTTCTCTCTCTCTCTCGGCTCTTTTCTCTGTTGCTACTCCTTTCTTCTCTCATCATCTTCCAAACATATCTTGTATTGCTGTCATAGTCTTTTTATTTTTTTACCCTTATTTCTCTTTATATTCCCAGTCTGTTTCCTATTTATTCATATATTCATATAAGATAATGATAATCTTGTTTTATAATAACAAAGATTTCCAATTTCTATTCATCCTTCTTCTCATGCTTCTCCTCATATCACCTGCATCTACACATTCATATACAATAATGTCATTAACTTTTCTTTTAATTACCACAGCCAATGGCAGAAGAAGATTACAATGGCGACAAATTCCAATATATTGTTTACTGGCGGAAGAAAAGTAACAGTGTTCTGAATGATCCTAAATGGAATGAAGTAAGCATTTCCCCCCTCCACCTTTTTCATCTTAGCATAGAAAATAAAATTAACAAAATACATCAATGTGTAATCTCTACAGTTTTCTCTCTCCTATACCTTAGGATGTCTTCTTTTTTTCTTTTCTTTTCAAATTTTATCAGTTATTTTTGCAGCAAAAGAAAAAGTCACTTACCGAAACAAAGGGCACATGTTCTGTTCAATATGCCAAACACAAAATAACCAAAATAGAAACAAGTCAGTGGCAGATGGTGCCATATTCGCATCTCAGATATGCTAACATTGCAAGACAAACCTAGAATAATATGGCAAAAAGTTCACGAACTAAGAATTGGCATTGACACACAAAAGCAAATTCAGACAAGTGAACATAGCATTCTGACTTCAAGACAAGGCAGATCTAGTCATATGAAACTGCTAACTGGCCTATTTTATTGGCTAAGAAAAAAATCCCAGCATGCATTTGTGTGCTTCTACCTATAAAAGAAGAGGGGGAAGTATTTTGCACGCCTTCCTACAGTTTGAAACCAACACATGTTAAATATAAGTGTCCTTTATGTTTGCATTTTCTCTAAAACTTTGTATGTAACTGTCCTCGAGGACACATGCAACAGTGGATTAAGGTGTTAGTTAGATCCAGTGACAGGACCCAAAGAGTGTGAGTTCAATACCTGGTTAAGGCAGTGGAGAACTTGGAGAGGGGAATTAACAGGAGATAACTGACATCTATTAAACATGGCACATGGAAATAGAACAGTCTACCCCAGTGCGTGAAATAAAGGGTTCAGTTCGACATTCCAACTACCTGAAGAAGGCCGGAGCATACAATGGCCGAAATGTTGTGATAAACATGGCAACAAAGATGAATATCAGCATATCTGAGATGCGAATATGGCACCATCTGCCACTGACTCGTTTCCATTTTGGTTATTTTGTGTTTGGCATATTGTACAGAACACATATGCCCTTTTTTATTCGGTAAGTGACTTTTTCTTTCGCTGCAAAAATAACTGATAAATAATGTAAATATTGTGCATAATACCTGGTCTCGGAAATATTGTGCATAATACCTGGTCTCAGAAATATAGACAGAAACACAAAACTGTTTTATAACAACAAGATTAATATTTATATTTGTATAATGATGTACAAGCATAGGGGTTACTATTTTTGTTGGTGTTGTGTCCCTTTGACTGAACTCATAAAAAAACTTTTATCTGAGCTCATAAAAGTTGAGTGAACTTGCCACTCAAAATGTTCACTGTGAGAAAGTTGTTAGAATTCTGTAAAGCTGAGAATATGTTGAGTAACCATTTAGCTTTTTTTATAATCTTCTAAACACATTATGAAATGGACAAAGTTCGACAATTATTTTAAGACATTTTTTATGTTTATACTTTCTTTTTATAGGTCTAAATATTTAAGTAAATGCTCTATTTATAATAAACAGAGCATTTACTTAAATATTTGTATCTGTAGTGACTACTCCGATACACCACGCCCACAAAATACTTAATAATTATTGGCTAGAAAATAAGTACTATTTACTACAGGACAATTTATCCATCGCAGTAGCCACACCAAATATTCTCCCATTGACTTTGCCAAACTTG
The DNA here is from genome assembly GCA_964036315.1 of Acanthosepion esculentum. Classification (NCBI taxonomy): domain Eukaryota; kingdom Metazoa; phylum Mollusca; class Cephalopoda; order Sepiida; family Sepiidae; genus Acanthosepion; species Acanthosepion esculentum. Next base: position 73,597,559 of record OZ038501.1, read on the forward strand.
GTTTAGAAAAAAGTCAGTGATTGGTTGATTTTTGACCAATCGTATAATTTAAACATTCCTTTCGATATTTTCCCGCTCCTCTCTGGAGCCTACTCAAAAAGTATAAATACCACGAAAATAAAACAATAGAACAGTAGTAGAACAAATAAATCAACAGAGCTCAACTATGTACGTGTACCTACATTCTTCTACTCACAAACACACAGACACAAAACTACAATTGCACTACGCTGCGAACTGTCTGTCCAAAAGCTAAGTAACAAACTCAAAATTCTATTATCCTTTTGAACAAGCTTTTTCATACTTGAACTCAGTTATCATTTATCACTGAACTCTGAACATTTAAACAAGAAAGTTCTTTAATACATATTTTCAATCTTGCATCAGTACAAGGGAAACTACTTCCTTTTTCTTAATTTTATTTCATCAAGCACGATTGTTGTACTCGTCTATTTTCGATACATTTTATTGTTGATTACTACATAATCTCTTGTTATTTCTTCCTTGTGTCTTTTGCAAATTTAAATGTTATGTGCTAACCAAAAACGCAATCTTCACCAAAGCCTTCTTAACAATTCTAAACCAAATTTAATTAGCATACCACATATCTATAAAAAGAACGTATAAACATAAAAAATGTCTTAAAATAACCTTTTAAATAAACATTGCCAATGGAGTGAACGTAAATAAAATAATAGCAGTATCAATGGGAGAAAAGATCCTTTTTTTTTTTTCTTTTTTTTTTCTGTGGGCACACTGGTCCATGTTTGCAAAAATATCAATCAATATATGTCTTCTACTTGTCTATGAATTTTTCGGTATACGTTTGTACAATATGTAAGTCATTTATGATTTTCTTTTCTTTTTCTTGTCAACAGAAAGTAGTTCCAGCAAGTATTAGTCAATATGTGACACTAGTTGGGAAAGATGACTATTACTCGGAATATGAAGTCCAGGTGCAAGCAAAAAATAACATTGGCTATGGACCGAAATCAGCAATTGCTGTAATCTATTCAGCTGAAGACTGTAAGTTTTCTTTAACTTCTGAGGTTTAAACCAAGATATACCATTCTTTATAGTCAACATTTATTTCGTAGCTGTAATGGTCATATTGGGTTGTGAAGGGTGTGATATGATTATCACCGTTATGAACACACACATGATATCATGGAAGAACAAACAAAACCACAGTACCACCAGTGAGACGAAAGAAAAAGAATTCTAAATATAAAATTGAAGTTGGCTGGAAAGCATGGAGCTAGAAGGGACTTCCACAAGTGAGAAGTGTGAGAAAAACTGTTAGCATAGAACTTATGGTTACATCTAACCAACTCAACTGTATTTCAATGAGACCTCTTTGCCAGTCTAGTACTGCACTTATATACATAAAATCTAGGTACCATAGTAAAGATCTCATCAGAACAATTACCATGAAAGTATTTATAGAAAAGGCACAGGGAAGCAAGTTTACAGCAGTGGCAAAGTGACTGAAGCTGAGATGCAAGATCAGGACCAATGATATTGCTGATTTTTCTTTGGATTTTATCAAGATATATATATAGCAGGAGCACAAGATCATATGTGGTAGTAGGGCAGGTCAGTTTTGGAAGTGTGGTATTGCATTCAATTTGAAAGTTGAGGTTTCTAATTATAAATAATTAGACAAAATATATTTTTTCCCAAATCATTACTGTCCTTTGAGGAAACGAGTTTCAATATTAAGTTATGGTTCAAAATTGTAACATTCAAATTTAATTCTGGTGATCAGTGAAAGTCTTATGACACAAGCCTTATAAAATTTATAATTTCCTGAAGCTTTACAAATTGTATATGAACAAGGTGCAAGGCACATTATTACTAAATAATTGTGCTATCAAATAGTACCTTCATTTACTTCAAAGGGAAATTATACTGAACAATTTGACTATATTATGAATTAGTATGTTATACAGAGCAGTACTTTTAGTGCAATTTTTCAATAAACTATAGAAATTTAAAAGACTTTGTCTTATTTGTGCCCAGCGATATTCTGGTGTTATATACACTTATCCTTTTTTTTTTTGTTTTGATTGATTCTTAACTAACAAATGGTGCAAGATCTTATTTATTCAGCCATTTTTGTAATCTTTTGCAATTTTTTTTTTTACACACTTTCTACTTATTGAATGCAGTAAAAAAAATTACATATTTTGCTCGTGGTAATTCATAATTAGAATTCTGGTCTGAATAAATTTTCCATTCAATGTAACTAATATAAAAAAAAAATATCAGCTTTATTTGGATCTATTCTTGAAACATTAAATTTTGAAGTCTGTAAGCAAAAACCAGCAAAAATTAGTTATTTCCATACATTTTCAAATATGATCTTTAAAACTAAATGCTCAAAAATTGGTAAAAGCTATGAACCTAATTTTTGCTTTCAGTACTTATATTAAATCCATCTTTCACAGAGAATGCAATGTTGGTTTTCTAAAGAAAGCGAAAAATCAACCTGTCCTAATGCGACAGCAATACTCTACGCATGGGCAAATGGCAGACTGATAGATATAGAAGATAGATTCTGGATAGAAAAAAATGTCCAGTACAACACAGTGAATCAACTCACTTATCATATATATAATTTTTTGTTTGTTTGTTTCAATTTTTCTTATCGAATCAATACACCATACCCATCAAGTGTTGCACACAGAGCCTTACTTGGGGTTTAAAGGTTTCAAGGTCATTAAATATACATGGATCTTCAAGACTGGGATAAACTAGAAGATGCTCCATAGTTTGTGATTGCCTGCATTGACAGCTGGGATCAATATCAGTGGCTTATTCCCATTTTTGAAGGTAGGCTCTACAGTGATCAATAGCTGTTTAGAGATGATTTAGGCAGGACCAGAAAGGCCAGGCATCACTGGAGCCAGGCAGAAGGGATTCTGTAGGGCTGAAAGAGCGAACATGTATTCCACATTGTTAAGGTGGCTGCTCCATAGGGACAGACACTAACTAGGATCTCTGTTGGTCTGTGATTTGACTGAATGAAGAAAGCTGGGTCTTGACTTGAGCTTCTTGGTTCACAGCCGTTGAGTGAATGATGAATGGTGATTTTCTGCTTCAACTTTTTGAGATGGGAGTGGACTGTCCTTTTTATGTAAGTAGAAGCATCACCAGGTGTCTCAAACCAACCAATCTCCAAGAGGTGTTTAAAGCAGGGTCAATTTTCTTTGTGTGTGATTTTGGGCTTCACACTGGTAAGGCATGTTCTGCCATATAGTAGCAAAGAGCTAGACCTCTGATGCAGATTGTACCAGTATGACACTGTAGTGAACTGCTGCGGTGTGTGAATGTGTGAAGAGAAGATGAGTTATCTCTAGGTTAAGGCTTCCGCTGGCCGGTCCAGCTACATAGGAATGTTGGACTATAATGGAGTCCAAAGAAGGCAAAAGAAAACGAACGAGACCAATATACATGTATGCGAACAAATATATATTAATAACAAATAGATTAATACACGAATTACAAATACATTGAAGACATGAATAAAATGTTACAGTGTCTGTATGGGAAGTTGTGTGTGTGTTGAGTTGAACGTCTGTACGGAGTGAATTTTGTTTTAGCGTGTTCCCAGAATATGGGAAACGCTGGTTGTGTATAAGAGTTCACATATTGGAAATTTTAAGAGAAAATTTATATACCTCGCCTCACGTGCGAGGTTGCGGCTCGCGGCCGAAATCGAGATAGTTGCTCGCACGTGCGCGTAAGCAGAGAAAAGAGAGAAAGAGGCGAAAGGTCAGCCAGTATTTATACTCCCGGGAGAGAGAGAGACCCCTGTTGACGGGTTAAGGAAATGAGGAGGAGCTAACTGCGACAACACCCCATTTGGTATTAGCCAGCTTCTTTAAGATGTTGTTTCTTGATTTGACCTTGGCTTTAGTCTTAATGTTCTTAAGTCTTTTACTCTGTAATGGTGATCCTTGTATATAAAGGACAGGTCCAGCCTTCATGTTGCAGTCCTTGTCAGATGAGTTCTCTCATTTGCCAATCCTTCCTCCACACTAGATTGTTTCAAGTAATCAAACGATTAAATTGGAAACTAATCAAAAATTTTTATCTTCCTTTTCTTTTTTAAAAGGTCATTTGTAAACCAAATATGGCATTATAGCGAAGAAAATGGCGACTTACCTCGTCAAACCAAGCGACAGCACATCTCATGCATCCTACGATGGAAAATGTAGCAAAAAAGAAAATTACTTACCAAAAAAAAAGGGGCACGTATTCCGCATGACATGCTGAAGACGGAATATTTAAATTAAAAAAACAAGTCCATCGCTATAAAAGTATTTTGATATGCAAAAATCGAACATCCTCTCTCAGCAGTCGACGAATGGAAAAAATGTCCAGACGATAAAAGCAGTTGGTGTTCTCGAATTGGGGGACTAGTTGGGTATTTTGGTTACCGCGTTTGTTGGAGAGTGAGTTATTTTTCTGACTGGTTGCGTGCATTGTGATTTGGGAGACAGTACCTGCGAATCGAGTTTTCGGCGTTTCTTTCTGTCCCCGATGTTCGAGTCTGAAGTTAGTGATTTATTCTCTGCGTTGTGGAAATAATCTGCAACAAATATTTCCATTGCAATCCCAGATCGCTTACAGGCACCTGTGTTGTCTTTATACATAAATATTCTTATCTTATTTCAGTGCCAGGAACCGCAGTAAAGAATGTCCAAGCACTTCCTTATAATGGCACCGCAATTATGGTCTACTGGGATGAAATACCAGATAAGAGAGAAATTGTAAGAGGCAAACTTTTGGGATACAGGGTATGTACATTCCTTTTTGGTGTGTAGATTCAGGTTTAGTGAATTATACATTAAAAGAAATATTTGTTTAAATAAATAAATTATATACATTCAGCACCCAGACTCCAGAGTTTTATAGATGAATTATTTGTAATCATTTGGTCCCCTCATCACAAGGTTTCGACAATGGATGTAGGTTAAATAAATAAAAATATATGTATATACATAATGCTGAACAGATTTTGATGATACCTCCTGATGAGTAGACCAAACAATTACACAAAAGTTCATCTATGAAACTGGAATAAAGGTTCCGAATACAACTTCAATCAGCCAAGTGACAAATTTTATATTTGTTTTAATCTTATATATGTGTATGTGTAAGCAAATATGTGGATGTAGATCCGACGGTATGATGAAAAATATAGAAAAGACAAAACAAAATCCGAATAAAAAGTTTACTGTTTTAATGTTGTTTTACTGTCGACGTCAGACGTTTCGGTCTAGTAGACCATCTTCGGTCTAGTAGACTTTAGAATTTCAGTTGTTCTGTGTTCTGATTAGTCTTGTGTCTATCGTCTTTTCATGTTGACTTAAATATCGTCTAATCCTAGTATGTTTCTAATAACCATGTCCTGAAGATGGTCTACTAGACCAAAATGTCTGACGTCGACAGTAAAACAACATTAAAACAGTAAACTTGCATATTCGAATTTTGTTTTGTCTTTTCCATATTTTTCATCATATGTGTGTGTGAGTTAAGAGTTAATCTACGAAATACCAAAGTTGAGATGTTGAATATAACATCAGTTGGCTAAGTTAGAAATTTTATTTGTATTAATCTTTATATATACATTCACAGACTGTTTCACTGTATCACAGCTCATCTGTGTGGCTGGGATTGAAACACAACTGATTTCATATCTGTCAGAGACCCTTACACCTAGGCTAATGGCACGCGGCAAAAAAAGGGAATCTTTTAATGTTTTATATATGTGATGCATACAAACGCTATACTGGTCATCATAGCACTCAATTCTTTCGAAGTGTGATGCATTTCAAGCAGCAGCTATTAAAAATTACCTTTCCTTGTAGTACTCAATCAGCAAACAAGAGTGTGTGTGTGTGTGTATATATATATATATATATAGTGATTTTCCAAGCATAGTTTAGATGTGGTACAAGCAAAAATAGGGGTCACCCAGTGAGAATCAAACTCACTACTCAGTGGTAATTGTTCTAGCAAGACAAGCTTGCTAACCATTACACCACCTGGCGGTGCCCAAATATATATATATATATATATATATGTATACATATATATATATAGTCAAAAATTATCCACACTTTCGCCATAACATGTCCTTAAACAAGAGTGCAGATAATTTTTTTATTTACTCTCGTGTAATATAAAATCAAACCTCGGTTTGCGAATTTAATTCCATTCTGATTCCCATTCATAACCCGAAATGTTTGTAAACTGAAACTATTTTTCCAGTAGGAATCAATGTAGAGAAAAAAAAAACACAGTACAATAAAATTGGAAAAGCACAACACAACATATAAATGTATACAATATGGCGGTCAACTCAGAAATGATTCCGTTTGGGTTAACTCAGTTCAGCAATGTTGTTTGAGATCCAAAACTTTGTCCCATAACCAAGACATTTTCATCTCAAATTTTCTGTTCAAAAACCAATTTGTTTGACATGTGAGATATTCGAGAACCAAGGTTTCTCTCTCTCTCTCTCTTTCTCACTCTCCCCATATATATATATATATATATATATATATATATATAATCAAATCAATTATCATATGTTATAAAATTTTCCTCTATCACTTTTTTGTTTTTTCGATTTTTGCTTCTTTGCAATAATTTTGTTCTTATATTTTTAATTCTTTTTATTTATTTATTTTTTTCCTTCACAAGATAAAGTATTGGTTGCGCAATGACAATGAATCTCGTGCTATTGAAGCTATCATATATGGACAGACTGGCCAAGGGCTTGTCATTGGATTGTTGTCCAATACATATTACACATTCCGTGTTATTGTCTTCAATTCGGCTGGTTTTGGCCCCAGGAGTGACACCTACTTCGCAAAATGCTATCATCTCCGTAAGAAAATATATTTCTTGATCAGAGCTTTTCTCTTTTTTTTTTTTTCTCATTCGAGCATTTTTGTTTTCAGTCTTTTTTTTTGTTTTTTAAATGACGCATATTTATTTTATTTTTTTTTTTTTTATAAAATAAAGCTAAAAATAGAGCAGCTTTTACTATTCTAAATATAAACATTATTTATTTCCATTTTCATGAATTATATATTTCTTCATTGTCAGTTGGGGAGGGGGGGGGCTGTGCAGTTGACCACCTGACCATGTTTCTTTGTTACACACCAATATCCAAGTCTCTGGGAATAATTCTCCAGTCCATTCAGTGATGTCATCAGACCATTTTTCCTCTTTCTGCATTTACTTTTGCCTTAAATGGTAACTTGTAGGAGGATAACGAAAAGCTTACTAGCTTTTAAGACATGTCCGAATCATTATATATTTACATACCACTCTGCGTTAATTAGGTACATTATTTCCTTTTCTACTGTATAGCAACCACTCAACCTCAGTAGCCTAGTTCTTAACCTCAGTTATTTTTACTGTTGTCATAGCAGAATCTGACATCACAACAGCAAAATTAAAACACTATTGTTTAGCTGTCAAAGTTGCCTACAATGTCAGGACAAACTTTTTGCTTGGTAATGTTGCCTGCTGTTAACAGATGATTTTTAAAAAAATCTTTAAATTAAACACTACATCTCTGTCATTTCAAGTCCCTTCTTTGTAAAGATAGAAAGTTAGGACATTTATGATCAAGCAAAATTTCTTTGCTTATTTTATTTCAGATCTCTGAAAAGTGAAAACAATTGCCACATGCACACAAAGAAAATATCCATACACACATTCACGCATGCACAAATATATATATATATATATCTATAGAGAGAGCCAGGTTAAAACTGCCATCCTGGTATGAATTTTAGTTCTCTTAGGATCACCTTGCTGTGTAGGTTGAATTAATCTGGCAAGAAGATGCATTCATTGTTTTACAGATGAAGTATTACATAACAGTTTGTCACACTTTTTTTCTGTTTTTAAAGGTATTCTCTTATGTTTTAATACACTGCTTAGTTTCTAAGTCAGTAGAACTACATCACTGTCATTTCAAGTCCCTTCTTCATTTGTAAAGACAGAAAGGACAGTTATGAACAAGTAAAATTTTTCTTATTTTATTTGGGATTTTGAAAAGTGAAAACAACTGCCACATGCACACAAAGAAAATATCCATATATGTATATATGGAGCCATGTTAAAACTGAAAGGTATTTTTTTTCTAGAATAAAGCCAAAGAAATTTTAATTAAAACACTATTGTTTAGCAGTCAAAGTTGCCTACAATGTCAGGACAAACTTTTTGCTTGGTAAAGTCGCCTGCTGTTAGATGATTTTTTAAAAATCTTTTCAAAGAGAAAAAAATCTCTCATTCTCACAAGAAAAATAGAATAAAAAAACACTTAACAGAAGTACTTTGTCACTCATTTTCAATGAAACCTGTATAAGAGAGATTTTTGATGTAATACAAGTCTATTAAATGGAAAGAAGTAACAACACATGGCAAACTTGAGTCCTTTTTTTTTCTTATACTTGAGTCCTTTTTTTTTCTTATACTTGAGTCCTTTTTTTTCTTATACTTGAGTCCTTTTTTTTCTTATACTTGAGTCCTTTTTTTTCTTATACTTGAGTCCTTTTTTTTCTTATACTTGAGTCCTTTTTTTTCTTATACTTGAGTCCTTTTTTTTTCTTATACTTGAGTCCTTTTTTTTCTTATACTTGAGTCCTTTTTTTTCTTATACTTGAGTCCTTTTTTTTCTTATACTTGAGTCCTTTTTTTTCTTATACTTGAGTCCTTTTTTTTCTTATACTTGAGTCCTTTTTTTTCTTATACTTGAGTCCTTTTTTTTCTTATACTTGAGTCCTTTTTTTTCTTATACTTGAGTCCTTTTTTTTCTTATACTTGAGTCCTTTTTTTTTCTTATACTTGAGTCCTTTTTTTTCTTATACTTGAGTCCTTTTTTTTCTTATACTTGAGTCCTTTTTTTTCTTATACTTGAGTCCTTTTTTTTCTTATACTTGAGTCCTTTTTTTTCTTATACTTGAGTCCTTTTTTTTCTTATACTTGAGTCCTTTTTTTTCTTATACTTGAGTCCTTTTTTTTTCTTATACTTGAGTCCTTTTTTTTTCTTATACTTGAGTCCTTTTTTTTCTTATACTTGAGTCCTTTTTTTTCTTATACTTGAGTCCTTTTTTTTTCTTATACTTGAGTCCTTTTTTTTCTTATACTTGAGTCCTTTTTTTTCTTATACTTGAGTCCTTTTTTTTCTTATACTTGAGTCCTTTTTTTTTCTTATACTTGAGTCCTTTTTTTTCTTATACTTGAGTCCTTTTTTTTTCTTATACTTGAGTCCTTTTTTTTCTTATACTTGAGTCCTTTTTTTTCTTATACTTGAGTCCTTTTTTTTCTTATACTTGAGTCCTTTTTTTTTCTTATACTTGAGTCCTTTTTTTTTCTTATACTTGAGTCCTTTTTTTTCTTATACTTGAGTCCTTTTTTTTTCTTATACTTGAGTCCTTTTTTTTCTTATACTTGAGTCCTTTTTTTTTCTTATACTTGAGTCCTTTTTTTTTCTTATACTTGAGTCCTTTTTTTTTCTTATACTTGAGTCCTTTTTTTTTCTTATACTTGAGTCCTTTTTTTTTCTTATACTTGAGTCCTTTTTTTTTCTTATACTTGAGTCCTTTTTTTTTCTTATACTTGAGTCCTTTTTTTTTCTTATACTTGAGTCCTTTTTTTTTCTTATACTTGAGTCCTTTTTTTTTCTTATACTTGAGTCCTTTTTTTTTCTTATACTTGAGTCCTTTTTTTTTCTTATACTTGAGTCCTTTTTTTTTCTTATACTTGAGTCCTTTTTTTTTCTTATACTTGAGTCCTTTTTTTTTCTTATACTTGAGTCCTTTTTTTTTCTTATACTTGAGTCCTTTTTTTTTCTTATACTTGAGTCCTTTTTTTTTCTTATACTTGAGTCCTTTTTTTTTCTTATACTTGAGTCCTTTTTTTTTCTTATACTTGAGTCCTTTTTTTTTCTTATACTTGAGTCCTTTTTTTTTCTTATACTTGAGTCCTTTTTTTTTCTTATACTTGAGTCCTTTTTTTTTCTTATACTTGAGTCCTTTTTTTTTCTTATACTTGAGTCCTTTTTTTTTCTTATACTTGAGTCCTTTTTTTTTCTTATACTTGAGTCCTTTTTTTTTCTTATACTTGAGTCCTTTTTTTTTCTTATACTTGAGTCCTTTTTTTTTCTTATACTTGAGTCCTTTTTTTTTCTTATACTTGAGTCCTTTTTTTTTCTTATACTTGAGTCCTTTTTTTTTCTTATACTTGAGTCCTTTTTTTTTCTTATACTTGAGTCCTTTTTTTTTCTTATACTTGAGTGCTAATTTTCCTTTCTTTTTATCCTCTTTTTCAGCCCCCCAGGACTATCCGACTGAAGTTGATGTTATTCCATATGGTGTAGGTTCCTGCAAGGTAACCTTCCGAGGAATAAGTACTTACACCAATGAAGAACCAATTCAAGGTTACAGGGTGAGTTGTTATTTGAAATAGTTAAAATCTGACTTTTACTTTTTATTTTGTAAATTTCAACAGCTGATACCTGTAAAATGTACGTGCAGGTAGATTAATGGATAGTGACAAGCAAATTCCAAATAATAGGGCAGCCTGGATACTTCAGCCTTGGTTGGTAGCCATTCTTGGATAAAGACAAATTATTAAGTTAAAACCAGTTGGAATTGTGGCTATCAACTCCATTCCATAAAAAACCTATATACTATAGAAACAGCTGCTGCAATGCCTAGTTTGTGTGGGACATGACACTAAGCTACAGTTGGAATGTACAAGGCTTCAGAGAGACAGATAAATATAAAAGCTCTATTCTGTCAGTAATGCTTGGCTTAAATCCTGTTCACTGCCAATTCCTATTTTTATGTACATCCTGTTGTTTTTCCTTGAAGGACAAGCTGTTTATTACTAAAAACAAATTTCAATGACCCCAGCTTCCACAAGTAACTAAACAGACACTAAGAGAAATATAAGTGAAAGACTTGGCATCATCAGGATTAAACGCACAAAGCCTTTGCAGCATAATCAGGATTAAACGGACAAAGCCATGGCGTCGTCATCAGGAGTAAACGGACAAAGCCATGGCGTCATCCTCAGGATTAAACGGACAAATCCTTGGCGTCATCCTCAGGATTAAACGGACAAAGCCATGGCGTCATCCTCAGGATTAAACGGACAAAGCCATGGCATCATCCTCAGGATTAAACGGACAAAGCCATGGCGTCATCCTCAGGATTAAACGGACAAAGCCATGGCGTCATCCTCAGGATTAAACGGACAAAGCCATGGCGTCATCCTCAGGATTAAACGGACAAAGCCATGGCGTCATCCTCAGGATTAAACGGACAAATCCTTGGCGTCATCCTCAGGATTAAACGGACAAAGCCATGGCGTCATCCTCAGGAGTAAACGGACAAAGCCATGGCGTCATCCTCAGGAGTAAACGGACAAAGCCATGGCGTCATCCTCAGGAGTAAACGGACAAAGCCATGGCGTCATCCTCAGGAGTAAACGGACAAAGCCATGGCGTCATCCTCAGGAGTAAAGGGACAAAGCCATGGCGTCATCCTCAGGAGTAAAGGGACAAAGCCTTTGCGTCATCCTCATGAGTAAACGGACAAAGCCTTTGCGTCATCCTCATGAGTAAACGGACAAAGCCTTTGCGTCATCCTCAGGAGTAAACGGACAAAGCCATGGCGTCATCCTCAGGAGTAAACGGACAAAGCCATGGCGTCATCCTCAGGAGTAAACGGACAAAGCCATGGCGTCATCCTCAGGAGTAAACGGACAAAGCCATGGCGTCATCCTCAGGAGTAAACGGACAAAGCCATGGCGTCATCCTCAGGAGTAAACGGACAAAGCCATGGCGTCATCCTCAGGAGTAAACGGACAAAGCCATGGCGTCATCCTCAGGAGTAAACGGACAAAGCCATGGCGTCATCCTCAGGAGTAAACGGACAAAGCCATGGCGTCATCCTCAGGAGTAAACGGACAAAGCCATGGCGTCATCCTCAGGAGTAAACGGACAAAGCCATGGCGTCATCCTCAGGAGTAAACGGACAAAGCCATGGCGTCATCCTCAGGAGTAAACGGACAAAGCCATGGCGTCATCCTCAGGAGTAAACGGACAAAGCCATGGCGTCATCCTCAGGAGTAAACGGACAAAGCCATGGCGTCATCCTCAGGAGTAAACGGACAAAGCCATGGCGTCATCCTCAGGAGTAAACGGACAAAGCCATGGCGTCATCCTCAGGAGTAAACGGACAAAGCCATGGCGTCATCCTCAGGAGTAAACGGACAAAGCCATGGCGTCATCCTCAGGAGTAAACGGACAAAGCCATGGCGTCATCCTCAGGAGTAAACGGACAAAGCCATGGCGTCATCCTCAGGAGTAAACGGACAAAGCCATGGCGTCATCCTCAGGAGTAAACGGACAAAGCCATGGCGTCATCCTCAGGAGTAAACGGACAAAGCCATGGCGTCATCCTCAGGAGTAAACGGACAAAGCCATGGCGTCATCCTCAGGAGTAAACGGACAAAGCCATGGCGTCATCCTCAGGAGTAAACGGACAAAGCCATGGCGTCATCCTCAGGAGTAAACGGACAAAGCCATGGCGTCATCCTCAGGAGTAAACGGACAAAGCCATGGCGTCATCCTCAGGAGTAAACGGACAAAGCCATGGCGTCATCCTCAGGAGTAAACGGACAAAGCCATGGCGTCATCCTCAGGAGTAAACGGACAAAGCCATGGCGTCATCCTCAGGAGTAAACGGACAAAGCCATGGCGTCATCCTCAGGAGTAAACGGACAAATCCTTGGCGTCATCCTCAGGATTACACGGACAAATCCTTGGCGTCATCCTCAGGATTACACGGACAAATCCTTGGCGTCATCCTCAGGATTACACGGACAAATCCTTGGCGTCATCCTCAGGATTACACGGACAAATCCTTGGCGTCATCATCAGGATTACACGGACAAATCCTTGGCGTCATCCTCAGGATTACACGGACAAATCCTTGGCGTCATCCTCAGGATTACACGGACAAATCCTTGGCGTCATCCTCAGGATTACACGGACAAAGCCTTGGCGTCATCAGAATGCCTAAAGAGCTTCTCATTTTAGTTCTGATATTTGTGTGAATTATAAGCAATTTTATTTGTTTAGGAATGCAAAAATATCCCTGAAGTATTAATAGTTTTTTTTGTTTGTTTTTTTAATTTGTTTCTCTTTTGCAACAATAAACAAGAATAAAGTGTTAAGTAATTTGTTCTGTAACCTACAAGGAATTCCAAACTGAACCCTTTATTTAATCTATGGGATGAGACTGTTCTCATTCCACTGCCTATGTCTGGTCCTTATTTTTAGTATAGCTCAGTTACTAACACCCTGTTCCCATTGACTCAAGTACACATTGCCGGACCAGGGATTGAACTCACAATTACCATATCACCAAAATTCATAAACCAATGCTTTAATCCTCCAGGCTATTGTCCCATAGGCTAAATAGTATAAAGGTTTATGGTCAAATCATGTTGAAACTCAAAGTTAAGCAACATTGTCCTGGTCAGTACTTAGATGGCTGACCACTTGGAAATACCACAAGCTGTAAGCTTAGATGTGTGGGTGGTGTAATGGATAATGGCTCCAATTTGTTAATTGGGGTGCAGAGTTCCAAATTCAGTTGAGTTCATTATATTCACTTATGTACAGATACCATTGGGAGAGGTATTAATCTGCTTGTTCTCCTCCAAGATATGGGTTAATTAGTAAGACTTGTATCACTAAATCATTATCTCAAAAAAAATATTTTCTAGCTTTAAATAACCTGCAAAGTGTTGACAAGACTTGAAAATGGAATGAATCAATCGATCAATAAACAGTATAAATAACTCCTTATCCTAGAAACTTGGACAGAACACTAGTAAAGCAAAAAGTTAGATTTTACTGTAATGCTCTTTAATATCAGTAGCAGCCCTTAAACATAGTAGCAGTAGCAGCCCTAAATAAACCTTGTATCAGCAGCAGCTCAAATGCAAAAAAAACACGTGAACCCTAAAGTAACCGTCTCTTTCGGATTTTCCTCTTTTGAGCTGGTGGTTTGAACATTCCATGCTGAAACTAAAAGGGCTGTGAATGCTTCACACTAAAACACACCAAGACAGTCCCACTCAAATATATTCATGAACATTTTGTTATGTATACAATTTACTTCTAACAAAAACTCTTGTTTCAAACTTTCCTTTTGTTAATTTTGTTTTACTTGTAATAAATGTTATCTGGCATTGCAAATCAATCATTCAGTTATTTTGTTTATGTACTCTTTTTCACCACCATTATTTCATGTAATATAAAATGTTCCTGTAAGAAATGTTATACATTTAATTATTGAAGTAGCTAATCACTAAATTCCAAACAAAAAAAATTATTTATTTCTTTTTTAAATCAGTTATTTTCTGACTGAATAGCAAAGAAATCTTTGATTGTCCTAGATAAAAATATAAATAAGAATTTCCAAGTATAATGTGTGCTATTTTGTGTTTTTTTTTTTTTTAATTTATTTTCTGTTGATACCATGCTCACACAATTTAAATAAATTTTTGTTTTTGTTCTACTTCAGATAAAATATTGGAGAGCCACAGATAATATCCGTGAAGCAAAAATTGACGACATTGGACGGAATTCTTATGGCTATGTGCACAATCTTGAAAGAGGTGTTGTTTACAAGTTACGTGTCTATGGATTCAGCAGGGGAGGAGATGGCAAAATGAGTTCCCCTGTCACCCGTTTCACCATCACCAAAGGTAAATCCAGCTTTATTGCACTGTCTAATTTTATAGTTCAGAATCTGCTTTTAACATGGTGGAAAGTGTGGCAGGGAATTATTACTGTTCAGCATGGAGGGTACGTGTATAATACGCTTTCTATATGTGAAAACTTTGCCTGATTTTCTCCCAAGAAAGGCATGAATCTATCTCTTCTTCCAGCTATCTAATATGCCTGACGATGATTTGGGATAGCTCAATATCATTTACAATGTATTGGACAAACTTACTATAGAATACATAAACATTAGCATCGACATGACCGCTATGCTCACTGTGAGCATCGACATGACCACTATGCTCACTGTGAGCATCGACATGACCACTATGCTCATTATATACAATCATTGCATGTTAAACAACGTTGAAGTTGGTCAGTACCTAGTTGGGTGACTGCTTGAATATACCAGTTGCTGTAAAGTTGGATGTGCAGGTAGTGAAATGGATAATGGCTCAGAATTGTTAATCAGAGAGCCAAGTTCCAATTCCAGTTGGATTCATTATGTTCAGTTACATTACGCTTGGGAAAGTTATGAATCCATATTCCCCCAGCTATGGGTTAATTAGTAAGTCATTTATGAGTAAATTACTATTGCCCCCCCCCCATTCTGACAATCTAAAGATATTTCTGGCTTTAAATAACCGACAAAGAAAATGAACCAATAAATGATTTCCCCCACCCCACCCCGGAGTATGGTGTGTGATATACGCGTATCTCCGCCCATGGTTTCTGCTATCATCTCAAACTAAATCCTCACAAAGCATGCAGACTTGACAATGTCCCTGTAATTTTCCCAATGAAATAGGCTTCCAAACTAGATTCTGTTCTTTCCAAAGTCTATAACAAATGCCTTGCTGCTCCTTGCTTTGTACCTGTTGAAAGATCCCTTCCCTAGTTCTTTTCTTTAAGGACTCTGGTGAAACTTCTGCCCCCTCAAAGTATCACCCCTCTAGAACATCCACCAATGTGTTAATTGTTATTACTGAATTTGTTCAGTTCTAGAGATTACTGATGGCTCTATAAGAGTGTGCTGAGCAAGAGTAAATCCTTGATTCCTCCTCTCTTTGGTATATTTGAAGTATTGCCATATAGTGCTGATGAAGCAGAATGCATTGCTCGATAATTCTCTTACGACTCCATTCTTGACTCTTCATGAATAACTTTGACGGATTTTCCTCCAGAACAGAATCTCTACTGATGGGTATGCACATAATTCTGTTCATGGTTTCTGCTATCGTCTCAAACTAGATCCTCACAAAGCATGCAAATTTGACTATCCCAGGAATTGTCCTAATGAAATAGGCTCCCAAACTGGCTTCACATCTTGGGTAAGATGATAAACTACATCCAAAAGCAAGGCCTCTAATCAGGAGATTTTGAGGAGCGTGGAACCACCTCTTAATTGCTGGTGTTCACAGGTCCACCTTGACCCAGGGTGGCGGCATCTGTTAGGGTCCCAACTATGGGCAAATAATTAACACCCCCGAACTGGGGTCAAAACACTATGAAAGTTTAAAAATAGGTTTTAATGCAAGCAATACATTTTGGGGAAAAAATTATCAGAAATACTATATTACCGGCAATACATTTTTTTTTTGGAGGAAAAAAAAAAAAAAAATTACCAGCAATAAAAATCTTGTTGGCATTAAATGACCCATTGAGGTTGATATGCTGTAAAACAAAACAAAACAAACCCAAACAGGCTTCTGTTCTTTCTAAACTCTACAACAAATGCCTTTCCAGCTTGTTGGAAATCTGCTTCTATAGTTCCTGTCTTTAAGGACTCTGGTGAATATTCTGACTCTTTGAATTATTAGCCATTTACCCATTTTTGACAAAGTACCAGAAGCAAATCTGACTCTGTTAAGTATCTCACTTCACACAACTTTCTTTCAGGTAAACAATATGACTTTAGTTCTTTTCTAGATAAACTGCTGATTTGTTAACAGGTATTACTGAATTTCTCTTTAAGGCTTTAGATCTGAACAGTGGGGTTCAGGCTGTGGCTTTAAATGTCGTAAAGGTATTTGACAGGGTTTCTCATACTTGCCTTATTCACGATATCCAGGTCTATGGTGTCACTGGCTGGATATTTGGCTTAATCTAATTGTTCTTAAATAATCATGTAATGAAGATTTCTTTTTTCCTTTGGTCAAAAATTCTCTTCCAACTCCACTCTCAACTCTTCAGAAATATCTTTGCCTGATTTTCTCCCAGAACAGAATCTCTACTGAGGTATATGCACAGAATTCTGTGCATGGTTTCTGATATCTCAAAGAAGATCCTCACAAAGCATGCAAAGTTGATAATATCCCTGCTATTGTCCTAATGAAATCTGCTCTCAAACTGTCTCCTATTCTTTCCAAGCTCTACAGCAAATGCCTTGCTGTTCCTTGCTTTCCAGTTTGTTGGAGATCTTTTTCTATAATCCCTGTCTTTAAGGACTCTGGTGAACCTTGTGACTCCTCAAACTATCACCCTGTTAGTCTTTTACCTCTTTTTGACAAAGTACTAGAGGGACCAACTAACTTGGAATCAGTTAAGCTTCTCACTTTACATGATCTTCTTTCATATAAGCAATTTTCCTGTTTCTTAATACTTTGCTTAGCTTTTGGAAGGCAACTTTCTCTATCTCAATGTGCCTTTGGATATCAGTGTCTCCTTTCCATCTTCTGTTTCTATTCGATGCTAAGTGTCCTTTTCATTTCCATTGTGTCTAGAACTTCATTGTTGCGCACATGTTCAATCCATGGTATTCTCAGCATCCTTCTGTAGAACCACATTTAGGAATAGATAGGTTCACCTATAGTTCAGTTCACACTTCTCCTCCTTCTCCTGAACAGAAGTAGATGTTTATTCCTTGTTTTCGGTTTAGGATTGGGTTTCCAGTTGCTTCTAAAGTCTTTTCACTCTCTTTCACTCCCAGTAGATCCCCTTGTGTCTTGGTGGCATTATGGGCTTGCTTGGGACGAATTGATTAAAATATAGGTTCCTAAATTAAATACTTTTAAGGTACAGACCTTGAAGCATTTTAACATATATATTAATGAATAGTGCTTTTGAACACAACTTTATCTTCATATATTCAGGCTGGTAGACATAAATAAATAAATATACTGTTTAATAAATAAAAAAAAAAAATAGTGCTTCTACTCAAATATGAGTATACATTTAAAAATAACATAACTCACAACTCTTTGGGTCTAGTTACTGGATCTAACCAACGTCTTTATCCACTGGGCCATGTGTCCTTGAGGGTTAGGTTCGAAATTCCAATCACATGAAGAAGGCCGGGTCGTACAACAGCCGAAACGTTGTGAATATGGCAATGAAGATGAGGATAACAGTCTGAATAATATAAATAATCATAATACCTCATCTCAGATATATAGACAGCCTATAACAATTGCAATTTTATTTTTATTTTTATTTTTTATTTTTTCCTTTCAGATGGAATGGTTCGAAAAGACATGTATGACCCTAATCTGACGTCAGCCATGTATGCTGGGGCATCTTGTTATAATCCTGCATTTAGCCTGTACCTCCTTACACTAATTGCTGGTAGAATTTTAACCCTGAACTGGAACTGATGTTCAACTGATAACAGGACATTTTGTGAACATATGCTTTGCAAGTAGAGTGGAAGGGTTTGTTTTGTATAGAAATGTCCCTTTCCCAAAGCCAGATTTTGGGGAAACAAACCAATTGAGCAAGCAGCCTCACCCCTATTTTAAAAAAAAAAAACAAAAAAATAA
>OZ038501.1:73621155-73623655 GCA_964036315.1 Acanthosepion esculentum
TGATTTATTCTAATGAATAGATGTATCGTACCCTGAGGAGTGGTATATCTACAAAACTTAAATTTGGAAAGATAAGTCTTTTAGGAATTTTCTTTATTTATTGATGATCTCATTACTTATGCATGCAATTTCTTGTACACACACACACACACACATTTCTAAAAGGAATAACAATGAAAAATATTTGTTCATTCCTTATTCATTTTTTTTCTTTTTTCTTGTATATCAAACTAAAACCTGTTTGTATAACAAATAACACCTGGATGATCGAATAAGATTGGAAGGAAACAGGAAGAGAATGAGAGGATACAGGCGAAAGAAGAGCAGTCTTATGAGATCATAGATAATTGCAACCGTTGGCATCCATGGAATTTTCATGGGTCTAGCAAATTCTTTATCCTTTTTAGTAACAGTTTTAGTGAACAACCATCTCTTTCTCATTCGAAAACTACACTGGTTACATTCCATCGCCACCGATCAGACTCTAAACTACCACCAGTCATGATAACAAGATGTCCTCTCATGGAGGAAGGTGTCTTGAGAGAATATTGGATCTCAAACTCCCATCTGACCTAAAGTTGAATTCGTATATGATCCACTGCTAAAGATGTAGATAAAATGATTGGCTCTTTGTACCATTCAAGTAAGTATCTGATTTCTTATGCTATCCTCTATCACTTTTAAAAGCCAGATCAGGCGGAAAATAGAGTACTGTTGCCATATTTGGGTGGGAGCTGCCTGGTGCTCCCTTTCCAGTGTTTATCAAATTCAAAAACTTCTCTGAATCCTTGTTAGAGAAGAATTATTTTCCACCCTTCAATTTCTCTCTTACAGGAGGGATGTGGTGAGTCTCTCACTGTTTTATCGTTACTACAATGGAACGTGCTCAGATGAACTACATTCCTTGGTTGCACCAGGTCTAACCTTCATGGCTAGGACCTGCCATGCCACTAACACGGTTCCAATGGTGAGAAGTAAGTTTCACTCAAACAGCAGCCCTGTGGAACAGACCCCCAAGAGGATGTTTCCCCTGATTCCTACAATCTTGACCTGTTCAAGTCTAGAGTTAACCATTCTCTTCCCCTCCTATGTATATAAACTACCCCTTAATGTAACTCTCTATCTCAAGTGGTACCCAGGCCTAGTCCAGAGTGAACCTTACTGTTAAAGGAAAAAAAAGGGGGTTAGTTTAGCAGAGCAGGTTCAAATCCCATTATAAATAGTAGCTGGATATTTTTTACAAAAATAAAACTAACCTTCATTTCCAGTTTGTAAAAGCCCCTTTTTGGATTTTGCCTGAATTTCTAAGATGATTTGGTGCCATTGTTAAAGTAACTATTCAGACTAACATCTGACGCTTAGTTTCCATCAATACATTTTCGCTTGGGGCACACCAGCTTTCCTCAAGAATTTATTCTTTTGAATTTTTCTTTCTCTTTTCAATCACTTCTTTGTCGAGGTCCAAAGTTCCATCCGGTACAGTAAAGTTTTATAGATGACTTGATGTTATATACACCTGAAGAGGGTTGGAGAACAATCCAGCCAAAATATTATCAAAACAACAAAGGTGAGGATGCAAGTTTTAATAATGCTATCTTTGCTTTTCTTTTTTTTTTTTTTTTTTTTTTTTTTTTTTCAATATTTTACACAAATAAATGAGACTTAGAAATGATTCATTTTTTTTTTTTTTTTTTTTTTTTTTTGACAATGAAAAAAATCCCAGCATGCATCTTTGTGTTTTGCCTATAAATTTGGGGAAGGGATGTTTTTAATGATCATTCCAAGTGGATTGAAAGCAACAGTTACAAATTCTAAAAAGTGTATGTATTATACATAAGGCATAACTGTTTTATTTTTATTTATTTATTTTAAATCATTTCATCCCAAGCAAGGCAATAAAGCTACTGTAGGGATACCGAAAGTGATTATCTCCCTTTGGTGGAGATAAATCATGTGACAGATACTTAATGTCCTCTCTCCTTAACAATATTTTATTTTTTTCTAACACTTAGTGACCCCTTATGTTTTAGTGGTCTAACAAGAGAGAGGTATAAAAAAAATTTTTATACAGTGATGAAAGCAGCAGTCAATTTCAGTTTTGTTTACAGCAGTCAAACCAAGCAGTTGTTTTTTGTCCATGGTGCCATTTCCCTTTGGAATATATCTTAGACATGGAAACTCCAGCTAGCAGTCTTCAGTTTGGGAAAAGCCAAGACTCGCTGATTCCCATTTGTGGAATATGTCCTCACATGGGACATATTAGATGAATGGAACCCGTTTGAATCTGGATTTCTAAATATAGCTTCTCCAGACACTGAAGTATCTCCATATTATATGTAAGATCCTTCCTTTTTGTTTCTCCTTACACTCTGCTTTACCATGTATATATATGTGATATATCATTCTCCACATGGAACATGTGTATACATATGTATATATAGTTTTGTGTATGTCTTAGTGGTATAAAAGTGTCTTTTAGAACAAAGCATTCCTTTTCCTT
>OZ038501.1:73628655-73697010 GCA_964036315.1 Acanthosepion esculentum
TGCTATATTGTTTTAGATAAAATCTTCTACAATTGCTGTTACACAAACAACTGCTATGTTACCAGCCAAGTCTGTATCATAAAATGACCCCTGGGTCAGGTATGGTTTGGACTTGAAGTAACATAATTACCCATAAGTATGGACTGTATTTACACACTTATGTTTCTGTCACATCATGGGAATGACAGGTGTAAATGCAACCCCATTATCCTTTGTTTTCATAACTTTCTAATCAACACCAAGATAATCACTGTGGGTGAAGATGCCATCAAAATCTATGCTTTTTTTTTTTTCTTAGTTTCCTGTTCAGGTTAACTGAGTCAAACACATGTCTGGTCCCATAAAGACACTTGTTGAAAAGAAGAGCTTCATTTTGGAATTCTGGTTGGATGATTGGTTTTTCACAGCTTATCAACCCATTGCAGGTTTGGTTTGTTTTGTTTTACGGCATATCAACCTCAATGGGTCATTTGATGCTGACAACTTTTTTTTTTTTTTTACTGATAATATTTTTTTGTCAAAAAATCTATTTCTGGTAATAAAGTTTTACTCAAAAATGTCTAGCTGGTAATATTATTTTAATAAATGTATTGTTGGTAATATTTTTGTTTTCAAAAACGTATAGCTGGTAATAGTTTTTTACTTCAAAAATTTATTTCTGGTAATAATTTTTTACAAAGTATTTCTAGTATTTAAACCTATTTTTAAAATTTCATAATGCTTTTTACCTCAGTTGTGGGGTTAACTATTTGCTCATAGCTGGAACCCTAACAGGTGCTACTGACCCGGGTCAGGGTGGACCTGGGAACACTGGCAATTAAGAGGTGGTTCCACGCTCCTCAAAGCCTCCTGATCAGAGGCCTTGCTGTTGGACGTAGTTTATCGTCTTACCCAGGATACGGATGTAGTTTATCGTTGTACCCAGGACAGCAACCCATTTAAAGCTAGAAAATACTTCTAGTTTGTAAGAATTTTTTTTTTTTTTCTTAGAGAATTGTTTAGTGATAGAAGTCTTACTAATTAATCTATATCTGGGGGAGCTATGGATTAAATAACTAGGAGAAGACATGAATTCAGACCTTTTTCAAAAGTATATACTTTAGAAAAGTCATGAATCCTTCTCTTCCTCCTCCAGCTCTAACTGGGGTATCTAGACCGAGAGAAAGACAATTCTGAATTAAAAATTGATGGAAAAACATTAAAAAACAAAATACAGCTGTAGAGAGCCATGTTATCTTTGTCCGAAATGGACTGGGAATTTATTTAAAAATCATAAATGGAGGCTAAAACTGCAGACTTACATGTCAACTTAATTCCACCAGTTTCCATGTTGTGAATACAAAGGGAGACAACTTATATTCTAATTAACTGTAAGTTGTCTTCCCCTGGTTCACTTAATCTCCAAGCAAGAACAGACATGTTGAACACTTGGAGCAATGATTCCAATCGTCGTGCCTACATGTTCCACGAAAAAAAACCACTAGGCAGAGATATCACACTAACTAACCTGCACAAATAGTTGAATAGAAACATTGAAATAAAGTAAGTTTATATTTGTGTGTGTATTTTTTTTAAATCTGTGGTTTTTATTTCATTATGTGCGAACCTACTTTTCCACAAACATATACATACAAAAAAAAAACGAAATCACATGTGCAATGCCAAACGATCATTGGCTAATAAATCACTAATACATTTTCTACAGGCAATTTTGAAATCGCAGAAATGCGGCAAACTTGGAATCACTTTATTTTTTAAGTAGTCAAATTTGTGTACTTTTGGGAAAAGTGGCTTACTTCCTTAAGTCTCCCCAAAGCTCACTCGCTGATTGGTTGATGCCAAACAATCAGATCATTTGCATGTGAAGAATAATTTTTCCTGCGCAATGAATCGGAGTCTATGTATAGTTGCTTATTTAAGCCAAGATTTTTCTCATCTCAATTAGTGAGACCTCAACTGACGACACTTGGAACTCCGGTTCTAACCACGCGCCAACCTTCTCACTCACATGCACACCCACATGCTGATGATAATTTGTACACCTTCACTAAAAACTTCTTTTGACACAACAATACTTTTCAACATTAATATCACAAGAACAATCATATCATGAAACACTCATGAACATTTATCCAGTGAACTTTAAACGAAATAATTATCTCTCACTGAACGCTTAAATTGAAATCAAAGGGAGGCAACTCTGGATTAATTCAACCTTTCTTAATTAAATGTATGTTTTCTTTCACATCGTTGTTTGATATTGTACCTCTTGTTAATATACATATATTTTATGTGCAACAATGTCTTGTGGTTATTCTTCTTGTGTGAGTCTTGTTTTCTTATCAAAGTTTAATTAACGTGGTGAAGTACACGACAATAACATTGAAATGTATAACCTAAAGTTTTTCTAAGTGTGCCGTGATATTTTCATTTGTTCCTAGGTGTGCTGTTGCTTAAAAAAGGTTGAGAAATACTGACTTGGAGTAAACAGTATTGCTGGAGGAAAATCCTATACTCGTGATGCTTTTGTGTCTTATAGTTTTTATTTATTTATTTTTTAAAGAATACAACCTGCATTAGTTACAAACTCAGAAGGAAACCTGCAACAACTCCTAGATAAATCAATAAAGGAAAGCAGAAAGAAAGGACTAAAATGCATGGTCGTTAGTAAGAAAGACAGCCCAAGTGGCTATGAGGAAAAACTACATCCGAGTCCTGGGTAAGACAATAAGCTACGCCCAACAGCAACACCTCTGATCAGGAGGTTTTGTGGAGCATGAAACTACCTCTTAATAGCTGGTTTTCCCAGGTCCAACCTGACAAAGGGTGGTAGTACCTGTTAGGGTCCTAGCTATAGGCGAATAGTTAACCCCTCAAAAGGGGTCAAAATACTATGAAAGTATAAAAATAGGTTTTAATACCAGCAATACTTTTTTTTTTTTTTTTTTTTTTTTAATTATTACCAGCAATACATTTTTGAAGAAAAAATTATTCCCTGCATTACATTATTACTAGCAGTACATTTTTTAAAAAGAAAAATATTACCAGCAATTCAATTTTGGGGAAAAATATTACCAACAATACATCTTTGACGAAAAAATTATTACCAGAAATAAAAAATAATGAGCCTCGCGAAATGGAGTGGCTCTTGCAGCGTGTCTCACTGGCGACGGTTCGAGGTAATGCTTTCTCCATCATAGCGGCTGGCAGAGGATAGAAAAAAATTGTTTAGTTACGTTGTTCTGGAATTGTCATCATTGGTCGACTGAACTTGCTTTGTTTCAATGACTTTTGTTTTGTTATTATTAATTACTTTATACCCATCATTATTAAAAAAAAAAATCGGCTTCCAAAAAAAAAATTTTTTAAATATCGGGTAGCAAATTTTTGCTTTCATATCAGAAAAAAACATAGTGGTATTATGATAGGTTAGACAATAAGCCATTGAGGTTTGTTTATAAGCCATAAAACAAACCAAACCAAGTGTGAACAACAGATTGGTTACATCAAAATACAGAACTTCAACTATCCATTGATGGTTGTAGTAGCACAGTCACTAGCCATTGTTACTGATGGCTTGAATGCACTGGTGGTGTTAAATCTGCTAATCGTACCAGATTATGTACTTCAAGTCCCGTTCAGTATAATTGCAGTAGAAACCACAGGTTCGCTCTGTGGGTGTTGAACAAACAAATGTGCCTGAGCAGATGTCTGCAACAGGATCTGGACAGATGCTCTAGTAGACAGATACACTCAGAAAATGTGAGTAGGTGACATTTATAAATTCAAATATCTCCTTTCTTTAAAAAAAAAAATGCTCCATTTTTCAAATAAGTATATTTATGTATGGCCATGAAAATTTAAAATGAAATAAAAACAGATAATTCATGGCTTAAAAAAAACATTGATAGTAACATTAATTCACTTTCACTCAACAACTTGCCAAAAATTTACATTGATTAGTGTCCTCCATAGTTTCCTTTCTTTAATGCTGAGAAATAATTTTTTAATATATTAGAGAATTTTCTAATTCAAATTTAAAAGGAGGACATTATTTTTTCTCAATGTTACTTTGTTTTTTGAGGGGTTTTTTGCATTTAGGTTCTTACATAAAATTTCTACATTTGCCTTGATAAAGTTTCTTAAAAAAGGAAACACATCAGTATAAAAGGTTTACTTACTGTCATTTTGGCAATGTTTAACATGCAGATCAGCAAAAATGACATCACTATTACTTTATCGACAATGTTTATCATTTTAAAAAACTAGGTATTTTTATAACAAAAAATTTACACACTATTTTAGTTGTTAGATTGTTTATTTACAAGATTAATTTTATATTTACAAGATTATAAAAATATGTGAACCAAGTACAATGTGATATTTATTATTTACTTTTTATAAAGAATTATTATTTAGTATTTTATACTGGTTATTCCCTTGACAGCACTTTTACTGGATACACTTTTGACTCCCTTGGCAATGTTTATTTACAAGATTATAAAAATATGTGAACCAAGTACAATGTGATATTTATTATTTACCATTTTATACTGGTTATTCCCTTGACAGCACTATTACTGGATACACTTTTGACTCCCTTGGCAATGTTTATTTACAAGATTATAAAAATATGTGAACCAAGTACAATGTGATATTTATTATTTACTTTTTATAACAAAAAATTTACACACTATTTTAGTTGTTAGATTGTTTATTTACAAGATTAATTTTATATTTACAAAATTATAAAAATATGTGAACCAAGTACAATTATTTACTATTTTATGAAGAAATAAATATGAAAATGAATTTTTTTTGTATCCATAAATTTATAAAATTGTAGCATAGATGAGTTTGTGTTCCTTTGACATTCGCTCATAAAACACTAAATACTTCTTTTTCAATCTGCCTTTTTTGATTTTCCATACACGTCACCAACATAAAAATCGTTCCCTTCTCACTGCTTCAGCCCTCTTTTGTTATACCAACACTACAGCTGACTGACTAATAAGTGTTCTTTACTTTGTCCTCAGCAAGTCATGTGCTGATTGGTCGAACTGGAGGATACTAATCAGTACGCAACTTGCTATTGGTCAAACCATGCTAAGCTGTACAAAAGCCACCATTACAGAATACACACTTTGGAATAATCTAAAGCGGGGAGGGGAGATTCATGCGATTTTCAAGGAACAAAATGCTGCTGCTACGTGTCATGTATTGAGATAAGGAACTTATTTTTCCTTTGCACCAGATGCAAGCCACTCTGACTCGCTTGCTTCTACATAATTGTTTGCCACAAAAAAGAATTGTAAAATTATGTGAACCAACTATAATGAAATATTTATTATTTACCATTTTATAAAGACGTCGAGGTTTATCCCTTGTTTCTGGTTCCTTCTAAATTCTACTTTAACTCTATATTTCTAACATAACTGTTTAAACTCTGAAATATTTACTATTAATTTTTTTTTTCCTTTACAATAGTTAGTAGATAGGTTCATCTATCATCTAGTTCACACTTCTTCCTGGTCTTTTGAACCCGAGTAGAGGTTTATCAAGGGATACTTTACTATATTTAAATGACTTCATCAGTTAGAGAAACTGCGGAAACAAATTGGCTCTTATAGCAACTTCTAGGTTTTAATCTTTCTTTTAATTTTATATTTCAAACGACTTTATAAATATTTCGACCCAGCCCACATCCTAAAATCAATATGCTGATGTTTGATCTTTAAAATTCCGACCATTGGAAGTAAGTCAAGTTGATTGTTTGTTTTATTTAGTTTTACGGCATACAAATGTGCAAGATGGATACTGACGAAAAAGATGAGGCAATGCTACAGCGAGGAAAGCAAGTAATCGAGTACCGACATTTTGTGTTTCGTGCAAATAATGGTGGCCATGTAGAGGTGTGTTAAATTTTTTTTTAAATTCAATATCTACTACTCATTTTGTAACAATTTACACATATTTGTCTGTTCACTTGCTTTTGTAATACTTTTTTAAATTGGAAAGAGACTTTATGCACATCCTATATATATATATATATATATATATATATATATAATATAGAAAAAAAACAACTGAAAAGTTGCAAATTAAAAAAAATTGAATGTTTTTTTTGTAAAAGTATTTTATATTTTTATATATATATATATATATATAAATATAAATAAATACTTTCACAAAAAACATTCAATTTTTTTTTAATTTGCAACTTTTCAGTTGTTTTTTTCTATATTATATACATATTAAGAAAGTATACGTGGCTTCTCATTATGCTATATATATATATATATATATATATATATATATAGTAATCCCTTGCTATAGTCCAAGTGAGTCCTATTAACACAATATAGAATTTGAAATATTAGGTATTAAATGTTAAAACTGACTAGCAAAGAGCACTCAATGTTTATTTTCTCAATGGGTTAATTAATACCAACAAAATTTTTATTGCTAGTAATATTCTTTTTCAAAAATGTATTGCTGGTAATATTTTTTCATTCAAAAATTCATCGCTGGTAATAATTTTATAAAACTGTATTGCTGGTGTTAAAACCTGTTTTTATACTTTTACCAGCAATTAAAAGTTGGTTCCACACTCCTCAAAACCTCCTGATCAGAGGCGTTGCTGTTGGATGTAGTTTCTCATCTTACCTAGGATGGGAATCAAATTGAGAAATTACCAGTAATTTTTTGTTTAGTGGCACATTTGAGTTATGCCCCTTGATGAACATATCCTAACCATCTATGGTATTTGCTCCTCCATCTATCAGAACGTGTCCTGGGTATGACGATAAACTCATCTGGCAGCAACGCCACAGATCGAGAGGTTTTGAGGAGCATGGAACCACCTCTTAATTGCAGCTGTTTCCAGGTCCGCCATGACCCAGGGTGGTAGCACCTGTTAGAGCAAATATGGGAAAATAATTAACCCCTACAAACCCAGAGACTGAACTCACAAATGCCAGAATACTATATTTTTTTTAATTTTTTTTTTTTTATTACAGTGAGGTTCAGCTTTTATAAGGTCCGGGGTCCACTTGAGGTAAAGGATTACAATTGGGGGCCATTTGTGTGTATAGGAGTGGAAGATACCAGTTAACTGTAGCCTTGAATGGGTTAAAATTGTATTGATCAGGGAAACATCCTGTTTGTAGTTGGTTCCACAGGGCATTGGTTCACGGGAATAAGCTGCTCGAGTCTAACTTACTTCTCACCGATGGAATACAGAGGGAATGTGGGTTATTTGCTACTATGCGGGTTTGCCTCGGCGGGACCAGGAAATGTAGTTCATCCAAGTACTTTCTATCGAATTAGCGGTAGAGCAGCAAGAGGCTGCGCCACATCCCACTTGTAGGTGAGAGGTTGAAAGATGGAGAATAATTCGTTACCCACAAGGACTCGGAGATACTTTTGAACTCTATCGAGGCTGGAGAGGGAAGTCTGGGCTGCACCTGCCCAAATATGACAACAGCACTCCATTTTCGGCTTGATTTGACTTTTGTAAAGGTAGAGGATAGCAGAAGGAGTCAGGTATTTACTGGAGCGGTACAGGGAGCAGATCATTTTACCTGCATCCTTATCAATGGATCATATGTACAAGTTCCACTTCCGGTTGGGTGTAAGTTTGAGGCCCAACAGTCTCTCAAGGCACAGTGCTTTCCCGAGAGAACCTCTATTCATCCTGATTGGTGGTAGTTCGGGGTCAAATCGGCAATGATGGAATGTAACTAGCTTTTGGTCCTCGAGGCATCGAATATAACCAGCTAGTTTTACCTCATTGGTTAGTTTGTGTAAGGATGCCAATCTCTGACCATCGAGAGTTTCAGAGGTCCGCCATATACAGTTGTATCATTAGCATAGATGTTTACAAATGATCTGAGTATATTCTTCGGCAGATCATTTATAAAGATCAAAAAGAGGGTTGGTCCAAGCAGTGACCCCTATGTTGACCTCTAGGGCTCCAGTGGAGTTGTCATTGATAAATACCTTCCGGGACCTACCTGTTAGGAAGGATTTTATGATTGAGAAGACCCTTCTGGTGATTCCATAACTGGAGAGCTTGTGTAGTAAGCTTTTGTGCCACCCCTCGTTGAAGTGCTATGATCCTCGAGGTGTGTTTGTCATCGAGAGCCTCACTGATTCTGTGAGCGATGGTAGTTAGGATTTCAGCAGTGGATCGGGACAACCGAAAACCATACTGCTCATCGCTGAAGAGGTTGTTCTTTTCTAGGTGCTTGATGACCCTCTTATTGATTATGGCCTCAAAACGCTTGCTGTGAGGATACTGAGGAGACTGATGGGTCTGTACTGGGAGGGAGAAGATTGCATGCCCATGTTCTTGAAAACTGGGCATATGCTTGACACTTTCCACAGGTTTGGGAAATGATTTAACCAATTTGTAACTTCATCAGGCCAAGCAACACAAAAAATGGTGAATAAGACTGACAAGAATTAACTGATACAAGTTATCTCCCCTAAGCATTGAAAGCAGAATGAACGAGTATTCGTTCTGCTTTCAGTGCAGATTAAATAGATGATTCGGTTCAAAATTCTGAGAAGTTACCAAGTATAAGAATGGACAACTGAAGAAGGCAACAGAGTGTAACAGCCAAGATTAGCATGCTTGTCTAAATAATAAAGCCTAAAATAAAACAATTTTTTTTGACAAAGTTTTCTTCATCTACTGGTGGAGTCCTTCTGGAGTTAATGCCACCCAAATGCAATTAGCTTATGGCCACATCATGCTGAAACACTGGTTCCTGCATGATCACTGAAGTTAAGCAATGTTGAACCTGGTCTGTACCAAGATGGGAATATCAGGTGCTATAAGCTTAGATGCCTGCTCAGGCATATGTGTTTGTTCAACACCCACAGAGCCCACCTTTGATTTATACTGCAACCTTGTTGAGCGGATATTAGTTACAGCTTCTGGGAGAGAGAGCACATGATCTGGGTTGGTCAGCAGTTTGAACAATTCCAGTACGCTCTGGTCGCAATGACTTGTGACTTTGAGCTAGCACAACCATCATTAACTTCTAAACATTTGTCTGTTCATTTTCCTTCAAGGCTTACATCAACCCCTATTATGGTTTTGGAGCACTTTCCAAAGTCACTTCACACTGGGATTGCTTCACCAGACCAATAAGGTTTATTGCCACGTCATACTGAAACACTGGTCTCCTTATGATCACCGAAGTTCAGCAGCATCGAGCCTGGTCTGTACCTAGATGGGTGACCTCTTGGAAATACCATGTGATGTAAGCGTGGGTGTACAGGTGGTGCAATGGATAATGGCTTGGAATTGTTAATCAGAGAGATGAGCTTCAATCCCCATTGATCCTCACTGGGTGCCCCTTGCAAATTTCAGCATTATCTAGCCTAACCATTGTTCTCTTTCGGGCACCTTGGCATAGGGTAACAGCAAGCCTAGTCTGGTTGACTACTGAGGATTGAATTTGATGCTCACTGTGCGCCCAATACCAAAATATCAGGTCATTCTATAAGTTCTGTCCGAATTTTGAAACAAGTGACCAAATGTTACAGATTCAATCAACAATGTATTTTCCCTGATTATCTATGACGTCCTTCCATCTATTAACAAGCTTACTAATTCCATTACTGTAAAATTCTTTTGGCTTTGATTCGAAGAACTCACAAATGTCAGTTTTAACCTCTTCCTGTGTTACAAAAGCTGTTTCTTCCAAATGATACTGTAAGCTACGAAACAAATGGTAGTCTGAAGGAGCAAGGTCAGGAGAATAAGGTGGATGAGGAATTTTCTCCCAACCAAGTTCTTCGATCTTTTGTGACGTGATTCTTGCTGTGTGTGGTCGCGCATTGTCCTGATGAAACATCACCCGTTTTTGATTCACTAGAGCAGGTCTTTTTTTCCTCAAAGCTTGGTTCAAACGTTCTAATTGCTGACAGTATATTTGAGCATTAATTGTTGCATTAGGTGGTAAGAATTCAAAGTAGATTATTCCTTGGCAATCCGACCAGATTGAAAGAAGAACCTTTTGCCCATGAAGTTCCCTTCTCGGCTGTGGCTGGGGTCCTTCCCCTTTACCAAGCCACTGTCTATGACACTTAACATTTCAATAAAAGATCCATTTTTCATTGCCAGTTACAAGTCTATCCAAAAAAGGTGAAACAAGTTGGCGAGAATGGAGAGAAGAGCAGATGTCAACTCGGGATTTGAGGTTGTTTTCAGACAATTCATGAGGCACCCATTTTCCAAGTTTAGGAACTTTTCCAAATTGTTGAAGATGACGATGAACAGTTGTATGGTTTGAACTGAGAACAACTGCCAATTCCTCAACTGATAAAGTAGGATTTTCTTCAAGGCCTGCTTCAAGAAGCTTTTCATCAAACTCAACTGGACGTCCAGTTCGATCTTCATCTTCAAGGGTGAAATCTCCACCTCTGAATTTTGCAAACCATCTTCTGCAAGTTCTTTCATTCGCACATTCCTCTCCATAAACTGAGTGAATGTTTTGAGCCGATTTGGCTGCTGAGTTTCCTTTCTTGAACTCATAAAGCATTATGTGCCTCAAATGATTCTTGGGTACTTCCATGTTAGCAGGGTTTTAATCAAACAAAATTTAATTTTATTGTTCTCTGAAATAAAATTTGATCAGTTTAAATGCATCTAAACATAAAAATAATGTTCAGCTCCATTAGACATTATAAAATATTCTTTAAATTTCGTTCATTTTAACAAAAAGTTAAAATTCTGACAGAATTTATGGGATGACCTAATATGATATTGAATGACCCAAGAAGAGTTACCAATTCCTAAAACCAACTATTATTCTCTTTCTAGAAATTCTTGTGGCCAACCCAAGCCAATAATTGCCTGAATTCTTTTTTTCATCTTGTCAGTTTGGCTGAGAGTTGGCAGGGCAGAGGTGGGGACTGTTATCTGGGCAGAGCAAGGCCTCCATACACCATCACCCAGGTATGCACTCTGGAGTGGTGAGTACAGTCTTAACACCTGGGGAATTTGACCAACCAAGTTGCAAACATTATCTCACAAGATAGGCAGATGTTAGGTATTAAAAATAAAAAAAAAGTAAAGTCTGGCTGATGGCCTTATCTTGAGAGCACTGACTAAATATTGAACTGGAGTCAAGTGATTTAGAATAACAATATACAAAATCTCTAATACGCAGAATTTTTTCTCAACAGAATCTATCTTATACATTTATAAGTCTATTATTCTTCCATGCTTTGAATATTGCTGACATATTTGGTCTGGTGCTTCTGCTATATATGTAGGTCTTGATAAAAATACCAAAAGAAATCTGCAATAATATTGGTTTTGACCTGGCATCTTGGCTTTAGTCACTTTACCACTGTGATATTGTAGCTTCCCTGTGCCTTTTCAATAAATACTTTCATGGTAATTTTTCTGATGAACTTTCCTCTATGGAATATGTTGCTTTGGTGTTTGGAGCGCCTCGAGGCAGTGTAATGGTTAGCAAGACAGGCTTGCTAGAACGATTATGACAGAGTAGTGAGTTCGATCCTCACTGGGTACCCCATACTTTCAGCCTTGTGCCACATCTAAGCCATGCTTGGAAAATGATTTTGTGGGCACCTCGAGGCAGTATAATGGTTAGCAAGCCTGTCTTGCTGGAACAATTATGACTGAGTAGTGAGTTCACTCCTCACTGGGTACCCCATACTTTCGGCCTTGTGCCATATCTAAGCTACACTTGGAAAATCACCATGTTACTTTGGTGTAAGGAATACTGTGTGGTATGTTTAGGTCAGTAATTGTGGCTAGCTATATTTAAGATAAAACAGATTGAAAACCAGCCTTTCCTATCCCCTCTCTTGGCCTTGTGTCACATTTTTGTATTTTCTAAATAAATATTACTTTCCTCTATGGCATCTCATCATCATCAAAACTGTGCTAATTTAAGGTTATGAATTAACATGTTCTCTGATCTTCAGTGACATTGTATACTGGTTCGACAATATTTTGCCAGACTTCTCTGTCATCTGCGAGTTTGCGGATTCCTTGCTGATCTTCCTTTATTGTAAACTTCTTGAAAGGAAAAGTGGGATTTTCCTGCCTCGTTCTTTGAATGTCTCCGTTAAGCGTTGTGACTATGGTGGCTCTTGGATGACCTCTGAACTTTTTGAAGTCAGTCTTTTCAAAGTAAAACTCCATGGCTTTGTGAGCTGGGCATTGTGGATCCATTCTATTTGCTGACATTCATGTTTTTTCTTGAACAGGGAGCGCTGTATTGCAGACACATGGTCTGATACTTTCCAACATC
Source organism: Acanthosepion esculentum (assembly GCA_964036315.1). NCBI lineage: Eukaryota > Metazoa > Mollusca > Cephalopoda > Sepiida > Sepiidae > Acanthosepion > Acanthosepion esculentum. The sequence goes on from OZ038501.1 coordinate 73,640,958, forward strand.
AATGTACATTATTCCTTCATTTACTGTTGACAACAAATCCTTTCTATGATGTTTGTATACTGTCTCGAAACATATCAGCTGGTGTTTGTTTTTGCCAATGTTACTGTTCAGACCAGGTCCAATTTTTCATTTTCCAAATATTGTCTTTCTCAGTATGTAACGTCTTAAAAAAGTAGTTACTGTATAGCCATTACCTACTCTGCCAATATGGTACCTAGACTTTATAAATTCAAGTGCAGTACTAGATTGGCAGCAAAATCTCATCATTTTACAGTTGAAATGGCGAGATGTAACAGAGTTCTATGCTAGCAATTTCTTTTCTCTCACTTCTTGGTTGTAGAACTCTCTTCTGGCTTCTTGTTTTCCAGTCAACTTTGATCTTCCAAAATGTTAATGCAATGTCAATCGTTATCTTCAGTCTCCTTAATTTCTGTTCTTTTAATGTTCTCACTCCTTAATAATGTTTTCTTATATTCTATCACACTCAGTAACCTCTTGCATCTTAGTGGCTTTATTGCCTTGCTTGGAGTGAAATGACTTAAAGAACAAAAAAGGCAATAGGATTTATTCTTGATGTTAAAACCATTTCTACCTATTTTCTTACAACATGAAAATATTACTATCAAATAATTGTTAATTCAATGTAATATGGTGTAGAGATATAAAAGCGATTATCTCCCTTTGATTAAGATGTAGTCAGATGAATCAAGTGACAGCCACTTGGTGATGAAAATGGTTAGTCAGTTAACCACCTGGAGTCAAGACACACAAGTTGTTCATCTCGCCTGGGCCAGCCAGCAACCACAAGCCCATGACACTGTTTTTCTACAGAAATATATCTTCACCAGATATAAAAACAATATCCAGCTCAATTTTCGGAAAACCCATGATTCGCCATTTCTTTGTTTGAGGAGAATATGTCCTCGCTAGTGATATAGCAGATAAATCCAAACCACTTAAATATAGAATCATAAATATGGCTCCTCCAGAAACACAGAAGAATCTCCAACAGCTTCAAATTCCATTGGGAATTATTACAAGTAAGACCCTATTTTTTTTATTCCCCTTTCATTCTGCTTGTTGTTGTTATAGTTTGTATACGACTTGGTGGCATAAAACTCTCTCTGAGAACAAAGCATTTTTGTCATTCCTTTTCTTTCAGTTATTCCATTCTGTCCTTGTAATAAATTGTTACTATATCATGCATATAATAATGCACATAACAGAGGAAATTTCATCCGACTCTGTCTGATTCTAAGTATCGTTTTTAATTCTATTTTCCTTAAGAACTGTTCGTTACTTACGCATTTCTCTCATTGTATTCTCAGCATCCTTCTGTAGAACATTTTAATTGCTTTCAGTCTTCCCTTCATATGTGAAGAAAGAGTCCAACATTCAATGCTATATAGGAAGATTTATATTACATAGCACTTTACCAGTCTTTTTTTTTTTTTTTTTTGGTTTGATATTTTTCCTCTTTCTTGATACTTTGCTTAGCTTTTGGATTGTATCTTTTGATATTCCAATGCACGTTCGGGTTTCGGTTTCGCATTTTCCATGTTATATAATTTTGATAATAGATGTGAATACATTACCCTTTTTATTTATTCTAAACGAAAATATAGCTCAAAACATTTGTAATTTTATATTCACAGGCAAAAAACTGATTTCATTTATGTGCGCTATTAATTTTAGGCGAAATTCATGTTTAGTCTTATTCTTTTTAGACAAAAAGTTATTCAATGCTATATAGGAAGATTTATATTACATAGCAGTTTACCAGTCTTTTATTTTTATTTTTTTTTTTTTTTTGGTTTCTGATATTTTTCCTCTTTCTTGATACTTTGCTTAGCTTTAGAAATGCATCTTCTGATATTCCAATGCACGTTCGTTGTTATAGTTTGTGTATGACTTAGTGGCATAAAACTCTCTCTGAGAATAAAGCGTGTGTCATTCCTTTTCCTTTCAGCCATTCTCTTCTTTCCATGAAATAAGGTGTTATTGTAATGGGTTCTTCGCTCTTCTTTGCATTGTAAATGACTATAATAGTGTGGATCTTGTTGCTGCATAAACCTACAATATTCTATTGGCTAAGCTGAGTATGGTACAAGGCCAAATTTAAGGTCTTAGTTTTGATGTGAGCTTGAAGTAACTAAATTGTCAAAGTTTATCTCATTACATTCTCGTCAGACACAAAAGTAACACAATAATCAACATATAGATATCCCGTATAGTCAAAATAATGAAGGTGGCCAAAGGGCACTTGACTGGAACATTGCATCTTTAATAACATCTCTAACAATAAAAAATGGGAGCATTAGTTTAAAAAAGACAGATAAATTATCTCAACTCAAAAAATCAAACAAAACATTTCATCATTTAATTCAATATTTGTTAAAATAATTTTTTTTATTTAAGTATTATTTACATTTGGAGTAATATCTGAATATCTGCTGTTATTTTTCACAATGTTTTGGCCATTGTGCTCTCCAGCCTTCTTCGGGTGTTTGTTGATCTGTGTAACCTTTAGGGAATTTCAAAGTGAATCCATATTAAATCTACTGATTAAATAAATGGTTTGGATTAGCAGACACCTGAAAGGGCACAACAGCTGAAGCATTATGGTAATGAAGACATTTTTCTGAATGTAAATAATTTCTCCTCTAAGAAATAGACAGAAATTCTTTCGTTAATACTATGATTGTCTTATTCTCTTTAATATTTTAGGCTTACAGCCACATCACATGGAAGCACCAGTTCCTGTACGATCACTGAAGTTAAGCAACATCGAGCCTAGTCAGAACCTAGATGGATGATGCTCAGGAATACCAGGTGCTGTAATCTTGGATGTTTGGGTGGTGTAATGGATAATGGCTCAAAATTGTTAAGTGGAGAGCCGAGTTCTAATTCCAGTTGGGTTTGTTATATTCACTTATGTGCAAATATCCTTGGGAAAGGCATGAATCCACCTCTTCTCTCACAACCTATGGGAGTAATTAATAAGACTTACCTCACTACAACCATTATTATCTCAAAAAAAGAAATTTTATCATGGCTTTTAACATCCTGCAAGCAGTTAATAAGTCATAGAAAACAAATCAATAGATCTTTAATGTTTATTGCAACCACCAGTTTATAACTTACCCAAATATTTAAAACATGAATGGTTAGTTTGATCACATTCATTCATTACACTATTTCATGCAAAAAAGTTATATATATATATATATATATATATATATATATATACACTATTTATATTGTTCAGACAGTTGTTCTCGTCTTCATTGCAATATTCATGACATTTTGCCCGTTGTACACTCCGACCTTCTTCAGGTGATTAGAAATTCAAACTGAACCCTTTATTTCATCCACTGGGGTAGATTGTTCTAGTTCTATGTGCCATGCCTCTTTCAGATGTTTCAATATCAGTTATCTCCATTTAACTCAATTCTCCAAGTCTTTGTTCACCTACACTGTAGCCAGGTATTGAACTCACAACTCCTGAAATGTCATGAATATGGCAACAAAGATAAGAACAGTCCAAACAATGTAAATAGTGAAAATAATTATATCATCTCATCTCAGAAATATAGACACACACACACACACACACACACACATATATATATATATATATATATATATATATTATGAAAATGTGGAAAAGACAAAGCAAAATCTGAATATGTGAGTTTACTGTTTTTTATTTTGTTTTTTTGTTTTTAGACCGAAACGTCTGACGTTGACAGAAAAAAACAAAATAAAAAACAGTAAACTCACATATTCGGATTTTGCTTTGTCTTTTCCACATTTTCATCATACCGTCGGATCTACATCCACATATTTGCTTACACACACACACACACACACACACATATATATATATATATATATATATATATATATAGGATTTTTTAATCCAACATTTTCATTAGTTCAAACATTATTATAGTGGATACTCATATTTGAAATAGATGTTGCATTTTTATTTTTATTAAACAATGCGTATTTTGAACCGGTATTCACTTTTGTAGGAGAAACAACAGTTTGATTCAATGTGCTTATTACTCTTCTTGCTGAACTGTGATGCTCTTCATAGCTGAGTAATAAAGCTTGCCAACCCAAATGGTGCCTCTGTGGTTTAAACAAATTGAAACCAGGGTGAAGAGCATGTACTTAGTAATTCCTGCCAAGAAAGTGAGCTGGAGGAAAAATAATAACTGGGGCCTTAAGTCTTGATTCCTTTCTTACTTAATGTACCAGTAGTAAAATTGTTAGAAAACTGACTGCTTTCTTTTTCTTATATTCAGTCACACTCAGTAACCTCTTGTGTCTTAGTGACTTTATTGCCTTGCTTGGAGTGAAATGATTTAAAGACCAAAAAAGGCAATTTTTAAGATGATATATTCTTGATGTTACAACTATGTCTACCTATTTTCTTACAGCATGAGAATATTACTATCAAATAATTTTTAATTCAATGTAATATGGCGTGGAGATACAAAAGCAATTATCTCCCTTTTTGTTCAAGGTAGAGTCACATGAGTCAAATGACGACCAATTTTTATCTCTTTTCCTCATACAACTTCCACTGCTTCTGCTTTTCTCCTATAGCAATCTGTCCTGGGTATGACGTTAAACTACATCCGCGTCCTGGCTAAGACAAAAAAACTACATCCAACAGCAAGGCCTCTGATCAGGAAGTTTTGAGAAGCTTGGAACCACCTCTTAATTGCTGGTGTTTCCAGGTCCACCCTCACCTGGAATTGTAGCACCTGTTAGGGTCCTAACTATGGGCAAATAGTTAACCCCCAATCTGGGGTCAAAACATTATGAAAGTGTAAAAATAGGTTTTAATACCAGCAATACATTGTAAAAAAAATTATTACCGGCAATACATTTTTGAAGGAAAATATTACCAGCAATAAAAATTGTTAGCATTAAATAAAGCATTGTGCTTTATATGCCATAAAAACCAAACGGAACCAATAGCAATCTGCTTTTGCTTGGTACTAAAAAGAGGAGGACAAACTCTAACAACCAATAGTATTATACCTATTGTATAAGTAATTTTTTCTCCCCACTACCCAAACAATGTTTCGTCCCAGTCCCTAAAAACACTCTCCTCATTCATTCACTTTCTTTGAAAGCACTTAGGTAAGAAACATTTCTTCCTCTATTTAAATTTGTTCAGACTGTAGTCCTCACCTTTATTGTCATATTCATGACATTTTGGACGTTGTATGCTTCAGCCTTCTTCAGGAGCTGTTTATATTTCTGCAATGAGGTATTGTAACTATTTACACTGTTCAGACTGATGTCCTCATCTTTATTGTCATATTCATGACATTTTGGACGTTGTATGCTTCAGACTGATGTCCTCATCTTTATTGTCATATTCATGACATTTTGGACGTTGTATGCTTCAGCCTTCTTCAGGAGCTGTTTATATTTCTGCAATGAGGTATTGTAACTATTTACACTGTTCAGACTGATGTCCTCATCTTTATTGTCATATTCATGACATTTTGGACGTTGTATGCTTCAGACTGATGTCCTCATCTTTATTGTCATATTCATGACATTTTGGACGTTGTATGCTTCAGCCTTCTTCAGGAGCTGTTTATATTTCTGCGATGAGGTATTGTAACTATTTACATTGTTCAGACTGTTGTCCTCACCTTTATTGTCATATTCATGACATTTTGGACGTTGTATGCTTCAGCCTTCTTCAGGAGCTGTTTATATTTCTGCAATGAGGTATTGTAACTATTTACACTGTTCAGACTGATGTCCTCATCTTTATTGTCATATTCATGACATTTTGGACGTTGTATGCTTCAGCCTTCTTCAGGAGCTGTTTATATTTCTGCGATGAGGTATTGTAACTATTTACACTGTTCAGACTGATGTCCTCATCTTTATTGTCATATTCATGACATTTTGGACGTTGTATGCTTCAGCCTTCTTCAGGAGCTGTTTATATTTCTGCGATGAGGTATTGTAACTATTTACACTGTTCAGACTGATGTCCTCATCTTTATTGTCATATTCATGACATTTTGGACGTTGTATGCTTCAGCCTTCTTCAGGAGCTGTTTATATTTCTGCGATGAGGTATTGTAACTATTTACATTGTTCAGACTGATGTCCTCATCTTTATTGTCATATTCATGACATTTTGGACGTTGTATGCTTCAGCCTTCTTCAGGATCTGTTTATATTTCTGCAATGAGGTATTGTAACTATTTACATTGTTCAGACTGTTGTCCTCATCTTTATTGCCATATTCATGACATTTTGGACGTTGTATGCTTCAGCCTTCTTCAGGAGCTGTTTATATTTCTGCGATGAGGTATTGTAACTATTTACACTGTTCAGACTGATGTCCTCATCTTTATTGTCATATTCATGACATTTTGGACGTTGTATGCTTCAGCCTTCTTCAGGAGCTGTTTATATTTCTGCGATGAGGTATTGTAACTATTTACATTGTTCAGACTGATGTCCTCATCTTTATTGTCATATTCATGACATTTTGGACGTTGTATGCTTCAGCCTTCTTCAGGATCTCATTTCAGCCATTGTACATTCCTACCTTCTTCAAATGATATACATTGGAATTTCAAACCAAACCCTTTATTTCATCCACTGGGGTAGATTGTTCTAGTTTCACATGCCATGTCTTTTCTGGATATCTCAGTTTCAGTTAGTAACTCAACTCTTCAAGTTTTTGTTCACCTCTGCTGTGGCCAGGTATCGAACTCACAGTTCTTTGGGTCAAGTCACTGGATTACTTCAATGAATGCTTTTATCCACTGGGCCATGAGGATATGGCAATAAACCTGAGGATAACAGTCCAAACAATGTAAATAGTATGAATAGTTACAATACCTCATTTCAGAAATATGAATATACTGAAGGAGGCTGGAGCATAAAATGGCTGAAACATTGTGAATATGACAATAAAAAATGTGGACAACTGTCCAAATGATGTAAATAGTGTAAATAATCACAATACCTCATCTCAGAAACGTAGACAGATACTTATTCATCACTTCATTTATTCAAACCACAGCATCTGTCTACAAAGGGGGAGACATATTCAGTCTCTGCTCGCTAGCTTGAGAGCACATTCTTTTAAGATTTCTCAAAAATTGCAGTCTGATAGATGTAATACTCACTATTTCATAAAAACAAAAATATGACATCTATAATACTGTTTGAATAATTATATATATATATATATATATATATATATATATATATATATATATATATATATATATAAAGGGTGTTCCAATAACTTGGACTGATTTTAAATGGGAATTAAGTTTAAGTGTCTAATGATTTTTTTTTTCAGATTTAATAACTTAAGTCTTTGGCAATTTCACCCATGGAAAGATTAACAATCAAATATCACATTAAAGTTTCAAGAGTGCAGTTGGAAAAATTGTTCATAAATTCAAACAAACTGTGTCGGTGGTAGATGTGAAAACACCATTGTGTGCTTGTTTACACCGTTCAGCTTAAAACATTGCTGCAGTGCATGAGAATGTGGCCAAAAATCCAGACACCTCTATTCATCATCACGCACCAGAATTGAACCTATCCACAACAACATTACATTGTTTCCAATTGCACTCTTGGTTGGTCGATTATGTTTACTAAAAAAATTGCGATGTGCAGGAAATGCATTTCTGTTTGAATGTCCATTTTCATAATAGGCTCCGATAACTTTAACACGTTGTTTGATTGTTAATCTTTCCATGGTTGGAATTGCCAAAGACTTAAGTTGTTAAATCTGAAAGAAAAAGAAAAAAAATCATTAAACGCTTAAACTTAATTCACATTTACAATTGGTCCAAGTTATTGGAACACCCTTTTTATATATATATATATATATATATATATATATATATATATAAGAATGTAAGTTTTTTTTGTTTGTTTTTTGTTTTATATATATATATATATATATATATATATATATATATATATATATATCTCATATGGGTAAAAATATAAGAAAAAAGTTGAAAAATGCAACTGGAGTCTTTAAGAATATTTATTTAGAGGAATTTTATTGGTTTCACTGTTCTATGATTTTCAAAAGTTAAATTAAGATTAAGAAACGTGTGGCTATGTCAGGATATGTCTCACATCTAATTGGAGTTGGAAAATTCTTCCCATTCTATGAAAAAAGAAAAAACAGGCTCAGATTGTTATCTGTCTAAAATGCAATCTAATTAGTTGATTATTATCACGCACAAATTTTTTAACCATAACACAATTATATACACATAGACACTCCTGTACAATTCTTGTCTATTTTGCCATAATCATCATCATTATTATTACTATTATAATTGCTTTCACTTTATCCGGAACATTCTGACATAGTAGGAAACACTAAAACTATTTCTACACACATGCACATTTAATCCTTGTACATTGAACATTTTAGAGTGCCATAAAATAGAATTCCTGACACTTGAACTATTTAATACTTTGTTGTCATTAGCCACACTCATTGAACTATCAGGCTCCCAAATTTTGACAAAATTTTATGATCATCAATTTTTGGCACAAAAATTACTATGTCTGGTCACGTGATCATAATCAGCCAATCAGATTGCATTTTAAACCAATAACAAAATGACCCTTTCTTTTTCTTTCATTTTAATGTAAATAAATATTCTTAAGAACTCAAGTTGCATTTTCAACTTCCTTTACACAAACACACACACACACACACACACACATATATATATATATATATATATATATAGTTTTAAAATAAGTATTGAGAGGAAAATGAAAACATGAACGAAACATCTCCAGTAGGAAATTCATTATTTATCATAATCAGGTCCAGCAATAAAGATTTTATAAATTGGCACAAAGAAGTAGAAGTAGTAGTCCAACAGTCTACAACAAGAGTCAAACAAAGGTCTTTTATTCCACAAGGAAGGTTGCAGGCATTTACTGTTCTTCCCTCTGCACAACAAGCACAACCTTTAAAATCTATTTTTATACAAAGTTCTTTCTTATCATCATTTAGTAGATGTCAGAAGTTTTATAGTATATATATAGAAATACATATACAGTGGATTCGGGTTAATTGGAAAATTGGTAATAAGAAATAGCTGCTTAGTAGAACCAACTGTTAGAACGAAACTAAATTTGTTAATATTTTTGCCTTTTTTGTTTGTTTTTTTTTCAAATCCATTTGAAAGGAACAACTATTTATACGGATCAAAATCTTTGTTTCAAATTGGTTCTACTCAAATAGAATCCACTGTATATCATAATATGTAAAAAGTTAAAAAAAAAAAGTAAAGGAAATGAACTTAGAAATGTCTAAATAAAAACAACTGGAATCGAGATATACATCTTGACATTTCTTTTCTTCTCCTTTTTAAACCTTCAAGACCCCTAAATATCCAGCAGATCGAGGGAACAGTTTAACAATTTAAATTATGTTGTTACTTTTTTTTTTTTTTACACCTTGCATCATTTCAACATTCTGGTAAATAAGTCAGTTCTTTGCGATGCAAAACAATCGGAAGTCCTGGACGAAGCTATGTACATATACATAAATTATGTGTGCATGCAAACAAAAAAAAATGTGTGCCTGTGAAGGTTGTCAACTTTGTCTCAAATTTGATTTATTTATTTATTAAAAAAACAAAAATTCATAGTTGATAAAGAACTTTTTTTTTTTTTACCCAGATCTCATTATTCATTAACAGAAACACCCCCCCCCCTCTATTGTTTATATTAAACTTTTAGTACACATTGTTCCACTAGTGGAACACATTTTGAGACATAATTTCAATACCAGAAAAGCATTGACTTTTATTATTTCTATTATCAATAATATATATGGAAATGACTAAAATACACTATATGCTTACACATCATGTTAAAATACAATTACCGTTCATCTGCTATCAAAAATCTATCTTAAAATATGTTCCTCTACGGAACATATTTTAAGACATTTCTTGATACCAGAAGACCATTCATTTTGATTTATCAATTATATACATGGAAAAGAATAAAATATGTCCTTACACATGTTAAAATACAATTAATGCTTGTCTGGTATCAAAATAAATATATCTTAAAATATGTTCCACATGGTTTCCCATTTGGTTATAAAGTGGCAGACTCAATTTAACTGTACACACCTGCTTGCATATTGCCATTTTCCATAGATATATTTACAAAACTATACACTGCACCCCCATCCCCACCAAAGGTAATATCACTAATCAAATATATCATAAAAACAATCAGTTGAGATATATAATAACTTATCTGTTGTCAAATCTCTGGCCTCTGTTTCTCAAACATTTGAGACTGAGATTCAATTAGGACTACCACCAGTAAATCATTAATATCTCAAAAAAATATTTTCTGGCTTTAAATAACTTGCAAAAGGTTGATAAGCCATGAAAAAAAAACAAATCAATGAATCAAATCCAGAATAATCTCCCCCCCACCCCCCAATATATTATCAGCCACCCCAAGAGATTACCATATATACTCATGTAATGTGCGATCTTGTGTATCGTGCAATGCCCAAATTTTCGTTAATAAAAAATGATTTTATCATGTGTCTTGTGTGTTCCTTACAATAGACTAACCTTTTTCCCCTATTTCACTTTATCTCGTCTTCTATTTATAAAAAGTAAAAGATAATGATATTTTTATCATTAGTAACTTTATGTCAATTCTGATGACTCAAAAAAAAAAAACATGATTTTTAGCTAAGATTTCGGACATGATAGAAAGGATTAAAAAATTTTTTTAAAATACTCAAAAAATTCTTTGGTCTTTCCTCTAAATAATGATATAAACATCTAGACAATACAAAATTATTTTAATCAAGTTTGGGGCTTTTTTTTTCATCAAGGTGCGTTTTTTTTTTTTAGTGAATTATGGGACAACCTTACAGTAAATGGATATATAGTTCGAGCCAGCAGTACATACGCTAATTGTATGATGCGATCCCCTTAAAATTAGCTTCAAAATTAGGTCTTCAAATGTCGCAGGATATGCGAGTATATACGATAGACAATAATTCGAACTCGGCTCTCCGATTACTCCACTGTGCCTCCCTATACTCGTTGCATCAATGCGTACAGCCATAAACAACCGAATGAGAAGCAGCTAAACATCTTATAAACGTAAACAATGGAAAAGATGCATATTCGTTTTGTCTGTATTTTATAATACGATACTAATATGTGAATATTACACACATTATTATTGGATACAGTTAAATAAAACATCAGTTTTATCAAAATCAGGTTTATTTTAAATACAGCTGTACTTTCGGACTACAACAAATGGATATGTAGTTTGATCAACAGCATAGCCAGGGCCAACTAATCCACTAATTTTATACCCCATGTATGATGTGACCCCCTTTAAAATTAGCCTCAAAATTAGGTCTTCAAGAGTCGCATGATATGTAAGTATATATGATAACCCTAAAAGATTGAACGACAAAAACATTTTAGCAATATGTAAAAATTAAAAGAAAATTATTTTTAATACATTTTACATACATGTTATTTTTAAGGGATCAATTAAATATATTTCCAATATATATGCTTCGTTAAATTAAAATACAGACAAATTTCTCATCAACAGACTAATTGGTGGAGGAGGTCCGTTAAAGCCGATTTTCCATAGATGGAAGAATCTCTAATTTGTCACTGATACTTAGGTTTGTACTCTTCCTTTTCATACTTTCCTTCTGCATGGATGCCATGATGAAGGCAAAACAATTAATATATTAATCAATTTAACAAAAATAATAGATTTCTCACAGCTACTTTCTCATGCTTCTGTCTTTGTTTATAATTGAAAGACCTGCCACTAAGTGGTCACTTTGAGAACTAATACGACTTGTTCTGCTAAGCCCACAAATTTTTAAATACATTGCTAACGATTTGGAAGTTTTTTGTTTTTTTTTACCTCCAGATTTTTTTTTTATTTTGCCTGCTGAAACCGAAGTCTGTTGAGGTGGGGGGGGGTCCATAGATGAGAGGAGGTTTGTCTGTATTTTTGTCTAAAACAGCTTGAATATTGTCTTTGCAAAGTGTCAATTAACAATTTTTCCCTCACTTTTGTCTTTCAGACTATACATTTATCTACTGTGCATGATTGTTTTTTTTTTCCTAAGTGCCACGTCCATTCCAAATGTGGGTGATCATGGCTCTTCACAACTTTCTGTCTTTTGTTGCTCCAAGTAATGTTTTTTTTATCTTTACCATTCCGTTATACCATCCCATCACACAAACTCGTTAAATAGGTTACTCGCGGTTTCCCCTTACTTCTCTTGTTGCCTTAAATGTCCCAGTTCATAGATATGTAATAAAGTGAGTGTGCCAGCAAAATGATGATACAAGACTTGAATCTTCGTAACTTAGCAAAACGTGATATTCAACTCCTGATTTTAACAGTTACTCTTGACCAGCCCTCAACCATCATCCTTACATTCTGTCTACAATGTGTGAGAGACTGCCCAGTCATCTCTTGGGCAGTTGTTTACATATCAATCTCACCAACATTCTGGTTTGCCACACTTGCAAAACCAAAAGCAGGCATGAGGTCACATAATTCTGTATTCAGTTGTCGGAAGTAACCCCCTGGTGCACCCAGCTTCTTTGGTTTCATTTGAATTGCATGCCATGTCTTTGCTGGCATGCTACTACTGATATATCTTGATAATTCACCTGTTGTCGAAACACTGAAATCTCTGTTCCTAACCATTACTTCCTACCTGCAACCAAGGTTCTCAAATGCTGTATGCTTGGATGTGCAGATGGTGTAATGGACAGTGGCTCAGAATTGGAAATCAAAGAGCCAAGTTCCAATTCTAATTGGGTTCATTATATTCACTTCACCATGTGCTGTATGCTTGGATGTGCAGATGGTGTAATGGACAATGGCTCAGAATTGGAAATCAAAGAGCCAAGTTCCAATTCTAATTGGGTTCATTATATTCACTTATCTATCGTTGCTTCTGGATATGTCCTATGAGTGTTAAATTCTCCAGGTCCTCCTACCCCATTATGTGTCCTACTACAACCACATTTTTTTCCTTCATATTAATCAAGGACTTTGCCATTTATTTACATAAGAAGTACTGCTTATTGGATAAAAGGTGAACAGTACATTTTTTTTCTTTGTTTTAATTAATCATAACATAGTCTTTTTGAAACAAAAGACATGCATATTTCTTATACTAAGGATAGTATGTGTTTTGGGAAAAAAATAAATAACATTGGATTTTTTGTATCTTCATTATTTCATTTTCTCGAGAAATGTGTAAAGAGGAGAGACTGGCTACCAGTTATCGAAATGTCATACTTTATAACCCATCGTGAACAGTTACTGACAATATACCTTTGGAAATGTCCCTATAAATTCTATGACTCTTATCTTGAGCAAAAAATGTTCATTGTTTTGTTTTTTGTTTTCTCTGAATTTAGGTGAAGATTTTGAGGATTTTTTAAGACATTAATTTAATTCTCTATTTTCCTTCTCCACTGTGAGGCTCTAGAAATTGGCACAATGATTTGATTTATTCTTTTATGAATAACAAAGAAGGCATGATGATTGTTTTTCTTTTTTTTTTTTTTCTTTTTTAAATGCTAATTTTCGGCAGTGAAGAAAGTTGAGAGAATCTTTTAGCATTGATTCCAAGTCTGACGCGTGCCATTTTCTCTTCCTGCAAATACAAGATATTTCACAAGAAAACATGTTATTTTTCTTTACAAGGCTGTGAAGAAAAATGGTTGCAAATGTCTATAATAATTTTTTTCTTCTTCCTTACTATTATGGGATGTAAGGAAAAATAGATTTTCATCCAATGAGAAAGGACAAAAAGCAGGCAGTGACAGCGCAAAGAAGAATCTCTGAATGATGATTGGTCTGGTTGATGATGATGAGTGATGATGATGATAATGTTTATATGACAAAACAGTATTTTTAAAATTTTTATTTTAACATTTCCTGAGTGTTTATAATCTGACATGTGATTTTTAAAAATTTTTTTTTTATTAAACATTTGTTTTTAATGTCCACAGAATGTAGAAAAAAAAAAATACTTCAGCCTCCTGTAAGAGTCACCAGTAAAAAAAAAAAGAAAAAAAAAAGAAGCTATTTCGCTCAAGTGCAAAGTCAGTTTTTCCTTCTCCAAGGTAAGTTTATATAATTAACAAACTATAACAATTTATCATTAGTAATTGAATTATGAACCTTGAAAACATCAAATCATTGCTCTCACAAGAGATTTTCTTTTAAGAGTGTTTGTAAGATACTATATTATGTTAGAGGGCCTAGTTCAAGGAAATAGAATTATGTATGGGAGGCTCCAGCAGAATCAAATGACTCCAAGCTTAGTAGATGACAGTAATAACAAGAGAGAAAAGAAACTTTGTGAAAACGCATGGCTAGTCAATGATGGCAGGGCAAAGCAAATGTGAGGAGACATCAGCAGGAAAAACTTCTGAGAAAGATTTGATAGTCTCTCAAATAAATGGCCAAAGCTCTATGATAAAGCTTACAGATGAAGCCATTTTTATACTTTCTCCTTCTCAAAGCAGCTACAGCAGAGAGAAGTGTTAAACCATTCTTTGTGTGTATGTGTTAAGTATTAAGCCCAGGATGTGGGATCTTCATAACTTGTCTTTTGCTGCCATCTATGTTCTTGTTCTGTCCCCATTCATACAGGATTGTTGAGTAGATTACTCATTGTTTCCTCCTGCTTCTGTTGTATCCAGTAAGCTTTGCTTTGTGGGTATTAAATTCTCTAAATCCTCTTTCCTCATCTCAGAAATTTTAACTCTCTTTTTGATTGTACTTATAAGTTTCTTGCTGTTCCTTTATGTCTATAAATGTAAATTACAACCATTTTTTTTTTTCTTTTTACTGGCTTTTATCACTTTTGGTAACTTCAATAAAATTAAATTCTCATTTGTTTTAATTTAGTAATTCATATTTAAATAGTACATACGATTGAAATCGTCTTTTCAAGATATTTCAGTTCAGACAACATCAACTATCTTCTAACTTGGAAGACATTTCAACAGACATTATTTTTTAAAAAATTACTTATTTAAAAAACACATGGTAATTTTTCTTTGCATATACGATAGATGAGGTTTCAAGGTCAAATTCAGGTTGAACTTTGTAAGGGATAAAGTCACTGGTGACTACTTACATGACAAGTATACTGATCAGTCAAAGAATCCTACTACCATATTTACTTGTGCATAATATGACCCCGTGTTTCCGAAACAAATTTGCATTGCATTCCGAAACACCAACACATCATTCTGCTGCTTGTTTTTTTTTTCTGCATATTCAATTGATTTTAATTTAACCGATAGATTAAATGCAATGCCTTTGATTTTCCTATTTGAATCCATCTTGTTTTTTTTTTAATTTCTCATTATTTTAAATATTTTAAAATTGTTTTAAATTGCAAAATATTACAATAATCTATTACAAACTTCAGGTGTACAGCATTTATATAGCGATATAATTATGTAGGGGTTGTTTACATATCTTCAAGGGTGGGCTGAAAAGTTCATAGGCTGACTTTGAAGGAGTGATGCTAGAGCTGGGAAATGCATTAATTTCAGCACTTCTTAATAACAGTTTACTTGGAAAGAAATAATGCAGTTAAGAGAAGACTTCAAAAGAGTAACAATTGGTGGCTTCTCTTGAAAATGGACAAAATTTGGCATCGTAGTGTTATCAAATACTTGCAGAAAAAGGGTTTAGCACCCAAGAATATTCATGCTGACATGGTCCCTACATTAGGGGATGATTCCACCGCTTTATCGAGAGTGCAAAAGTGGGAACCTGATTCTAGGAGATGAAGGGAGAATCTGCAACTGCCACCAGAAGGGAAAGCATTGTGTTTACCAAACGCTGATAGATGATAGGTAATAAATAAAATAAATCAGATATCCAATGCTATTAGCATATCCCATGATAGAGTTGAGAATGTTCTGCGCAATGAACTTGACATGACAAAGGTTTCTAGTCGGTGGGTTCCATGTCTTCTGACATCTGATCAAAAGTGCACAGGCTGATCACATCGCATGGAAATCTGACCAGCTGGCTTTCTTGAATATTTCCTAACTCAAGATTAATGTTGGGTTCATCATTTTGAGTCGGAGATAATCCAAGCAGTGGAAACACCTGTCCTCACCTGCTCCAAAGACCATCAAGGTCGTTTCATCTGCAGGGAAGTTGATGGTTTCAGTTTCTTGGGATGCAAAAGATATTGTGTTTATTGACTATCTTCAAAATGGCCACTCCATCCTATGGAGAGTACCATGCTGAGGCAGTTATGAAAGGCTATCAAGACCAAACACCCCAGAAAACTGACAAAAGGGGTCTCGGGACAATGCTCCAGCACACAAGTCCTTGATTTCAATGGCTGCTGTATGTGACTGTGGGTTTGAACTGATTGATCACCCTCCCTATTCTCCTGATTTGACTATCATCTGTTCCCCAACATGAAAAAGACATTTGGCTGGGAATCAGTATCACAGCAGTTGGTGACTTTTTTGACCAACAAGACGAATAGTCTTCTTTGAACAGTCAGATGTCAGTTTACTTTGAAAGAAACAATGAAGTTATTAACCCATTACCTGCCATGAGCCCCATTTGGGGATCTGTTAAAATTAAACTCGCTACATGTTATTCCT
The DNA here is from genome assembly GCA_964036315.1 of Acanthosepion esculentum. Taxonomy (NCBI): domain Eukaryota; kingdom Metazoa; phylum Mollusca; class Cephalopoda; order Sepiida; family Sepiidae; genus Acanthosepion; species Acanthosepion esculentum. Next base: position 73,657,709 of record OZ038501.1, read on the forward strand.
TGTATTTACATTGAATTGCTTACATACATTGCATTTGCAGAGGTATATTTTACAACACTTAGCCTTTAAAGTTTTTATTTTTAGCCGTAAGACACTTTCTGTTGGAATTTTATATTTCACGAGTAGAAAAATAATGACTATTTTGAAAAGTATTTTTTTTTAATTATTTCTAATCAATATTATTTTTTGATGTTTTATACACATATATATTTGATGTTCTAGTTTCTATAAAAATGACAATGGTAACTACTGAAATTAAACATGAGGAATAAATAAACTCCTAAGACACCTGTCTGGGCCAAAAATGCGCATTAAAAAAAATTGGCAGTTAATTGGTTATAAGAACTGAAATTAATTCATGTAAGATTTCACAGATCTAGCATCACTCCTTCATATGGACTTTCCTGACCACCATTGTACATGTATTGTTTTATTTTTCTTGAATCATCATTCGAAGTTTTCAAACTTAATACTTTGTGTCAACAAATGGAAGAATATGAAACAACAACCTCGCTGCATAGAAATTAAATTATTGCCCCATTTTTTTCAGGCCTTTTGGTGAGGATGTATACTTGCTATTTATTCTCTCCTTATTTTAGATAGGAGAAGGTGTTCAGTTTTGGGGATTCCAACCCTGCTGCAGTATTTTCCTCATTGTACTAAGAAAGGTTGGGTAGGTGTAATATCAGTGCTAGTGTGACTGGTCATGGGGACTGGTCAATTTTTGTCTAATGGCCTGTATGCATATTCGTGTGTATAGATACCCCCACCCTAACAACAACACATCCTGGGTAAGACAATGAAGTACTTCCGACAGCAAGGCCTTTTTGATCAGGAGGTTTTGAGGAGCATGGAACAATCACTTAATTGCTGGTGTTCCCAGGTTCATCCTGACCCAGAGTGTCAGGGTCCCAGCTATGGGCAAATAGCTACCCCCCCCTGACCCCAAAGGGGTCCAAACACTATGAAAGTATAAAAATAGGTTTTAATACCAGCAATACATTTTTATTTTTTTTTAAATGTTACCAGCAATATATTTTTGAAAAAATATTACCAACAATACTTTTTGGGGAAAAAAAAAATTACCAGCAATAAAAATTTTGTTGGCATTAAATAACCTATTGAGATTTTATGCCATAAACCAAACCTAACAACAACCTTAGTGGTTTTCAGGAAATAATAGCCATGTTTTTAAAGTGAAAAAAAAAAACTTTAAAAAAATGTACATCTTTGATACAATAGTTAGGCCTAGGTTTTAACATTAATGTTATCAAAACATAACAGATCTTGTGTATATTCTTTATTGATTAAAAAAATGAATTTCCAGTCTTTGAGCTAAGATATTCAATTATGCTAAGAACAAATATTGCTGATATATCAAATACCTTTTGTAAACAATTGTTAACAACATCTGCCTAACTTTGTATTTTATTATCCAGCATGCTAAGTGTATTTGCAATTTTGTTGTTTCAAGTAAGAGATTTTAAAAATCAAGTAACAATTTCTGAAAACATACACCTGTGTATAATACTCCCCCGTCTTTTTCACCTTTAATTTTCATTCAAAATTTCTCATATTGTGCACAAGAAAACATGGTACTTGAGTAAGAAGGAAGAACTTGATAAATAGTTTTTGAGGTTGTCAGTAGTAGCTGATCTATTTTAGCTTGGAAAACTTGTATCAGTCATACCTTGAAGGCATGAAGCATAAGTGTTGAATAAGGCAATGAAAAAAAAAACACTTTAATTAAAAGGAATATTAACACTTTTTTTTTTTTTTTTCAAATATTTATATATTTTGTTGACGGCCTTCACTTTTTGACACACGTTTTGAGATGTTATCTTTTTTGATATAGGAAAGAAATTAAATTGGAAAAAAAAAATTTGAAGCCTTTGATACATTTTGAAGTCCAAATTATGTTTATCATAGAATCTGTCCACAAAGACATCTTTCAGTGATAAACAAATCTGATATATTTATAAATGTTTAGCTATTGAGAAGATTCACCTTTCAACATTGATTCTGAATACAATATGCATATTATATCATTATTATTATTACTTATTATATCATGGCTGTCATAATATAATTTCAGTAAATACTTCTCAAACAAAATTTACCCTGTGAATGTAATTTTTTTTTTTTTTTTCAATTTAAATAATGAGTTTGTCACCAGTTTTTGCTTATCTTAACTGTAATCAACAGATAATAATTTGAATTAAACATTTTCCTAATACAAAAGTATCAAAGAAACCTTTTTTTCTTCAGTTGGCAAATATTAGCCAGAGTTAGGATGCTTGTCTCCGTTGGCAGTTGCATAACTAAAAGAAAAAACTTGTAGTTCCAACCAGTGATTTATTTCATATTTAACTCAAATTAAGGAGTGACCAAGATTGGCAACTGCTAGTCAAAATATTTCCATAAAATAAATCATTTATTGGAACTACAAGATTTTTTTTTTCTTTTAATTAGCCAGAGTTGTTAACTTTCAGCAGTTTAACCTTTTCAATCCTTAAGCCTCTTGACCCTTAGACTTTGACCTTTAGGAAACCATTACTTGTATTCAAAGCATTTTTGTATTTTCTCATTCACTGCAAAATTTACAAAAAATAAAATTAATAAATAAATCAAACACAAAACACATTCACTTCAGGGTGCAGCCATCTTTGCTTAAACCAATCTCATCTTTCCTTTAAAAAATAAAGGCTGCAAATGGTTACTATATACAGCCTTTTATTATTATCATCTGATCTCTCAGAGAACAAAATATTAGGCTTAAGATATCTAATAAAATAGCACTCAGCCCAAAATATCAGGCTTATGGATTCAAAAGGTAGTAGGATTACCTCCACTTAGTTTGCTCAGATGCCATAAGGTGGTGCTGTTAAACAGCTATAAAAATGGTACACTTCCTGTTTTTCTTCTTTTCAGCATATGATTATAGCATCAGCAACATGGAACTTGTCTCCAGCTTGGGGATACCTTCCTCTGAGTGACTAGACTCTGTCACACAATTCCTACTAGCTACATTTTAATGTCTTCTTTCTTTTCAGTCATTTTTGCATGCATACAAGTCTATTTTATTTCTTGTTAATGATTTATTAGCCATATATAAATCACATGAAAAAATAATCCAGTTGAAATTTTGTTGCCACTAATTTTAGCCCAACTACGAGCAGATCTGCAACAAGTTATATGAGACACAAATACCACAACAGGATTAAGTTTATTGATATTCTATATTTCTAATCTCTTTCAGAGAATAAGTTCATGAAAATGGCTTTTACTACAGAATAATTTATTAGCAATAAAGCTACTGGCCATTTCATGTTGAAATACGGGTTCTCATACAAAGTTAAGCAACATCGAGCCTGGTCAGTACTTAAATGGGTAACTGCTTGGAAATACTAGCTACTGTAAGCTTGGATATGCAGGTAGTGTAATGGATAACAACATGGAATTGAAAGAAGGAGAGCCCAGTTTCAATTCCAGTCGGGTTTGTTACATTCACTTACATGCAAATACCCTTAGGAAAGGCAGGGTCGTAGCAAATTTTTACTAATTGTAGCATGTTTTACAGGGTTTTATTTTAACAAAATTCAATAAAGAAAGAAATACACAAAAGAAAAAAAAAAACTATCAAAGTAAGTAGGTACTCGAAATTTTAAATGTTCTTGCTGCTAAACATGTTATCGGCCTTTGATAACTTAACTAAATTATAAATACCCCCCACTCTACCAAAAAAAAAAATTTGTTTCTGCTACGACCCTGAAAGGTATGATATTGACCTTTTACCCCACCACCGGCTATGGGTTAATTCCTAGGACTTGTATCAATAAACCATTATTATAGCAAAAAAATTCTTACAATCTGAAAATATTTTCTGGCTTTAAATAACCTGCAAAAGGATGATAAACCATAAAAACAGATCCATCAAAATTTAAGCAATAATTTTTGCTGAGAATTAAGACTAAAGGAATTGGTAACACTTAATTGCTGCTTATTTTTGTTTGAAGAATCTTACTGTGAGTCCAGAAAAGTTTTCCTATACTGTTTTTTTTTTCTTTTTTTTTTAAAATTTTTGTAATTTTTGCTGTTTCTAAGAAAACATTTAGATTATCATTTCACTCTCTCACTGATTAGCAATCAAATCCCATTAACTGTAGGTGACATAATTTGCAGTTATTTACTGTCAGACTAATATCCTGATCTTTGTTATCATTACAACATTTCAGCCATTCTGCTGCAATCCCCCACCCCCCAAAAAAACCTTCTTCAGGTGCTTCTTGTTCTGGGTAACCTTAAGGGAATTTTGAACTAAACCCTATGGGCATAAATCAGGGGTGGCCAAACCACGGCTTGCAAGCCACATGTGGGTCATGGAGTATGTTGGATAAGCTCCTTTTTTCATCACAGTTAATATAAAAGGTAAAAAAAAAAAAACATTTCAAGCTTTATTAATATTTACTGGGTATGAACTGAGACCCCATTGGATTAAAATGTAAGTTTAATATTAATGTGTATGTAACAAAATATGTATGTGTAAATTTTGTTCATGTGGTTCTCAAACGTCTGAATTTTATCGTATGTGGCTCTGAGATTAAGCAAGTTTGGCCACCCCTGGCGTAAATTGTTCTTGTTCCAATATTCATGTCTAAGGATATTTTATCTTGTATTTCTTTACTACTGCTTTATCTCTGTTATTGCTCATGGAGTAACAGATATGTGGCTTGGATTGAGGAATCAAAGAGCCAAGTTCGTTACACTTACTTACTTTGGGTTAAAGGTATAAATCCATCTCTTCTCCCTCTAGCAATGGGCAGACTAGGTCCTACAGCTTTGGATGGTAACTAAGAGAACAACAAATCTGAATTCAAAACCTGAGTGGTCAGCTCCTCCACTAGACCCTGTTGAGGAGGGTAAGTGGAACCCCTCAGCAGCACCTTGAGGAGGGTAAGTGGAACCCCTCAGCAGCACCAAAAAACAAGAACTGTTAATGGTTGAATGGGGTCATGCACCCCAACTATGGGTTAAATAGCTTCACCAATTGGTCAAGTGTGGGGAGTACTACACCCTAAAGATAATGTTCAACCAGTGAAGGGTTCCTCCAACAGGAGCGAGAAATATGATGTTCTACCAGGAAGGGCTTCTTGAGAAGACCTCGGATTTGGATTAGTTATTGCTCGTCCCGTTTTCACTGAGTCTATGTCTGTGCTACCAGGCCCAAAGATTGAAGTCACAATTACTGCGTCACCAAATTCACAAAACCAACACTTTAAATTCTCTATTCTTTGAAAGTTATCTGCATCAGCAGACACCTAAGGCCAGAGCACACAATGACCGAAACATTGTGAAAACATCACAGAAATTTAGACAGAAAGTCACTGTAGTTCTATAGCTCAAATGACGGTTTAACTATAAAGAACCGTTTCTAATTAGAAACTATAATTAGTTATTAATTAACTACTTAATCTCTAAAGAATAGTTATTAATTAGTAAACATCACATGACTTGGTTGCTATTTCCATGGCAAATGTTCAAACGAACTACATTTGTTATTTCTACCAGTTCATACATTTACAGCAAAGACCCCCCCACCATGCAACATATACAGGATCCAATTACCCTCACTGCTTTCATATTCTGTTGTTAAGAAGATTTCTGAGAATCACTATTTTATAGAATAGACTGCCAAGAGGATGCTTTCTTGATTGCTACAATCTTAACCTCTTCCAGAGTCGACCATTATCTATTCTACATTTTCTCATAATTTGCACTTCTGCTTCTTACATTCATAGAACAAACTCGTTCAGTAACCCTCTACTTTGCAGTGGGTGAAAATCAGTTAAAAAATTTTTTTTTAAATTCATACCCCACAATAGTAGAGAATTTTACCCTCCCCACCTGAAAGAACTTACTTTCCCACCACCATAATGTAGCTTCCCTACATATTTAGACATTCTGGATAAAATACAAAAAAAAATCTGCAATGTCATTGGTCCTGACCTGGCATCTCATCTTCAATCACTTTCCCACCACCGTAATGTAGCTTCCCTGTGTCTTTTCTATAAATACTTTCATGGTAATTGTTCTGACAAACATTCCTCTATGTTACCTAGACTTTATGAATTTAAACACAGTACTAGATTTGTGGCAAGGTCTCACCATTTTATAGCTGAATTGGCTAGATGTAACCATAAGTTCTATGATGGTTAGATGTAACCATAAGTTCTATGATGGTTAGATGTAACCATAAGTTCTATGATGGTTAGATGTAACCATAAGTTCTATGATAAACAGTTTCTTCTATTGCACTTCTTGCTTGTGGAACTCTTTTCTGGCTTCTTGCTGCTCAGTCAATGTTACTTGTTATCTCCTGTAATTTTAACTGTTGTTCTTTTATTATCCCTTCTCCTTAATAGAACGTTTTCTTCTCTTATACTCTCTAACACTCAATAATGAGATGTTTTAACAAATGTGACTGGAACTTTGTCTACGTCTTCAATTTGTCTCAGTACAGTCTTTTTCTGGATTTATGACAAATTTATGAAATTCTAATTGTTGGAGTTTTTTTGGGTACGTTATGTACTAATGAGCCAACCAAAATGAAGGGTTAACCAATCAGAAAGCTTAAAATATTCACTTCGACATGTATAAAGGCAGCCATGTTTTTTTCTTTCTGCCAACCTCTGATATTGAAGACCTGAAGAATTACTGAACAGCTGCTACTTTCTCCGAATATCTTCACTGCCAACCTCTGATATTGAAGACCTGAAGAATTACTGAACAGCTGCTACTTTCTCCGAATATCTTCACTGCCAACCTCTGATATTGAGGACCTGAGGAATTACTGAACAGCTGCTACTAGTGATATTGGCGTTGTTCCATTGAACACATTACATACTGCACTGGATTCTATATTCAAAGACTATGCTGAACATGGTCAACAATAATATTTGAAAATATTTGTCCTCAGCATCAGATGAACTTTCCTCTATGGTAACTAGACTTTACGAATTTAAGCACAGTACTAGATTTGTGGAAAGGTCTCATCATTTTACTGTTGAAATGGCTAGATGTAACCATACGTTCTATGCTAACAGTTTCTTCTGTCGCACTTCTTGCCTGTGGAAGTCTCTTCCATCTTCTTGTTTTTGAATTTAAATACAATGTCAATCGTAATTGTCTGTTTTATTAATTCTTGTTCTTTTATTATTCCCTCTCCTTAATATTATTTTTCTCATATTCTCTAACACTTAGTGGCCTTATTGCCTTGCTGGGGATAAAACGCACATCTCGCCTATAGAACTCCCTTCCCTATTACTGTTTCCCTGACAAATACAATCTCCAACGGTTTAAGTGTAGCGTCAATCGTCATCTCCAATTCCCTTGATCTATCCACTTCCTGATATCTTTCATTCCTATCTGCTCTCGCTCTATATCTTCCGTAACTCCCCTGCCTTGATCGACCCTCCGTCCTTCTCTTTCTCCACATCCCTTCCTTTACCACTCCTATCTGCTCTTCCTCCAACCCTTCTGTAACCCCATGCGTGATAGTGGCCACCGGCCTTGCTTGGGGTGATACGCTTAAAAAAAAAAAAAAAAAAAATATACTAAAGATTCACCCAATACGAATCTCACAGAGTGGGGGGTAGAAGGAAATGAAGATTATGAGTATACAGAGGATAGATTGCAATTGACCCTTGACCTGAAGAGGTTAAGATTGGAGCATTGAGGGAAGCATCCATAAGGTGGTTTTGTTCCACAGGATAGCAGTTCTCAAGGGAAACGATGAGTGGAACATCCTTCTTACAAAAGGAATACAGAGGAAATTTGGGTGATTAGACATAGAAGGGTGAATCCCAGCTGAAATTTGGGTGATTATGCATGGAAAGGTGAGTCCTAGCTGTAAAATAGCCTGGAAATTTCAGTGTAGTATTTGCGAAATTATTTCATTGCTAGTAATCAAAGAAATAAGAAATATAAAAAAAAAAAAGCAGAAATCATTTTATCAGTAGCAAAAAAGATTTCTCCTGTATTTAAGAAATGATTTCATTGGTAGTAAAAAGAAAAAAAAAATCACTCCATTAGTACTATAGTGATATTTTCACACTCCTGAACAAATAAAACTGCTTGTAATTCACACAAATAGGACTAAAACCAGAAGCTCTTTAGAATTAATTTGACAGAGCTATTCATGAAGTTATTTGAATGACAATGTAAATTTGACTTGTCACTTAAAGAAAAACATTTTGATGGATATTCAGACATCTCATGATATTAACAGTGGATTAAAATTTTTTAAGTTTTCATGCGATAGTAAATTAGTTTATTAATAATATTTAAAACTATTAAAATGAACAGGTCTAATGGTATTCATTTTTAACCATTAAACATTGACAGAGTAGTATTTTTGCCCATAAATTTCAGTGTAGTATTTAAGAAATTATTTCATTCATAGGAAAGGAGAAAAAAAAAAAAGTTTTTTTCTCTTGTATTTAAGAAATTATTTCATTGGTCGTAAAAAGAAAAAAGGAAATTGTTTTTCCCCTGAAATAATTCCATGAAAAGATCTTCTGGAGTAGAACATGTCAGCTTCATGTGTTGATAAAGAATGAAAGCAAATATTCAAAATGGATGCCAGAAAAATTTGATCCTGTTTTAATGTTTCTTGTCATCTGTTCCAGCAGAGAAAAAGAAACATTGGTTCGATCAAGCTGTACATTTTAACACTGGTGTAAAGTCAGAGTTCCGAGCGATGATAAAAAATGTCAAAAAAAAAATATATATGAGTGGAATGACATCAAATGTTAAATGAACTCAAATGATACCAAAGATGAAATTTTTAGTTTTTTTTTTGTTTTGTTTTTTTTTCATCTTACCTCCACAGCCGACACTACTAACTATGGCTACACATTATTTTAGGTAAGAGGGTGGAAGTTAAAAAAAAAAAAAAAAAAAAAAATAATTTGCAGTTTCTCTCATATGAGAACAACATTTTTATAAAGTAAATGCCTGTCTTTTATATTTTTTCTTTTCATTCCTTTTTCTGTATATCAACATTTTCTCCGTTTCAAATAACAAGCTATTCTTTTTCAGTGTCACAATTTCTTATCCAAATTTCATCACTTTTCTCTTCAATTAATAAATCCTGAAGTTCTTCTTTTTGTCCATGGCATAAGTCGTCTTGCATTTTTCCCCACTCGTCTCTCTGCTTCATTCATATAATTATTAATATAAATTTGAGGGAAACCATGAAATACTGTTATTATGTCTGTATCTGTTATCCAGTCATTATTCATCACTTTCAGTGGTCAGTTTAATTTTGGTCAGTGAGGTCATTTCATATTGTCCTTTGTTTACTGTATTAAGAAAGCCATGATATTCACACAACATGATGGATAAGGCTCCTTTGTGGTGGAATTCCATTTGAAAACTGGGATAGTTTTTCTTAACTGTAATCCATCCTTCTGTCTTGATAAATCCTTCTTTTTCAGTGAGGGGAAATAATTGTGTGATATTAAAAAATATCAATTCTTTTTGGAATATGTAGTTTTTTTTTTTTTTCTTGCTAGATTTAAAAAGATTAAAATTTTATTGTGGAAATGATATGAAATTTTTTTTTTTTTTATCTCTCTTTAGCTCAATATGGTCACAATAATTCCCAACTGTTTTAAAGACACCAGATTATCAAGCAACATTTTTTTTTATGTCTATCCTACAAGAGCTAAACAGATTAAGAAAAGGATAGAAAATATTACTTGAATTTCAAATGCTTTAAAATTCGTATATATATATTTAGGCCTTTTTCTTTTCTTTTCTTTTCTTTTTTTTTTCACACTATTATTTAGAAAACAATAATTAAGAATGAAAACTTATTTTTTTTATGTTCTTACATTAAAATGATTTTAAAACCAATTCAGGCTTAAACAAATGTACTTCAAATGAGAATTTTGATATAAGGTTGATATTTCTAATCAAACTTGGCCTTAATCTTTCTATGAATATTTCTATTGAGAATCTCACTATGATCTGAGTGACACAGGTTGCTTTGGCAAATGGAGAGGGTGAGAGATTCAAAATAAATGCCATGAGAAAGAGAGGTGTGTGTGTATGTATATATATATATATATATAAATATATTATAGACACATGCACATTTTTTGTAATGCATGAGGGATCAAACTGCATTTTCTCATTTCAATTCAATTACGTCTTGCAATGAAATATGAGGATGCTATGACCTCCTTGATTCATGATCTGGGCCATCATAGTCTTCATCTTCCTTTGAGGAGATTGATGGAGATGAGGAGTCAGGACTTGATTCTGGCAATTCTAGGATAACCATTTTCTGAAGAACTTGAACCCATCTGCAAGAATTTCAATCAAATGACATCATTAGCAAGCTGATAACATTACTTGAAATATATTCTCTGTATAATAGAAAAATAAATACATAACATATAATAAAATCTACCCCCACTCAGTAGTTCCCACCCACCCATTATAAATGCAAATATTTATTCTGTAATATAAAAAACACAACAGGATTTTTAGCTGTCAGCCTGATCGTATCTATTTTCTACCGTCTTGATGGTTGGTACTGGAATATACTAACTGCTTCATTTAGAGAGGGGTAAGACCAAAACTCCAAAAGATGTCATTTACCAAGTTAATGTATACAGACTCAAATATAAACAACCTATGCATGAACCAAATGCACTCTCATCTGAGCCTGAATCCGCTGACTGCATCTCCATCGGGAGATTGGTACGACACCCACTAGAAGCGGGGAGGGTCACTTACAAAGTAAATGCTTACAGACTTTAATAAGAATGACTAATATTTACTTATCCCTAAACCAAACAAAAGCTTAGTCTCAGATATGAGCAACAACATCTGCCCATCTCTAAACCAAGTAAATGCTTATAGATTCAATTATAAAGGACTAATAATTTTTGAAATTAAATAATCCAGTATGGATTCGTATATCATGAAATCAACCAATTCAAGCCTCTGTATTTCTACTAAGATATTCTGTTGTGAAAACAAGAGGCAATAAGTGATGGCAATAAGCAAACATGCCTTGTGTTGATATAATGAAATAATTCATTAATAAAAGGGGAGACCAGGCTGCTATTACATTGTTTTTTTTTATTTAGTGTGCTTTTTGTTAGTTTTAAACATTTTTTTCACTTTTTTAATATTTTAAAAATCCTAATTCTATTTTTAAATTTTCCCACTTTGTTATTAATATTCTTTTTATATATATATATATATATATATACAGGGTGCGATAGACAAATTGTCATCTAAATTATGCAAAATTGAAAAAAAAAGCACATCTCATTTTAAGATATATTTACCAAAATTACACAAAAATATCTTCAAATACTAAAGAGTACATTTATTCAACAAAATTGTCATTGGCTTCAATCATGGCCACCAGACAACTTCAAAATCTCCGGTAACTCTTCTAGACAGACAGTCTCCTTGTTTAAGTTGGTGAATGCTGCCATATTCCTTGCCTTCAGTTCGTCTTTGGTGTAACAAGGAGTTTTGTTGGTCTCTCGCCCAACTACATCCCACCCATAATAATCAAGGGGGTTGCAGTCTGAGGAGTTAGGTGGCCAGATATAAGGAGTGATGTGCTTGCAGAAATAGGCTGACAGCTATGACCAAGTTCTCTTGCTTGTGTGGCATGGTTCAAAGTCCTATTGCTAGACATCGGGGCTTCAAGCAGCCACCCTCTTAACCCAGAGCAGCACTGCCTCTTCAATGCACTCGATGTAGGCCTCCATGTTGAGTCTGAGGCCCTGTGGGAAGATGATTGGAGGAAAAACATTGTGATAACTAGTGATCACTCCAAACACCTTCATAATCGCCATTAGACTCATCTGACTCTTTCCGAATCCTCTGCACTGTCCTCAGATTTTGACACCCAAACACTTTGAAATGTTTGCATTGGAGCTTCTGGTGCAAAAGCCAAGCAGTACAGCATGCTATTTCCAAAATGTCTGGCAGAGTGAATTGCGTCCGGGTGCTCTTTTTCTCGCAGATGGCGCCCAACTGACCCCACGATACTGTGCAGTCAACAAAATCAAAAACAATGTGCACGTACAAAATTAAAAATACAAAATGGCGACAATTTACCCATCACACCCTGTATAGTTATGGAATAGAAGTAGGTAAAGGTATTGTTAGGCGGTGACACTGTACCTTGACACCATAGAAATACCCAGACCTCTATTAATTTCAAACTGGGACATTCCGTTTATGAAATTGTGTAGACATTTGACATCACACAATCTACAGTGTCCTGTGTATATCAAGAATGTTTAATGGAAGGCATTACTGTCCACTTTGGACAGTGTAGTGGCCCCCATGTGTGCTTAATGACCATTGAACAGAAGCACTTGGCTAGAATTATGTGCAATAAATGATAAGTAACACTGACTGAATGCAGGTCGAATATTGAGCAAGTTATTTCAGTATTATTTAGCCTCCATGCAATATACAAACAGTAGACCCATGGACGGTATAACAAAAATGTGAATACGAGTCAAATAAAAAAAAAAAATCCTTGTTAGTATTACCTTTTTAGTTGTTCGTCACTCTCAGCTTTGAAGTAATGGACTTGTTGTTTGCCATGATGAAGCTTAAAGACATGTGTTCGGTCGACAAAGGTATCATTTTCATCTACCTCAGTTACTATATAACCAGGCAACGGCATCGTAGACAAGGCACAGTTATCCTGCAAAATATGGTGGGAAGAAAATTTTTTAAAATGTGCAAGAAAATAATGTGTAAGTCCTTTATCGCTATTAGGTCTAAAGTTAGTTTAGTATTAGCAGGCTAATTCAGCATGACTATTTTCACAACTTGAATAGTTTTTTGGTTACTTATCTATCCTTTTAAAAAGGAGTCAACCGTAATCAGGATCATCAAGTCAATGCAAATGATCCTTTCCTTAGCTCCATAATGCGTGCTTTGCCAGGGTTATATACAGTTTTGAATTCAGAGTTTTCTTACTCCTAGACTGGTTGCCACCCAAGGCTATAGCAACCAGTCTCTTACTATTTACCCATAGCTGGGGGCATAAGAATTGAATTCATACTTTTTGTAGTCTGTTTCTTCTGGCTTGTAATAAGGTTCCCTAATCTGTTTCCTCCAATCAACAGAGTAGTGTAGCTTAAGTCAAACAACCCAACAACACGTCTCCTGTTTGCTACTGAAGTCGCACTTTCTGTCACCTCTTTAAGCACTTTTTATAGCTTGAGTGACAGTTCAAATTTGCATAAGTGGAAAGAGATTCCTGTGAAAGTATCTGACTCCGAGGTTTATCTTTTATAAATATACAATTCGTAAAGCCGTTATTTTCTTCTGGGGAATATTTTACATGCGAGACATGTTCGTTTTCGTCCAGGAGGTAAGCCATTTTCTCTAGTTTTACATCTTTCCCAAGGGTATTACCATTACTCTTTTTTTTTAAAGATTTATTTTCTTTTAATAATCATTTTATTCCCTAATTTTTCCAATTATTATTTGAATGTTTTTAAAGAGGGAACAACACATCCCCCACCTTTCCAAAATGAGGCTAAGAATTTTTCTCAACCTCAATACTCTATAAGTTGTCTTGTCTGAAATTTGAAGAAGCCATGTCACATCTGACTGATTTCTAATGGTCTAATAAATATTTCTTTCAGAAAGTCTCTTACTCTTGGAGAAAAATGTGCCAATGCCGTCTTGTGTTGAAGATTTACAAAAAAGTCAAACCTATTCTTTCACAGTTGCAAAATGAACTATTCCTGCACTGAGGGTCAAGTAAGCATCATAATTTTCTTTTTTTTTTAAATACCATGTTCTGGAGGAACATAAGTAACTATGACTCTCCACAGATATTTTTATGAACTGGGAAAGATAGTGGAATGTTTTCTCCGATTGCCTTCTCCACAGTTTTGAATTCAGACTTTGTTTTTATCTGCTGGCTGGTGCCAGCAAAGTAGAGCCCAATCTACCCTGTTATTTAAGCTGAGAAGAAAGAGTCATGCCTTTCCCAAGAGCATTTGTGCAAAATTGCTACTCTATTCAGTGTGACTTTTTGTTCTGTGGTTTATTTGTTGTAAATTTTTATTTGTTAGTCTATTCAGAATCATTCTATTTGTTCATCCCTTCCGTGTGATTTTTTTTTTCTTAATCTATTGAGGGTGATTTTTCATTTTCTAATCTAATCCACATAGCTTTTTAATTTGCTAATCTGTGTAACTTTTTTAATATCCTAATCTGTGGGACGTTTTTTATAACTTGCTAATCTGACTTTTTTTTTTTTTTTTATAACTTGCTAATCTGACTATTTTTTTTATAACTTGCTAATCTGACTATTTTTTTTATAACTTGCTAATCTGACTATTTTTTTTATAACTTGCTAATCTGACTATTTTTTTTATAACTTGCTAATCTGACTATTTTTTTTATAACTTGCTAATCTGACTATTTTTTTATAACTTGCTAATCTATTTTTTTATAACTTGCTAATCTGACATTTTTTTTTTTTATAACTTGCTAATCTGACATTTTTTTTTTTTATAACTTGCTAATCTGACATTTTTTTTTTTATAACTTGCTAATCTCTGTGTTACATTATTTGCTAGTAAATTCAGTGTGACTTTCTTATTTTGCTAATTTGTTGTGTGTGATGCTATTTTTTTTCATTTGCTAGTGTATTCAGTGTAACTTTTATTATGCAACAGACGAGGCCAGAATTTGAACTCTGCATGCCAATTTCATTTTCCCTGCTGAGAACCATTTAATACTAACTCATGAGACTGGGCAACATTTTAAATTTCTTTCTTTTGACTAAATAATTAAGGTAAAAAAACATCAATTTTTCAAAAATTTTAGCCAAGGACTTCTATAGCATTTATAATATCCAAAAATATTAAAAAGTGTAGGTACCTCCACTAATTCACTGAAAAAATAGAATACTATAATGAAAAATGCACCAAACTTAATAAAAATTAAGTGTTAGCAAAATGTTTGTTATCATTAAGAGGACATAAAAAAAAACCCAGTATTTTTCAATTATTTAATTAAATTTCTTAATCCTTTTTAGAACATTGAGAATTTTGGATAAAATCTTGCTTTTCTTGCGTCAGCTGATGGACTATAAATTAGCATAGCAAATTTTAGAGTCGTTTTTTGCAGTGAAAGACTTATTGATTTGGAAATTCTTGCAATAATTATATAATTGTTGGATGTTAATGAAACTTTCAGAACTTATTCACAAATGAATGAAATTATTTCCAAAATAGGTATTTTTTTATTTATTTTTTTTTTTTTTAGAAAAACTTTGGTAAATTTTTTTTTTTTTTACATGTGTTACACCCCACTTAATTTTAGGAAAACTCGAGATATTCAATGAAATAATCTTTAATAACTATATTAGTTAAAAGCAGATCTCCTTGGAGAATATAAATCAACTTTTTTTTTTCCCCAAAAATCAGACACCATCTGCTCTAAATCATAAAATCTGCTCTAAATCATAAAATAAAAAAGGCAATAAAACTATGATATTATTTAATTAGAAAAGCTTTTAATTGATTTTATGAATAAGATATTAAGAACCCAATTGTCTTTAAAATAAAAAATTTTCTCTCAATGAATAATAAATTTTTACAAGATTTGTTTTCATTTTTTTAACATGTCAATTAGAGTGAGTAATTTATAAAGATTTTAAATCTTTTAAAATTCAGTTTCAATGGTGTAACAGTTAGGGAATATTGTTATTAAGTAAAAACTATATTTACTAATCACAAAGCTAATTACAATTTACCGACCAGTTGTATTTTAAAAAGAATTTTGAATTGTTTTTGTATGTGTATAAACATGCCAATTTTTGTAGATACAGTTGTTCGTACAGAACATTATCAGAAAATAACACTGAAAACTATAGTAAAATTAAAGCTGAGGTATGTAAAATTCAATAAAAACATTAGATTACTTGGAATATTTTCCTAAATCTTTAAGATTACTAAGTACTTAAAAATTATATATAAAAAGGTGCTCACGTTATATTCTTCAATTATTTTTTTACAGATAAAGCCCCAGTAGAACAACATTAGATAAACATCAGTCTGTTAACACATCAACAAATTAAATACTACTGATGTGTTAAAAAAATACATTTTTACGATATTTTAAAGTAATGTTTGAAATTGGATTAATTATACTTTAAATCAGCTAATATTCCTCAAATAAATTTTCAGAAAAGTATATTTTATTTTTGGAAGATTTTTAATAAAGAGAATTACATTCTGATAACAAGTGGCTAAAAATGGTGCTAAAATCAAAAATTTTAGCAATTTCAAAATGAAAACTTCCAATCAATTTAAATTAGTTTTGAAATACAGCAAAGTATTTTGCTTATTGGAAATATTAAATTTAATCTATCAGCTTAAAATTAAAACTAAAATAATAGCTTCAAGGAAAATTTTTCTTTTTTTTTTAAATTTATTTTAAACCTTAGACATCAACCCAAATCTGTGGAAATACTTACATTTAAAAAGAGCCTAATTTCTAGTGTTACATTTTTAAAAAGGGTTGTATTGATTATTGTAAAGCATCGAATCATTACAAAGTTTTTCACTCACCTGGTGTCCCTTGAAGACGTACATGACGAAAGACGTGTGCACTGCAAACCAACGCCTATACCAGTTTTTACAATTATCGGAACTGAGGTGTAAGTACCCAGAAATTATGCTTGGGTCTGTTGCTTTGCACTGAAAGAAATTTTTAAAAAAAGAAAACATTTTTAAGAAAATAATTTAAAATAAATATTTCCCATTAAAAAAGACTCCAGATACAGTGTGAAGAAAATATCTCCATAGCAAAAATATTAATCTGTTTAAAAATAATATTTGGGTTTTATTATGATCTTGTGTGTTATTTTTTTTTTTTTTTTTTCAATTACCCATAGGCAAAATTATTTTTGCATATTTGGATTTTTTAAACGTATTCATTATTTGATACTGGCCTTTCAATTTAATTTTGAAAAATAAAAAAGGTAGCCCCTTTTTTTTTTTTTTAATGGTCAGATCAAACTGACTACTGGTAACGTGTAACCCAGTATAGCCTGCCACATGGATGGGTGGTTGGCATCTAAAACAGCTCCCCTATTAGCTCTTCTAGAGAGAAAGTTGGCATGTCACTCCCACAGGACAAAATCACCAAGGCCAACCAAAGTGTCAATGAGCTTCTTATAGAACCCATCATTTTTTATATATATATATATATATATATATATATATATATATATACTAGTTGCCTGACGATTGCACTAGCATGAAACAGACTGTCGCCTCTAAGTGCTGACTTCCATGTCCACTTTTACATTTACACACGCTCTATCTCTGAAGAAGTGCGTATTGCCAGACATGAGCAAGTGGCAACACTGCGAGACAGTGACTTTGAGCAAGTAAACATTTTGCCATTTTAGTAACGAGAATGAAATTCACAGTATCCCAGCTGAGATGTTGCAGCAGTCAATGAGGAATCTTAACAGCAGATTTCAAGAATGCATTCGTACAGGATGTAATTTTTAACAAATGAAAAATTCCATAATTGTTTCTTAAATGGCATGTTTTAAGGTTTCAATTACTATGAATTAAATATTTTTCTTCCATCACACTTGGTTTTATTGGATTGTTAAAAAGTTCCCGTTTTTTTGGGTCACCCTGTATATATATATTTGTGTATTTAGGCAGCAATCCTTCTTTCATGCACATTTCATTGAATATGACAGACAAGGGGTGCTTTTATTTAGTTTTTTATACAATTTCTCATGCGATCTAATAATTTTTTTCTTTTCGGATGATAAATTATATAAAAACTGTCTGAATGTTCTTTTTATCTGAGCGCTTTCAGCTATACATTTAGCCATTTTCAAGGATGAAATATTTTAACTGTTAAATAAGAAATAGTTTGTTGCATGTATGTATTAATATAATGTTTTCATTTTTCAAAACACGGTCAAGATATTGTGTCCATGTTCATAGTTAATATTATTAAGTGTTGGTTTTTTGTTTTTATTAATAAGGCTTCCATTATTTTTAGCCTTTTTTTTGTACGTAGATGATGCTGTTATATTTGTGTTGTCAACAAGTATGTTACAAATAGTGTCCAGTAGGTCTCCATGAATATTTAAATGAGATCTAATTGAAAATGGCTAAATGTATAGCCGGAAGCACTTGGATAAAAAGAACATTCAGACAGTTTTTATGTAATTTATCCTCTGAAAAGAAAAAAATTATTAGATCGCATGAGAAATTGTATAAAAAACTAAATAAAAGCACCCCTTGTCTGTCGTATTCAATGAAATGTGCATATATATATATATATATATATATATATATATATATATATATATATAATATATACATAAACCTTGAAAAATGAACCTATACTACGAAACTATGTAGTCAAGATAATCAAATACAGATAAATTACAGCAAGTAAATTTTTCAATTAAAATAAATTTTTATATATATATATATATATATATATAATTAAAATGAAAAATGATCCAAGTGTGCTTCTTACAATATGTAGATTTAATAGGCCAGTTAATAAAATTTGAGGAATAAAAAGCTTACAAAATGATAATAGTATTGACAATAAGATTGATGATATTTATTATATATCAAGCTTTTGACTAAATTGGAGCACGAAGAGAAAAATGTTAAAGTTGGAATTTTCAGACTCGCCTGTGTCCTTTCTTTTTCAATGAGACGATGAATAAACAAAGAAGTGGGACTTACTCTTCCCAGCAATGTTGTTGTTGGTTCAAGGGCTCCCTGTGGAAATTACACTTTCTGAGTAAACCCAAATTCCTGTTTAATTCCTCGATGTGTGATTTTATTTTGAAAATATATTTCAACTTCAACCTGCGTCCTCCTTGCCAATTGTTGAATGAAGACAGTGTGTATGTAATATATATATATATATACACACACACACTCTCCTATAAACGAATTGAGTTCTCTTAGTCACTGGTGTGTTTATTTAAAAATAAATATGCTTAAATTCACCTTCATCCCTGCTGTGTGCCAACAGCTTAGGGGTAGAATATAAGACTGACAGCAAATTCAGCCGGGTTTCGATCCTAGCTAGAGGCAACCGTATGTCTACCCACACTGATGAGCTGTGATACAGCGAAACAATCTGTGGATTACTATATATATATATATATATATATATAAGGCTAGGATGGGGTCTTGAATGAGAACCTTCCTAGAGATGGTGTCTGCAGTGCATCCAGCCTTGTAAAACCTTGCCTCAAATAATAATGACAAATTCTCTGTCAGACAAGATCCACCTTGCTGTGTGCTAGATTATGCCTAGTACTTCCTCAACAACAACAAAAAATATGGGTATTTGTGAATTTTTAAAATTTAAAATGTCATTTTTTGATATTGGCCTTTCAATTTCATTTTTCAAAATAAAACCTTTTGCCTTTTCTTTCATTTTTATTTATCCTATAACAATTAGAAACAATACTCAAGACAGTATATAACAAGAAAAAAACTAAGATTTAAATTTTCCTATCAAATCATGATAGAAAGTTATCCTGAACAGCCACTCGTCAAGATCCTTTCGTACTAACACGGGTGTTCCCCAGGGCTCCATCCTTGATCTTACTCTGTTTATAATTTTCTTTAATGACCTTCCCAATTAAACAACTCGGTATCTTCTCTGATGACAGAACTATTTACTCCTGTCTTGATAGTAAGGTTGATCAGACCAACAAGGTCAAAATGGCAGCCGATGTCCAGAATGATCTGAAGTCCATTATTAACTGGGGCAACACCTGAGAAAACCCTCCATTACATCACCTGCTCATCCAAGCTTACAGAAACCTGGTATTCCCAAGTGGTCAACCATTTATCTCCTGACCAGGCTTGATATTGCTTAAATTTTGTGACTGGATGAGAACCAATGTTTTATCAGGATATGGCCATAAGCCAGTTTTAAATTACCTGTAGGTAAAATTATATACCTGTCACAATTAAAAAAATGTCATATAATCAAATGGATTTTCTTTTGAGATATTTATTTTCACCTGATAAACAAAATGTTAAACGCACAAATATTTTAAAAGCATTTAAAGACAATTTAAAAACTAAAAGGTAAAAGTAATTCCAACATAATTACAGGTAATCAATATTTGATTAATAAGCAAAAAATTATTTTTTGTCTGACTTCTTGATATAAAATAATGTGACTATTCAATATATTTTAATGCTGATCATGGCTCTCCACGATTTCCTTTTCTCCAGAGTTTTGAATTCAAAGTAGTCTTGCTCTTAGAGTGGCTACCACAGAAACCTTCTTTTTCTTGTATATGCTGTCTCTCTTCAGGACATAGTCATAGCTCTTCTCTACTTCCTATCTTGTATGGCTCTTAATTTTTCTCCCTTTACTAAGGCCCCTGCCCCACCATCCATTCATTTAATCTGATTTCTCTTCTCTCTCTTGCCCTCAATATGTTCTGTAAAGTTTCCCATGATATTCATTTGTATGTTCAAGGACCTTGTTATTTAGCCTACAACTGGAAGAAAATATGAATTTGTGCCTTTTCCTAACAAAATTTTTTTAAAAGTGGACTATGAGGAATTTGAACCCTGATTGCCAGTTCAGCTGTTCATGCTGATAATCATTAGGCTACTTGCTCTTGTAATAATTACAAAATTTGTAATAAGGGCATAAAATGTAACTTGTTTTGAAATGAACCAAATAAGGAACACAGATAATGTTTTATTAATATTTTAATGTAATATCCAATGAATCTTTGGCAATGTTTAAACTTCAAGCCAACAAAAAAAAAAACTGTGTCAAAAAGTACAATTATTCACTTGACACTACTATTACTGTATACACTTTTGACTCCCTCAGCAACATCTGTCTATATTTCTGAGATGAGGTATTATGTACATTATTCAAACTATTGTCATCTTTGTTGCCATATTTATTACAATGTTTCGGCCGTTGTACACTCCGGCCTTCTTCAGGTGGTTGGAATGTCAAACTGAACCCTTTCTTTCACTCACTGGGGTAGACTGTTCTAGTTCCATGTGCCATGTTTAATGGATGTCAGTTATCTCCTGTCAATTTCCCTCTGAAAGTTCTTCACTGCCTTAGCCGGATATTGAACTCACACTCTTTGGGTCCTGTGACTGGATCTAACTAATGCCTTTATCCACTGTGCCATGTGTCCTTGAGGACACATGGCACAGTGGAGAACTTTCAGAGGGAAATTAACAAGGAGATATCTGATAACTGACATCCACTAAACATGGCACGTGGAACTAGAACAGTCTACCCCAGTGAGAGAAAAAAAGGGTTCAGTTCGACATTCCAACCACCTGAAGAAGGCCAAAGCGTACAACGGCCGAAACG
This sequence comes from Acanthosepion esculentum, assembly GCA_964036315.1. NCBI lineage: Eukaryota > Metazoa > Mollusca > Cephalopoda > Sepiida > Sepiidae > Acanthosepion > Acanthosepion esculentum. Next base: position 73,679,162 of record OZ038501.1, read on the forward strand.
TTGTAATAAATATGGCAACAAAGATGAGGACAATAGTTTGAATAATGTCCCTAAGCAATATTTATTCTTTTAAAAAGCAATCATTACAATTTTAATAAAACCCAAACATATGAAAGTAAATTTACACATTTTCTATATTCTTGAGAACTGACAACAAAGATAGAGGAGTTATCATTATTTACACTATTTACATTTGGATTATTGTCCTCGTCTTTGTTGGCATCACAACGTTTCAGCCGTTGTGCCCTCTGGCCTTCATCAGGTGTATATCAATCTGGGTAACCTACAGGGTATTCTGAACGGAACCCTTTATTTAGTCTACAGGGGTAGACTGTTCTCATTCTGTAGTTGTAAAGAAAAGAAAAAGAAGGAAAGAAAAAAAAAAAGAAGAAAACTGTCAGCTTAGTAGCAACAAACATCTGCAATAGATTTCTTCTGTCTCTCGACGGCAGCACTTGTAGCCAAATCACAGTTCAAACGATAGTCCGTCGTAACAGTCCAACAGGCAATGTAGAAAACGACACAACCTTCACTTCTCGCCAGCAAAAACGCGTGTTCGTCCACCAAGCTCATAAAATTCAAATCTCCCACATAAGCGAAAAACAAAGGATTCTGTTCACCAAGAGATCTTTCTGATTGGTCACGCCATTCAGGAGAGGGAAGAACATTAGCATAGATTCTAGTCCTTAAAGTAGATTTTTGCTAACTACTTTTTGGTAATTTTTTCTTCGGCATATCGCACACAAAACACAAACTCTTTTCCGAGGTAGCTGATTATCTCTTTCACTACACATTCCACTGCTGATGTCAAGAGAAAAACTAGACATCATACAATCTCTAGATAAATCCCTCATAAATTTTTAAATAAAAAGATTTCTTTTCAAATTTATAAAATGGTAAATAATAAGTATTCCACTGTACATATTTTTATCATCTTGTAAATATTGCAGAGTGAGTTTTAAAGTGCATATACTAATAGCGGTGTCAAGAGAATAATAGTTCTTTTGACACACCATTTATTTGCAGGAACAAAGATTAGACATTTACAAGTTTTTTTTTTTTAGTATAATCTGCTTATATTTGGAGGCGAGTATTTTTTTAAGTTAGTGGACGCTTGACTTGACAGTTTACTTATTAGCTTATTTTTTTTTTATTTTGTAACTCAGAATTTTAAATGATAGTTTCTTTTCTTGATAATTTTTTTAACTTAATTTTAGATGGTAGTTCTGTTGGAGTTACCTCCTCCTTACTTCCCAAATTCTTCAACAGGAGTCTCTCTCTCTCTCTCTCTCTCCATGCTATAAATACTGGGAAACTTCTTGGCTCTTTCTCTTCTTTCCTTCAGGCCTCATGCAGAATCCCACCTTGCGTGGAGGTGAGGTAAGTCTCTCTTTCTTCTTCATTTCAGCGACAAGATGTAAGCTCTTAGAAAATCAGCATTTCCCATTTCTGGGAAAACGCTATGAACATTACAAAGATACACGCACATACGAACATTCACCAAAAAAAACAGACGCAAATGTTCACACACACACGTTATCAGTCTATGTACTTTGTAATTTGTTGTTAATACATATATTTGTTTATATATATATATATATATATATATATATATATATATACAAGTTTAGGATTGGTATATACGGAATGAAATCCAATAACCAACAATCAATATTCTTTAAAGAGTGCTCAATACAGAGTAGAGCAATAAATAATTATATATATATATATATATATCTTGTTTGTTTGTCTTCCTTATCTTCAGTTGAACTTAATCCCAGTCTAACATTTTCATGTAGTTTGACCTTCTTCTAGCAGGAAATATAAACACGTGTTTTCTTTACATATTCACCCCCCCCCGCGATCATCTCCATTTTTTTTTTTTTTTTTTTTTTTTTTCATAATTTTCAATTTTATTTTTATTTTTATTTTTATCAGAATATTGATAAAAATAGTCACAAACATATTAAACGGATTGGTTCCTCCCCAGCATTGCCAGATACAAGTACCATACCATTCACCAACATCGATATAATATTCACTTTTGTGCTTTTTCATAAGCATAGAAGGTAGTTTGTTTGTTTTTTTTTTTTTTGTTAATAATTTATTTTACATTTATATCTTCTAAATATTGTGCTCTTGCGGGATGTGGATGATCATAGTTCTCCACAACATCCTATCCTTTATAATTCTTAGTAAGGTTTGTCTTCACACTATCTTTCTCAGTTCCTGTTCTGGCATCTATTGACACATGTTTGTCATGTATTTTATTAACAGTTTTCCTCTGTCCTTCTTGCCTTCAGTTTCTCCTTTGAGTCAAATTCTCCAAGCCATCTTTTCCTCATTATGTTTACTACAAATTTCAACTTTCTCTTTTGGATTCAAAATTTCCTCTTTGCTTCCATTTTACTTAAAACTTTCTCAATACTCACATATTCAGTCCATGGTATTCTCATAATCCTTCTGTAGAACCACATTTCTGTTATCTTAAGTCACTTTTTCAATGGGTAGGAGATTGTCTAGCATTCATTACCATATAGGAGGATTGATATAACACTTTAACAGTTCAGAACTCTTTTCTTTGTTTTTAATGAAATTTTCTTGATACTCAATACTTTGCTTAGCTTTTAGAAGGCATATTTTGCTATTTCAAGGCATCTTCAAATTTTAGTGTTCTTATATACTTCTAGTTAGACAAATGATCATTTAACTTTTTATATGTTTCTGATATGAGGTATTGTAACTATTTACATTGTTTGAACTGTTATCCTCATCTTTATTGCTATATTCACAGTATTTCAGCTGTTGTACGTGCCGGCCTTCTTCAGGTTATATTTGGTTGAATTTCAAACCAAACCCTTTTAGTCCACAGAGGTAGATTGTTCTAATTCCACATACCATGTCTTTGGATATCTCAGTTTTAGTTAATTCCCCCTTGATAACATCCAAGTTTTTGTTCTCTGCTGTGGCATGGGATTGAATTCACAATTCTTCAGGTCAAGTCAATTTTTAGATCAATCAATCAATCAATCAAACACTTTTATCTAAGGACACATGGCCCAGTGGATAAAAAAGTATTGGTTGATAATAAACCTGTTGAGGACTTATAATTAGATTTTTTTCCCTATTTCATCAGTAATCATTTATACATGATAATTGTTCTGATGGTACCCAGACTTTATAAATTTAAGTGCTGACTGGTTCATTATCTTACAGTTGAAATGGCTAGATGTAGCCATAAGTTCTATGCTAACAATTTATTCTCTCACACAGAACCCTCTTCTGGCTACTTGCTTTCCAGTCAAGATTGATCTTCAAAAATTGAAATCCAATATCAATCGGTCTCTTTTGTCTTCTTAATTCCTCTTCTTTTATTGTACTCCCTTTTTAATAATATCTTTTTTTTCTTATATTCTTTCACACACAGTATCTTTTTGTGTCTTAGCGGTTTTTATTGCCTTGCCTGTGGTGAAATAATTAATATATATATATAATTTTATTTCATGATCAATTTTTAAATATAAAATTGTGAGAGTTATCTCCCTTACGCAATCAGCAAAATTCCAAGCATAAAAGCATCAGGCAAAACAAAATATGCATATTGATTCCTTCTTCATGCACAAAGATTCGATTATTTTTTTTTTTTTTTTTAGATCTGCAAAATTTTAAATTATAGAATTTGGAAAAGAAAAAACATTCAGTTAATATAGATGAAAATGTCTCCCAGAACATTTGTTTTTTAAATTTATATTAATTAAAGTTTTAACAAATTCCAATAAGTTTTGCTTATATTCACATCAAATTTAACAGTAACAGACAATTTTTTTTTTTTTTTTTTTATATACAAAGATGTTCACTCTGTGCAAGGCCCAAGATTCATTCAAGTTAGAAGGTTACAGATTAAGAGGCACAATATATGAGGGAAAGATAAAAGTTGACCCTGGACTTGTACAGGTTAAGATTGTCGAGATTGGGGAAGCAAACTCTTGATAATGTTTGAGACAAACATATTTTTTTTTTTTTTTTTTTTTTTTTTATAGCTAATCCAAAATGTCTCCTCCTATAAAAGCCAGTTCACTATTTTGGATGAGACATTTTTCACACCAGAATCTATCTTGCACGTTTGCAAGTCTACTATTCATCTGCCCATCATATACTGCTGCCATATCTGGTCTAGTTTTTTTTTTTTTTTTTTTTTTTTTTTTATCTAAAGATTCTTGACAAAATCTGAATAAGAATTAGCAAAGTTATCAGTCCTGATCTGACATTCCAGCTTCAGTCACTTTCCCACCACTAGCTTCTCTTTGTCTCTCCTATAAATATTTTCATGGTAACTGTTCTGATGACGCTTCATTGTTGGTGCTGTGACTTCATGAATTTAAGAGCAGTACTAGATTATCTGTTAGGTCATATGTTGAAATCCTTAGTTCTATGCTAACAGTTTCTTCTCTTACAATGCCTAAAATCCTTTAAAGAAATATGCATAAAATCCTCCACATGTTGAAAGTGTTTCAACTGCATCCATTACAATTCTCGACATTGTCCATATCGAAACTATTTTATATAATTTATTCTTTTTCTATCTGAGAAAGAAAATTATTAAATTAGGTAATTTATTAGTGTTTGCTGTAGATTTAATTAGCTTTTAAGTAAAAGATTAAAGAGGTTAATAAAACTGGACTACTTTTAGATTTAGTTTAAATTTGAAAGTGCGATCTAAAGATGCCCACATTTTTCAAATATTCAGAATGTATTCACAAGAGAAATCATGAAAATAAATTAAAAATGAATTTTTAATTATTTGAGTGAATTTTAACAGATTACTGTTTCTTTTATAGCCTGCAAGAAAAATCAACCACACACTTCCTACTATTTGCTAGATGCTCAGCAATAGCAGAGCCAGATGTATTGGTTAGTAGGCCCATTCCTGGCAGACGGATTCAAAATCCTGGGGGGTAAGTGTTGTTTTATTCTCAAACGTTTTGGATGTTTTAGACTCTGTTTATATTTCGTTTATTTTTTATTTTTTTTAAAGTAAAACAGTTAAATGTTACAGTACATGCTTAGGAAAGCAAGCAAATATTACATTACTGGTGTTAGTATATTTACTAACCTTCCCGCGCGATCAAATGTGGCACAAGGCCAGGTTTAATGTGGGGCATCCGAGCCTGTAGGCTCGGCCAAAAATTCCCATGGACCCCGTATAAAACGTGGGTCGGTAGTTGTTTCTCGAGACTAGACTCTGCCCTTCGACAAAGCCTCATCTGGGGATCCTCTCTGCTCAGAGGCAGAGAGTTTGACCAGCACAGCTGGCGTTAGAGATGGCCAACATGAGAGGCTAGAGTTTTACAGCTGTCAGGATAATCTGAGATGAAGAATAAAGCTTCTCTTAATTATCATAAACCAAGTAAGAGGATAACATTAACTAATTTATGAAGTTTATTTTTGGTTTAATTCATTAATTTTCCTCTTATTTCTATTCATTCTGTTGACTGCAAATAAAAACTGAAGTTGGTTAGAAAAGATACAGTGTAACCCGGATATAAGAGACTTCTTCTCCGGTCCCGATAACTCTCTTATATCCGGGTCACACTGTACATCAACTTGAAAAGAGTTAATTCAAATGACTGAAAGGTAGAGTATTGGAAAGAAAAGAGGCGAACTGAAAAAAAAAATGCAGGTTATGGATGTGGGCAGATTTTATAAGACATTGGCAGACATGGTACATGACAGATAATCCAAGAATGAGTTATAAGTTTATTTATGTCATAATCAGAATGGTAAAGTTAAAATTACAAAAAGGACATATATTCAAAAGAATTTGTCCCCCAGAAGAAGAGTACAGGCTGCAGACAAGAGGACCCAAGACTAGAGAGGTTCCCAACATCCCTCTTGTCTTGGGCTTCTGATAAAATTTAAAAAAAGATATTAGAACAGAGAAGGTTTGTTTACTTTTTTTTTTTTTTATTTTAGTTGAAGTGTTTAATAATTTACACCAAACAAGCATCATTTAAAAATATATCTTTTTCTTTTTTTTGTATAGACAGAGTGGGTGGGAGCAAACATACATAATGAAGGAACCCCCAAATTCGATTAGCCCAATGGCCTCTTAAGGCCTAAATCTGACACTGGTCCTGAATAATTCTTTTCTTTTAAGCCTTTAGTCTAACATTTGAAACATTTCACACCTAAATCTTTTATCAATGAAAACCTTTTGTTGAAGATATTATTTTTATGACATTTACAGTCAGACTAACATCCCCGTCTTTGTTATTGCTATCTCAACATTTCAGCTTTATTCAGGTCTCTCTCAATCTGGGTAACCGTCAGGGAATTTTGAAAATGAAACCCTTTATTCAATCAATGGGGTTAGATTGTTCTCAGTTCTTTGTCCATTTCTAGAAATATCTCCGCTTGCTTAATAGTCCCTCTTTTAGTGCTGTGCTATTATTATGAATCTCGTTTCTACTGAATCTGAACATATTACCAAACCCAAATGATTGAACTCTTTCTGATTCTAAGTATAAATTTCTTTAAAACTTCCTTGTTAGTCACATATGCAGTCCATGATATTCTCAGTTTCATGCCTCAAATGATCTTCTGTTATGATTTCTATTTCCTATGTCCACAAAGTTTCTAAACATTTTAATCTTGAGAACTCTTTTCCATAAATATTGCAAATTTTAAAATTTACACACACAAACACATACACATATAGAAATATATATATATATATATATATATATATATATATATATATATATTCAAGTATGTTTCGTTGGATAACCTGGACATATATCTATTTATTTTAATCCTCTCAAATTCTCTGTTCAACTTCTTAATGTCAATATTCAATTTATTAAGGAAGGCACCGTAGTTTGTTTTTTTTTTCATTTCTTTTATTTTCCCCATCACTTTCAAAATCATCTTCAGGGGTAAATTGCTAAGACAAAAAAAAAAAAAAAAGGAATTTGATTGATAGTTGTGATTTTTTTTTTTTGTAAATACATATGAAACACACTTTGTTATAATTAATTTAAAAATTAACTGTTAAAGTTATGTTTTTCCATGTTTTTATAGTATAGTAATTAATTAGTTGTCTTTTTCTTTTTACTGGGATCAGTCGGGGATAAATTAGTACTTACTCCTTAAGATGATCTTGGATGAGATTAAAAGTACTTTAGAAAATAAAAGAAATGAAAAAAAAAAACAAAAAAAACTACAGCACCTTCCTTAATGAATTTAATATCAACATTAAGAAGTCGATCAGTGAATACAAGAGGATTAAAATAAAAATAGACATAATATGTCCAGATTATTCAACCAGACATACTTGAATGAAGATATGCTGCCTAAATATATACATATGTATGTAGTGTTCTAGTCGCCTGAAGATTGCAAGTGTTTAAGTAGCGCCTCAATGAGGGCTGACTCTGTGAACTGATTGTTTGCTCTTAGGTGTTGAGCACTGTAATTTACTGCTTGTAAGGTGTTTGCTTTTTGGTCTGCTTAACTAGTTTTGGAATGTTTTTCTGGTATAGGGTTTATCTTCTTTTTTTTTTTTTTTTAGGTCTTTTGGCAGGTGTGTGTTGATCATGCCAACATTTTCGATGTGTGTATATATATATATATATATATCCAGGTATGATGAGAATGAATAGCATACAATTCCAACATTCATAACATTTAATTTAAAAGAGGGAACAATACAGATTAGAGCAATATTATTTATTTTAGGATATCACACCGAAAATATGTAAAATTGCTACACAATTGCAGCCGTGTTTCAATACATTTTATCAGGTGATTCTAAATTATTGGTGAGTGAATGATTTAATTACATTTGAAAGCAAAATACCTCTTTTTTCCAAAAGAAAAAAAGGTTATAAGGCTTGACGGCTTTACCCTGATCAAACAATCAAATGACTTATGCTAAATTTAAACTATGCAAAAATTAAAAATTATTTTTTTATATAAATGGGTCATGACCCATAGATTGGCAGTTAACAGCAGCCAGACATTAACTTAAAGCTGATACATATGGTTACATAAAATATACAAACCAGACAATCCATTTTCCTAAGAAATAAAAGGGGGAGTAGAAAGGTAATTTAACTAAATGCTAAATAAGTTATATACTTTGTGACTGACCTACATAAAAAAATAATTTTGTAGTTGATAAACAAATGGCCTCTTTAAGAAACTAGTAAATAATTTAAATGTATATAATTAATTGATAAATTAATATGCAACTGTTGAATAAAGATTTTTCATATAAAATGTTAATAACACTAACCAATCAATGTAAAATGTCAAAAATACCAACCAAATACCAATATATCTGTAAAAGATGTTACTAATACTACCAGGAGATTAATACAAAATTTATATTAAAACTAAATTAATCTTACAAATAGAAAGATAAGCCATATATGGTGCAGTGCAATACAACTAAAAATATAAGAAAAAGCATTATCAAATCCTAAAGTTAGACTAAATTGTAAGGTAAAAGGTAAACTATGTTTACAATTTATTATTAATTCACTTTTTTGATTTTATAAGGGATTTTTATCACTTTCTAAATATTATTGGAGTTTAAAAGATGATAATAAGACTCCTAAGGTGAAATGGAAAATTTAAAAAATGGCAAGGACATGAAGATCTTTATATGAACTGTTTTCTGCGCTTACATGAAAAATTGGAAATTATCAGATTTAATAAAGATTCCTTAATAAATCAAAGAAGTTCCAATGTATTTCTTGCAATTCTAATTAAGAAGTAATCTTCAATTTTTGATTAATTTAAGAAATATTTGTCCACGGCTAGCAGCATTTATTGTATTTGAAATCTTACTGGTCATTTAGGTGTCGGCCAGATCTGTTAGAGTCATTTGCATACTTACCTTAAAATAAGTGCTGTAAAAATCTGTTGGGACAAGAGTAAATTAATTTTCTGCTTGAATTGAAGTTTATAGAATCTATCACAACTTGGTATAAGTTAAAACTTAATAGTTAATAATAAACTATCAGATTCCTAAGCTCCAAAATACATATATTTGAAGTTAATCCCACACCTGTGAGCCCATCAATGTCTCACTGTTTTTAATTTTATCTTGCTTTATTTTGCTTCTATCCTTGACTAAACTCTGATATTTACTTCAACTAATTTAAAGAAAAGTTTCTCTTTTCCAGTTTATGTAGTTTCATTATTGAATTGTTTGCTTTTTAATTTTTGCATATATATATATATAATGGACTATCCTGTCAGTTTCAATGTATGAGATCTGACAACTGATTCAGTTATGAAATTTTGTGTGATAATGTTAAGTGGCACTTAAGACCCGCTAGTGATTTACAAAGGAGGCCGCATATGGAGCAAGAGTGAGGATTGTGGGATGAGATCACTGTTAGATTGGCTGACCTGTTAGATCTTGCTCTCATATATATATATATATATATATATATATATATATAGTTTTTTTTTTAAACATCTTTAGTGGATATTCATATCTGAGACGGCACTGTATTTATATATATTTTATGAGCAACACTTATTTACTTTAAGTTTAAAATATTGCAGAAATGTATTTTTTTTTTAACACATCAGTAGCTCTTTATTTAAGCTGTTGATGTGTTCGACTGCTTGATGACAAATGGATATTTATCTAATGTTGTTTTATGGGGATTTTTAGCGGTAAAGAAAAACTTGAATATAAAATGAGCATCTTTTATATATAACTTTTAAGTACTCAGTAATCTTTAAAATTTAGGAAAATATTCTCCATAATCATAATGTTTGTTTGATCTTGTTTCCTTAGATTTTCCATTAGTTTCTTTTGACAAACTTTATTTACATGATGACTGTTCCCTTGTTTGAAATGGGATAGAGTTTTGTTCATCTATGTCCATTTCGCTTGATTCTTCATTGATGTATTGGGTTGTGTTACTTTTTTTATGCACCTTTTTATTCTCTTGGGAATGTTGAGAGGGTTCTGTTTCTTGAAGGATTTTTGTACTTTGGATTGGGATTTTCAGAGTTAATTGTTTTGTACATAGATTTCTTTTTGTTTGAGGTTGACGGGATAAGAATTTGTTTTGTCTATGGGAGTTTAAGTACTTCTATTAGACATTTAATTCATTTATTAAAGTTGTACGTTCTCTTGGATGTTATTTTGGTGATTTGATATTTTAGCGATATTTGCATATGATGTTGGAAGTGAATACGATTCAACCTGTTTTCTGGATTCTTGGAACAAGATGTTTTGCATGTATTTTCTTATTATTTCCCTTTTCCAGATGTTACACTCTTCAGAGTCTGCTGAGTGATTTTTTATGTTTTTTTTTTTTACAGATTGAACATAAAGGAGGCCTTTCACAGGGTAACTCTTCATGATCTGACTCAAGTTTCCCCACATCTTCAACAGACTGATGCTCACATACAAAAATTTTGTAGATGACCAAATTTCTGACATTAGGGATTAGGAATGTATGGCTCTACCTTGCCTATTGAGTTTCGTATTTCTTTAGGTAAAGTAGGTTCGTTGAATGTCAAAATGTATGTGTTTGTGTTTATTGATGTACCATTTCTTTTTTTTATTTGAATTCTTTTGATGTATGTTACTCCTTGCTTTTTTCGGGTGTCATCATTTTTAATTTCTTCTGGTGAGCAGCGTGACATCTCTGGACATTTTATTACTCCCTTAGATGAATTAAATTGGTGGGGAGTAAGCTTTTTCTTTATTGTTGTCTATTTGCTTGATTTTTAGTAATTTTTTTGCATCTTTTTTGGTTTTTATTTGAATTAATAGTGTATTATTTTTACAGATTTTGGTTCAATTATGGCTGATATAACCCTTTGCAACACAAAAGAAGACACTTTTGATATATCACCATCTAGTGATTTTATAGCTATGAATGTTGGAAATTGTTTTTTTCTCTTCTGATATTTCGTTTTCACAAGTCTCATGTTGTCTCTCGGTTCATTTATAAGAGATAGCCATATAATTTTGATTTTTGTATTCACCATCTGTGTTCCCCACCCATATTGGAGTTCCTTCTTAAAGGACATTATCAGGGAGAGCTAATTCCATTTGCCCTGCTCCACCAGGGTTACACAGATGGTATAGTTATGATGAAAGTGGATACAAGCACCCACATTCTCCCACCATATCTACCCAAGTATAGTATACGTATTCACAGCCATGCCGGAACCATTATCTATCATCCCAACTAGCTCCACTATGTGGCTAGCCGATTGGAATGGATTAAGCTATTCCATCCGCTTGTCTATCCCAGGTAGGGACCGAATTGATGTGTTGTGGACACTCCTGGTCATTTTATACCAGATCAGGAGTCACTCAGTCACGAGGACTCTGTTCCCAGGTCTCCATCCACGACAAACAGGTGGCCCCATTATAGTTTTTGGGAATCGGTTTTTGTGAATGTGCATTTTATATATTGCAATTTGTATTGCTGACACTTTTATTATAAAAACCCATCTTTACACTTTCTTAGTATTCAGACACCATTTTGGGGGAGGGGGAAACTATTTATCCATAGCTGGGACCCTAACAGGTGGTACCACCTCAGGTCAGGGTGGAACTGGGAACAACAGCAATTAAGAGGTGGTTCAATGTTCCTTAAACCTCCTGATCAGTGGTCGTGCTGTTGGTCATAGTAAATGTCATTGGTCCTGACCTGTTATCTTGTTTTTAATCATTTTCCCATAGCTTCCCTGTGCCGTTTCTATAAATACTTTCATGGTAATTGTTCTGATAAACTCTCCTCTATGATCCCTAGACTCTACGAATTTAAGCGCAGTACTAGATTGGCAGCAAGATCTCGCCACCATTTTACATACAGTTGAAATGGCAAGATGTAACTGTAAGTTCTATGCTAACAATTCCTTTTCTCATACTTCTCATTTGTGGAACTCTCTTCTAGCTTTCTAGTCAAGTTGATCTTCAAAAATTGAAATCCATTGTCAGTCGTCATCTTCTGCCGCCTTAGTTCTTTTATTGTTCTCACTCCTTAATAATGTTTTTCTCATATTCTTTGACACTAAGTAACATACCCCCCCCCGCCACCCGCATATTAGCGGCTTTGTTGCCTTTACCCCCCCCCCGATTATTAGCGGCTTTGTTGCCTTTACCCCCCCCCCCGCATATTAGCGGCTTTGTTGCCTTTTTTGTAGCCTTTACCCCCCCCCGCATATTAGTGGCTTTGTTGCCTTTACCCCCCCCGCATATTAGCTGTTTTGTAGCCTTGTTTTGTAGCCTTTACCCCCCCCCCCGCATATTAGTGGCTTTGTTGCCTTGTTTGATTATAAAAAAAAAATTGTCGAAGGGGAAGGAAAATGGTTTCAATATGACCCTCACTGAATGTTTCTTTTATTGGGGTGCTATTCCACAAATGGGTGTGTATCTGCTATGATGACTGCCAGGGTTGTAACTTGTTAGAAATTTCTTGTCACATTTCATCCTTTAGGATTTCATCAGACTAAAGAGATGGTTGGTTGGTTTGTTTAGCAGTATTTCAACCGCTATGGGTTATTTAATGTCAAAATCTAACTATTTTTAATACAATTTTATGACTTCAACTACAGATATTTTGTACATAATTTGATACTTTCAGGGCAACCGTATGTTTTTTTTTTGTTTTTTTTAGATATATAGTTTGTAGATGATAAAATATATTGTTGGTCATTTAAAAGAAAAAACTCTATTGCTGTTATTTTTACTATAACAAAAAAACGTTTTGATTTTTGTTTGGGGGTTTACTATTTACCCATAGTTCAGACCTTGACAGGTGCTACCACCCTGAGTCAGGCTGGACCTGGAAACAACAGTGGTTTCACGCTCCTCAAAACCTCCAATCTCCTGAACAGAGGCCTTGCTGCCAGATGTAGTTTATCATCATACCCAGGAATAGACTAAAGAGTGGTGTCTGTTGATGTGACTACACAAAGGAGGTGGGGCTGAGAATTGTTGGTATATAATCTAGTTGATTTCATTTAGTTTTTTTTTTTTTTTTTTTTTTCATTTTATCACTTTTGTTAAATATCCCACATTGTGATAAGAGAAGATCTGTCAAGAAATTGTCCTTAATGGATATTTTATATATATATATATATAAGCCCCAAGTATAGGATTGGTGTATACGGAATAAATTCCAATAACCAACAAATACTATTCTTAAAACAGTGCTCAATACAGAGTAGAGCAAATATAATTATTTATTTTGGCTATTTTAATTTATTGTAGTGATTTAATAACATATTTATGTTATAACTTTCGAATAAATAATTATATGCCAAAGGAAAACTTAGCCGGTATGTTTCGTCTTCTGATGGACTTTATCAAACAAATGCAAGGATTTTATTTTGCAACAAGTAAAAATGTTATTAGTTTATCAAAATTTTTAAATTTAAGAGCTGCTCATAAATATTTGTCAGGTTAACTGAAAGTCTCGGTAAGCTATGGAGGATGTTAAATGACATAATTTAATGTCTACCAAATGAAAGTGAGTAAATGATGTCAAATGTTTTGATGCAATTAATATTTAAATTATTTTAGTATGGGATAAATTTATGTATTATGTATTTTAAATAACAGGAGGTCATGAAATTAACCCTTTTCTTTTAATATTTTTTAATGTTTTTATAGTCATGTAGATTGGTTTGGGAAAGGAGTATTTTTTCAGAAATAGAGATATTTGAAAATCTGGGGGCAAAGATTTATATATTGATGAAATTCAATAGCAGCACTCTTGAGAATTTTCTATTTAAGTAAGTTACTTTCTCTTTTAATAAGTGAGGCATTCTTTAGATCAAAGTTGTGGTTGAATTTATTTCTATGTAGTGCATTTGATAAATTGTTGTGTATAGGATAAATACGTTCTTTAAATTTCTGCAAGTTTCCCCACTGTATTGTGAAGAGCATTCGTGAGAGTTTTAATTTTGTTTATAAATACTTGTTGCAAAATAAAATCCTTACATTTGCCTTGTTAAAGTCTATCAGAGGATGAAACCTGTCCTTATGATGCCGGCCTAGAAGTTTTGTTATATAGTCTTTCACTTTTTCTATACTCAAAAGTGCAAATGTAAGCATTTTCTTGCAGGCACATGCTCCATAGAAGAGATAGATAACATAGACTCAGGCTCCAATGTTGCGTGTTGATGCTTGGAAAACTGACCAGTCAAGCAAGGTAAGACACATAACTGTATTAAAAATTTGGTATTTTAGCAAATAGGGGGGGAAATATATGAAAGCTTGGATGAAGAGAAAGTTAAGTCATAATAGGAAATAAAAGAGTAGTAGTCAGAGGCATAACTAGAGTCAATAGCACTTTTCTTTTTTTTTTTAAACCAGTAAACTTTGATCTTTCTGTTTGAATTCTTACATAGATGCTTGCCCCACCTGCAAAACCCTCTCGCCCTAGTTACGCCACTGGCAATAGTAAGGGTAGTGGTATTAGCAGAAGAAAAAGTAAGGGTCATAGTAGTAGTATTGGTGCGTACCTTAAGCTGACCCTCTTTTTCCAAATTAGCAGGGGTCAATGCTTTGGTCATACCAGATTGGGAGTTTCCAGTATTTGCTGAATTGGAAGATTTCTTCTTTGACTGCAATACAAACAGTTTCTTGGATTATCAGCATTCTGTTAACTTTTGGATTCAGTCCTTTAAACTATTTTATTTGCCTTTTTTTTTTTTTTTTTTTACTCCCAATTCAGAACGTTTATTAAAACAAAAAATAACAAAAAAAATTAAATATTTCTTTACAACCAATGTTGAGAAACCTTAACATAAATAAAATGGTTAGCAACATAAACTTCAAGTATGTAATGTTTGTGTGTGCACACACACATATATATATGATAATAAAAACACCGATCAAAATAAAAAATAAATAAATATATAAGATAAAAAATAAAAAGAAATAAAAACAAGCAAAATAATTTGACCCAAATAAATAAATAATTGACTTCCGGTAAAATAACCACATAAATAGACCACCCACAATGCACCACTGACCTGTATATATAAATAGCTGAGAAAAATAACAGCATTCGTGGCCTGACGATTGCATCTAGCATGAAACAGACTGTCGCCTCTAAGTGTTGACTTCTATGTTCACTTTTATATTTACACATGCTCTATCTCTGATATTGAGCACTTTATCCCATAAATATAGCACAGTTTAAGACTATTTGTTCATATATATATGTATGTATATATATATATATATATATATGATAATATAAAGAAGAAATAGAAAACATTTATCAATCTAACATGTTTTACCTTTATTAAAGCTTTGTCAGAGGTTAAGAGAAAACAATGGAGCTTTGGTATTTTCAATTTTGTTTGGATTAATTCTCATTGGTCAGTCATGTATCATGTGCATTGAAACAGTAGATAATTCTATATGTATGTAAGTTTGTAAAAATTTACTGTCTAAGTGGGCATCAGATAGTAATGTGTATTCATAATTGTGCATCTTGGTAGGAGGAGATGTTTTTCCTTTTGTACCATTAGGCATGAAATATTACTTGTGATGTTTTTGAGAAAGAAAAATAAACTGGGTCTCATGGGAGGAACTCTAAATTACATGCAGATTCACAGCTCAGATTTAAAATAAGTTAAATATAATATAGAAAGTAGTGTAGGTAGGGGGCCTATTATAAAAAAAAAAAATTTAAATTGAAAGTAAGTTTAAAGTTTAAAAGAGGAATGCCGGGTGACACTTTGAGTGATAATATATGTTAAAATGGTTGGGGGGGGGGGAATCAATATATAACCTAAATTATAGGAAGTGAAATTTGGATAATATATTTATCCAGAATTAAAGTATTTTAAGAGCAATCTTTTCCTATAGTTACAACCTAGCATTAGTTAATTTCATTTATTAATATTTTTGAGGAGGAATCTTTTTTCCTCCTCAAAAATACAGTTTGCATTGGTTGTCGCAGCTGGAAGAGGGTGTAATTTTAGTGACAATTTACTACTGGTGTGTAGTCAACTGTTTTAATAGCCCAGTAAAATGTTAAAAGTGCTGTGGCATTTGCCTATTTGTTATTGTTAAGGATCATTTTGTGATGGTAAAGTCTCATTTTCCCCATTAATTGCTGTGGCACCGAAATAAAATTTTGTTTCACCATTATGCCTAATAGATGACAGCTTTATACATAAATTTGTTATTCATTGGATAGATAATGCCTTTTCAGCAATTAAACTTTTTTTCTATGTTAATATTACTATTGGTGTTGCTTAAGTATTTCTTTAAAGTTATGTTATTATGCTTTGTTACATATTGTTCAAGGTTTCTAGTGCAGCTGTAACTAATCTTATACATTAAAATGGTTAAAGGTGGGTAATCAATATATATTATCACCTGATGTTCCTCTTTTAAACTTGCTTTTAATTTTTCACCCCACTCCTTATTTTCTGTATTTACACACATATATATATATATATATATTTTTATATATATTTATATATATTTATATATATATATATATATATATTTATATATATATATATATATATATATATATATATATATTTATATATATAAATATATATATATATATATATATTTATATATAAATATATATATATATTTATATATATATATATATATATATATATATATATATTTATATATATAAATATATATATATATATATATATTTATATATAAATATATATATATATTTATATATATATATATATATTTATATATATATATATATATTTATATATATATATATATATATATATATATATTTATATATATATATATATATATTTATTTATATATATATATATATATATATATATATTTATATATATATATATATATATTTATATATATATATATATATTTATTTATATATATATATATATATATATATATATATATATATATATTTATATATATATATATATATTTATATATATATATATATATTTATATATATATATATATATATATATATATATATATATATATATATATATTTATATATATATATATATATTTATATATATATATATATATATATATATATTTTATATATATATATATATATATATATATATATATATATTTATATATATTTATATATATATATATATATATATATATATATATATATATATATATATATTATATATATTTATATATATTTATATATATATATATATATATATATATATATATATATATATATATATATATTTATATATATATATATATATTTATATATATATATATATATATATATATTTATATATATATATATATATTTATATATATATATATATATATATATATATATTTATATATATATATATATATTTATATATATATATATATATATATATATATATATTTATATATATATATATATATTTATATATATATATATATATATTTATATATATATATATATATTTATATATATATATATATATATATATATATATATTTATATATATATATATATATTTATATATATATATATATATATTTATATATATATATATATATATATATATTTATATATATATATATATATATATATATATATTTATATATATATATATATTTATTTATATATATATATATATTTATATATATATATATATATATATATATATTTATTTATATATATATATATATATATATTTATTTATATATATATATATATTTATTTATATATATATATATATTTATATATATATATATATATATATATATATATTTATTTATATATATATATATATATATATATATATATATATATATATATTTATTTATATATATATATATATTATATATATATATA
>OZ038501.1:73699710-73729710 GCA_964036315.1 Acanthosepion esculentum
AAAAAAAAAAAAAAGTGCTTATTCTTTAACAAAGCTGATTTTATACAAATTAAGAAAATGTAAGGAAAGAAAAATTGTAAAAATTTACTAAAAAAAAGAAATATGCTTGAGAAAATTAAGGTTTGGTTTATTTTATTTTACAGCATACCAACCTCAATCGGTTACTTAATGCTGACAACATTTTTTGTTACTGGTAATAGTTTTTTACAAAATGTGTTGCTGGTAATAAATTCTTACAAAAATGTATTACTGGTATTAAAATCTATTTTTACACATTTTGACCTCAGTTTGCGGGTTAACTATTTGCTCATAGCTGGGACCCTAACAGGTGCTACCACCCCAGGTTAGGGTGAACCTGGGAACACCAACAATTAAGAGGTGGTTTCACACTCCTCAAAACCTCCTGATAAGAGGCCTTGTTGTTGGATGTAGTTTAGCGTCATACCCAGGACACATAAAATTAAGTCTAAGGTATTTCAATTTATATAGGGTGTGGCAGAAATACCTCCCGCATAATGGTAAGACAGAGTTATATGTAGAAGATATTTTTGCGGTTATAATTCTGTTTGTTTCTTAACTAGCACATACGTTACACTCTGCCATCTTATCTAAGACTGTAGTCTCATCTGAGCCACCCCTTTTGTGAGTGGATCTTGAATAGAAGATAGTGTAACGTAATGTTACACAAAATATGCCAAATTTTCACATTCCAATTTCTCGAAAAGGCAGCTTCCATTCTGATACAGGAAGTAAATAAAGGCACAACATGCTGCCAACCACGACGTCTGTGATGAGCAGAAGGCTTCTGATGAGGCCATCTCATCCATGGCCAGGGGAAAGAAACATTCTAAGCAGCCAGATGCTGGAAAGATTGGTTAATTTTAGCCAGCTGACAACAGAAACTCTATTAAGGTGATTACCAAACATCTCACGGATTAGACATGGGGAATGAGTTCAAATCCTACCTGATAAGAAAGTGGTTCATATCTAAAACCTGAAAGTACTGGGTGATCAGATCAGACAAAAAACTCAAGCATACTGAGGAATTACACTTGCTAAACCAGAAGGGGAACAAGAGGATAGTCCTGGGGTTCATAAAACAAAAAGGGGCCATGTTCATGCCACCCTAAGTCTTATTGTATCTCTTGATTCCTTAACTGATAGTTAATTTTTTTAAATTTTTTTTTTATGGCATATCAACCACTATGGGTTATCTAATGCCAGATCCAGTACTTACTAAATATATCAAAAACGTATCGCTGGCAACAACATTGTTTCGAAAACGTGTAGCTGGCAACATCATCGTTTCAAAAAAGTGTAGTTGGCAACATCATTGTTTCAATGTGCTGGAAAAGACCTGGAAGTTCACTATTTTCCCATAGCGGGGACCCCAACAGGTGCTACCACCCCGGGTCAGGGTGGATCTGGGAACACCAGCAATTAAGAGGTGGTTCCACGCTTCCTCAAAACCTTCTGATCAGAGGCCTTGCTGTTGGATGCAGTTTAACGTCGTACCCAGGACACTGATAGTTAAGGAATCAACCAATGACCCATGAGAAGCTATATATGTTTTTCAGTAGGACTCTGCTCCTTCAAATATGGTCTCTTATAGTCAAATCACATTAAAAATACCAGTTCTCCTTCAATCACAGTAGCATCAAATTCAGTCAGTACGGTGGGGGCTGCATATTCTGTAAGTGAACTCCTGGTTTTAAATAATCTACAAAGGGTTGATAAGCCACAAAAAAAAATCAATCATAACTCAACAGGGGCTAGTCAAAAACGTTCATGCCACATTAACATGTGGTCATCTAGCTCTCCTGATTGATATCCCCCAGTTTGACTGTGATGTTTTCAAGAGTGAGAACAACAATGGCCACTACAATATCAATGAATGAACAACACCTTGATCCGAGTATACAGACTCTTTCAAGTCTGCATCAAGACCATACCAAGAGTAGTTTTAATGAATAACATCTTTTCTAACTTGATAATAAAAAAAAAACTAACTTGTACCCACCCACAGATTACATAATTTTAAAAATTAATATATTTATTGTCTTAAAAGATTTATAATACAAATATTAAAATCCTTTTATGGCAAAAATATCTCAGAATATATCTCTACCCATCTGATATGGGTGTCACCTGTTGCACAGTAATTTTCAATTTATTAGTATAATGACTTCAGTCCTCACTGGGTGGCTCAGTTATGTCCTTGTACCACAATGACAAATATTCAGATGAGTGTCACATTTTTGTTCCACCAGTTCAGAACTTTACTGACTCCATGGAGTTGAAACACCCTCATTTCCCCAGTGTTTCAACGGATAGAAGTAAATTTGACTCAAACAGGTTTTTCCCCCAAGAACTCACACTTTGTGGAACAGACTCTTGCATGTGTGCTTCTGTAAACTATGATCAAACAATGGACCCTTTACTTGAAGAAGATATCTATCTTCCTTATCATCTTCACTTTTCTGCCCCTTCCTCTTTCATTCATATCACAAACATCCTTCATTATAACCATTCTAATAGTAACCCTCTACCTTGAGTGGCTTTCGAGAAAAATCGTTAAGTTAAGCTTAGTATCTGTCTGAATTTCTGGGATAAGGGGTTATCATTATTTACACTATTTATATTCAGACTATTGTGCTGATCTTTGTTGTTTTTATGAAACATTTTAGCCACCATGCCCTCCTCAGGTGTATAATGATCTGGGTACCCTACAGCAAATATCGGAACTGAACCACTTATTTAATCTCTAGGAAAAAACTGTTTTCATGCCACTTCCCATATTGTCTAGTTCTTAATTATGGAACTGCTCAGTTATTTTTTGTTCGTGTCTACTGAGTCCAAGTACACACTGCCTGGCCCAGGGATTGAACTCCCAACTACTATATTACCAAATTCACAAACCAATACTTTAAACCACTGAGCCATTGTCTTTGGTTTGTTACAGTTTGGTTTGTTTTACGGCATATCAACCTCAATGGGTTATTTAATGCCGATAAAATTTTTATTGCTGGTAATTCTGGTAATATCTTTTTTTTTTTTCTTTTTTCAAATTTGCCCATAGCTGCAACCCTAATAGGTGCTACCACCCCGGGTCAAGGTGAACCTGGGAACACCAGCAATTAAGAGGTGGTTCCACACTCCTCAAAACCTCCTTGCTGTTGGACGTAGTTTATCGTCTTACTCAGGACGCAGATGTAATTTATCATCATACCCAGGACGGCATTTTCCCGAGAAAAATATGTGTGTGTTGGATGGTTGGGAGGTGGGGGTTCATGTCATGGAGTAATGTTTAGCAGATTTGTTTTTATTAGTGTAAAGAGATTGATTCTCACTAGGTGTCTCATAGTTAGTCTGATGCAAAGTCACAAGATAAGTTTAGTAAGTACCTGTATGACATCAACATAATACCAGACTGGGAAAATATCAGTGTCATAAAATGTTGTAGTCGAAGAACACAAGTCATACTTACGTTACCACATCCCCTACAATGATGTCTCCGCCGGAAAGTTGTGAACTGATTGTTACACAGCATACAACTCATTGCAGCATCATCTTTAACCCAGGTTGGTGCACGCTTACCAACTTCATCTTCCTAAAACAGTCAAGATAAAAATCATTTTATACTGGCCAATACTCTCTACCTGTCCAATAATAGTTGATACATTTAGTGGATGAAAAATAAATGCAAACAGAACAACATTTATGGGACATTGTTTTAAAAGTAATTGCAACAAATTTTATAAACAAGAAATACGTTACCATTTATTGATTCCTTGGGAACCTCGACAATGGGCAGCAAGCTTGTTTCACTAGAACAATTACAACTGAGTGCCCTATACTTTCACCGTTATTTGACATCCAAGCTATGCTTAGAAAATAAGCAGGGAACTTCGATGTGGTGCAATGGATAGCAGGCTCGTCTCACTAGATCGATTACGACTGAATGGTGAGTTTGAACCTCACTGGGTGCCCCATACTTTCAGCCTTGTGCCACATCTAAGCTACACTTAGAAAAACACCATTAATATTTATCAGCATCATGTTAAACTGCATTGATGATTTATTTAATACAAAATTCTTACTGAAGAACAACTAACCTAAAGAAACTGATAAACTTCTATATGCAGCGTCTTTTCACCTTCTCCCCCAAACCCTGCTCCACCACCATTCACTCAAACTCACCAGATAGGTTACGCGTTGTTTTTCCCCCAATCTCTCTTGCCTTCAATCTGTCATGTGAGTATCAAATTTTCCAAGTTCTTTCCTCATTATGTGCCCTAGAAATTTCAACTGCCTCTTCCTGATGTTAAGTATATCATTTTTGTTTTCATTGTCCATGGTATCCTTAGCATCCTCCTGTAGAATGATATTTCTGTTGCTTCAAGTTACTTCTTCATCTGTGAAGAGATTGTCCAGCATTCACTACCGTATAGTAGAACTGATATTACATAACAGTTCTTACGCGCAAATAGCTTTGGGAAAGGTATGAATACACCTCTCCCTCCAGATATGGGTTAAATAGGAGGACTTCTATCTGTAAAATCATTGTTATTCTCCAAAAAATTGTTAATGCAATATTCACTCAGAAAAACAAAAAAATTTTTTAGTTTGCTAATAAACTGTAAAAAATGAATCAAACGCACATATACTACAGATAGGGGGCACTTCAACATGGTGCAGTGGTAAGCAAGCTTGTCTCGCTAGATCAATTATATCTGAATAGTGAGTTTGATCCTCACTGGGTGCCCCATACTTTTGGTCTTGTGCCACATCTAAGCTATGCTTGGGCACCTTAAGGTGGTGCAATGAATAGCAAGCTTGTCTCGCTAGAACAATTACGACTGAGTAGTGAGTTTGATCCTCACTGGGTGACTCCTACTTTCAGCTTTGTGCCACATCTCGGTTGCGCTTGGAAAATCACTACACTACAGATAGGTAGGCATAAAAATGTTTATCAATGAATAACTGTACTTACATTAGGCAAATCTTGTGCTTGTTCCAGCGCCCGCATCGTCTGCTTCCGACTGTTGAATTCATTAATCACAGAACTCGTTGACTGAAAGATAAAAGAAAAACATTGAAGCATATCTTAATTTGTTCCTTTGTTCCAGAGAATGGTATAAAGCCGAAATAGAAGAAAGTAAAACTCAAAAAAAATATGATTTTAACCAAATGAATTGCACAAATAAGAAAAATTAAGGAGGGTGAGTCAAAAAGTAAAGCAATTTTTGTCATGGGTGTGGCACATTTCTCAATGAAATTAATCTGAACCGGCTCTAACCCAACTTCCATGGAAAGTCCTCAGACAAACTTCATTCCTTGGTTCCACCAGTTTTAACCTTCATGGCTAGAACCCACCATGCCATTCACATTGGAACAAACCACCCACATTCCCTCCATGTTCTAAAATAAGAAGTAAGTTCCACTTAAACAGCTTCTTCCCGCAAACCACTGCTCTGTGGAACTGACTCCCAAGAGGATGTTCCCCAATCATTACAATCTTAACCTGTTCAAGTCTCTTGTGTCTCTTACTGCGTAAACCTAGAGTGGCTCTCGGGCCTTGTACATGGTGTTTCTTCCTGCAAACTACTGCTCCGAGGAACCGACTCCCAAGAGGTTGCTTCCTTGATCACTACAATCTTAATGGTTACCCCTAGACTTGAACAGGTCATCTTCCCCACATAAACTGTGTCTCTTATGTGTAACCCTAGAGTGGCTCTCGGGCCTTGTTAGGTGCTTCTTCCCACAAACCACTGCTCTGTGGAACTGACTCCCAAGAGGTTGCTTCCTTGATCACTACAATGTTAACCTGTTATCTCTTATTCTGTAACCCTCTACCGCCTATGGCTCTCTCTTGATCTTTAATTATCTTATTTATTTTTCATATATTTGAATAAATGGGCTGATATGAAAATGGATGCTCTGCTGGAAGCCCACCAAAAGCAAAGGGCAGTAATTGACTTCTTTGGTCGAGTGGAAGAAGCACTGAAGAGCAAACATTATAGTGGTGACGAAGTGAAAACTCCTGTAAGGAATTGACTACATCAGCAGCCAGCAGAGTTTTATGAGACTAAGATACATACTATCATTCATTGGTGGTACACTGCCATTGAAAGAGGTGATGACTATGTTGAGAAGTAGGGATGTGAAACCGGGATGTATAGCTGTATCTTGATGTATATGTTTAAATGAAATAAATTCCATTACTTTTTGACTCACCCTTCTAGGTTAAATAAAAAAAAAAAACTTCCCCTTGATCTCTCAATATTAAAAAGGACACTTCACCCAGTGTAAAAAAAAATTTTTTTTAATGCCATATCCCTTCAGGAGATAGATGATCATAATACTCCACAGCTTCCTTTTATTTATTAAGTGTGAATTACCAAAACCTCTTGGAAAAGATAATGAAATGATTTACCACTGCCTTCTCCATTGTTTTGAATACAGAATAAACCATCCCTTAGATTGGCTACCACCCAAGGCTAGAGAGTCCAGTTTACCTTGCTATTTAACCTATAGATATGAGAAGTAATTAATGATTTCAATTCACACAGAGCACCAAGTTTAAGTGGATGGATGCAGGACCATTGCAAGGGTCTTGTGATCCCTCCCCAAATCTATGATACAGAGCCCTCCACTCAACTACATGTCAATTGTATTCATATAAAATACAAATTTTATTTTAACCTACTTATGTATAATAATGGATCATATGCAATATAGGTGAACAATACAAGTAGAAAAATCGAAAATAAATACAATGTATCTAAATACAAATTAGAGACATGTCATAACAGATCATATCGTGTGAAATAAATCAACAATATTTTTCCAGTAAAAAGTTGAATAATTTTAACACATTCAACATTATAGATAAAAAAAAATAGTCAATTTATATGGGAATATTTTTGAGACTTAGCATGAAAAAAAAATGGAACCCAGAATGACACTGACATAAAAATCCACAAAAAACTTTTCATCCTTTAAAATTTAGTTCTGCTTAGTTTAACTTGTAACATATATAAATGTAGGTAGAAAAAAGGAAGTGTTGATAACATAGAAGGGGTCACAAAGCACTGCCTGGGGCCCCCACTCAGACCAGCTTCCTCTGGTCAGAGGGTTCAGGGGTAGTACACCCCGGCCCTGAATGGATGACAAAAAAGAGATGATGAAGCAACTAAGAACAAGAAACTTTCTGTCTGAATTCTTTGGATGAGGAATTATCATTATTTATGCTATTTACATTCAGACTATTGTCCTCATCCTTGCAAATTTTATTTTAACCTACTTATGTATAATAATGGATCATATGCAATATAGGTGAACAATACAAGTAGAAAAATCGAAAATAAATACAATGTATCTAAATACAAATTAGAGACATGTCATAACAGATCATATCGTGTGAAATAAATCAACAATATTTTTCCAGTAAAAAGTTGAATAATTTTAACGCATTCAACATTATAGATAAAAAAAAATAGTCACTTTATATAAGAATTTCTTACACTGGGTGAAGTGTCCTTTTAATATTGAGAGATCAAGGGAAACAAGAAACTTTAACAACATATAATCAGTATATTCTAACACCCACCAATAGGGCCAAAGAAATTGTGGAGAGCCATGATCGCCTATGTCCTAAATTAATAGGTTATTTGATGTTGAATATATTTTTTAATCAATTCATTCCAAGCAAGTGGATAATACCACTAAGATGCAAGGGGCTATTGGGAGTGAAAGAAAATGAAAAGACTTTAGAAGGAACTGGAAAACCAGTCCTAAACTGGAATTATACTCCTGTTCAAAATACTGGGTAGGACTGTGAACCAGGCATTAGTTAGGTCAACCTATTTACTCCTATTGAGGAAAACTAAATAAATAACAAATGAAATTTTAGAGTTTAGAAATATTAGTAGTATAAAGTTAATTTTATAAGGAACTGGAAAGCCAATCCTCAACCAGAAAATAGGGACAAACCTCTACTCCTGTTCAAAAGACGGGGAAGCAGTTTGAACTGGACTCTAGGTTAACCTATCAGTTTTATAAGACAAAAATCACAATGAATTAATAGAAAGGTAAATATTGGTCGGGTTTACACTTGAATCAAAAGGTAGACATAAGTCCTGTGCAAATATCTACCCAGAAAACGGACCCTTTTTGATAGGGGTCTTACTGCTCTGCAAGGAATGTAATCAGTATATCCTAACATCCATCAATAGGTCAAAAGAAATTGTGGAGAGCCATGATCGCCCATGACCTAAAAGGACATATATAAAATAGAAACTGACAAGGGAAATAATAATAATCATAGATAGAAATTATAAGCTAAACAGAATTCCCATGCAGTTTTTTTTGTGGGGGAAGGACTGCAGGAGTGTTACTTACCATATACCAACTATTTGATTCTTCTAATTGTCCACTGGAAAGAAAAGAAAATATATTGTTAAGTTAGTGGATAGAATTTTAAAAACATACAATACAAAAGAATGTTGAAAAGTTCTCAGCCAAACCAAAGTCTGAATTTTTTTTTTTTTTTAATACTCTTTGGTTAGGTTGAGAACTTTTGAGATATTTTTATTATTATTTCTATCTATAAAAGGCAGGATGTATGTGTGTAACGAATGCACGGCCGCAATTTTCGATGGATTTGCACCAAAATTTACATGCACATGCTCCAAGTTAACGGAAAGGCCAAGACTGACTTTGCATTTCCCAACTCCCATCGATAGTGGAAATAATCGATTTTTTCATGCTTCTATGGCAGTTTTCATGTAGTTTGCGGCCATTTTCTACTGGCCAGAGTGAGAGCCTATAGCTGGCTGCCACGAATAGGCAGGAAGATTCTATTGGCCAGCATGAGAGCCAACAGCTGACTGACACGAATGTTAACTAGCATGCTAGCATGCAAAAAAAATCGATAGCTTTATTCGTCACAAGTGGGAAAAATTTAAATCTGCATGGCACTTTACTCCAGTTGACTCATTCGCTTGCTTAAAGTCAACGTTGATTCTGATTCCGCAGAACTGGGTTGGGTGTGAAAAAGTATTTGTTGTTAACATTCTTTTTTCATTCGGTTTTTCCAGTTACGAGTCCTTTTTTAAAGCTGTTCATTTTGTTTAGTTCTTTTTTCGTAACAGATTTAATGTTTAGTATAGAGCTTAGAAAAAATTTGCAGTGTGAGATAGGCAAGAAGTAAGGCATGTAGCAACATCAGCACGACAAAGGGCACTCCTTTAAAGGCAAGGAAGGGCAAAAATATTTCAAGTGATAGCAATTGCTGTATGAGTTGTACGATTTTTGAATCAAGCACGAGTAACACCAGGCCATGCTGCTAGTTAATAATATTTACTTATTATTTGTTGCTGCTGCTGCTACAACAATAACAACTATTATTATTATTACTACTACTAGTAGTAATTGATGGTAGAATAGGCTGTGCAAGAGGTAGTTTCATACAATACCACAAATAGCTACCAAACTAAAACATTAACCTGAAAAGTCAAGTTCTTAAATCCTCACATCAGATCATGACTTTCATATAAATGTCATGCACATGCCAAACTTGTTCAGAAATATCTAACTTGTCTGGTATATAGAACAATTTTCTCAGACCAATGGTTCAAAATGGCTTTGAGTGAGTGAAGCCTGCAGATCTTAGCAAAGACAATCCTTCTTTGAATATTGTGAATTTACGCTACAGAATCGCAAACAAAGAGTTGTACCAGAAAACAGATCACTTAAGGACTTTCAACAAGTAAGCAAGAGTCCTGATGAATGATTGAAAAATTCCGAAACTCTGAATAAACCTTTGATAAGTATTTAACATCATTATATTTAATAATATATATATATATATTTGTGTATTTAGGCAGCAATCCTTCTTTCATGCACATTTCATTGAATACAGCAGACAAGGTGCTTTTATTTAGTTTTTTATACAATTTCTCATGCAATCTAATATTTTTTTTCTATTCAGATGATAAATTATATAAAAACTGTCCGAATGTTCTTTTTATCTGAGCGCTTTTGGCTATACATTTAGCCATTTTCAAGGATTAAATATTTTAACTGTTAAATAAGAAATAGTTTGTTGTATGTATGTTTTATAAAATGTTTTCATTTTTCAAAACATGGTCAAGATATTGTGTCCATATTGTTCAAAGTTAATATTATTAAGTGTTGGTTTTTTTGTTTTTATTAATAAGGCTTCCATTATTTTAAGCCTTTTTTTTTCGTACGTAAATGATGCTATTATATTAGTGTCGTCAACAAGTATGTTACGAATAGTGTCCGGTAGATCTCCATGAATATTTAAATGCGATCTAATTGAGCTATGGTCAGAAAGGTGTAGAGTGAGTCTGCACGTCAAACATGTTGTAGTGTGGCCTATGTATATTTTGGCAGCAACCTTTCTTTCAAACATCTTTCATTGAATGCAGCTGACAAGGAAGATTGAATTAATTTTTTTATTACGTTTTCCCAGCATCCTAACATTTTTCTGTTTTTTAGGAGTTAAGGAACATAAAAACTGTCCATAATTTTTATTGTCCCAAGCACTTTCAACCACTTCTATAGCTATCTTCAAGGGTGTTTTGTCTCTGGTGTTCTTACTTTTTCCTCATGTTTTGACTGTTATATTGGAAATTATGTTAGTGTAGTTTTTTTTGTTTTTTTTTTTTAAAGGGGCATTCATTCCAAGCTCTCACATGTGACTGGAATTCATGAAAGCATCTTTCTATTTTTATTTTTTTTAAAACTTTCAACACACCATTTCCATTATTAAGAAATGTAAGGTTGATGGTAGGAGATAATATTTTTATATATAGGGCCTCTCAAATAGCAAGATGATTCTGATAATATGATTTATATAGAATTCATGTATTTTCGACAAGAATTTTCCTTAAGGGTTCTTGTAGATTATAGATTAATAAATGTTTTTTATGGCTTTATGGTCACATAAGAGACTCAGAGGTGTCTACTCAAGGAGATGGTAGTGTGTCTGATATAAGTATTTGATTTGTGATGAGAAACACAGTCTTGTACAGGGTATTGAATTTGATACACTATATTGGTCATCGCTAGTTTAGATTTAATGGAGTTAATTTTGATTTGTGACACCAAGTTTTGCGATCTTTCATTTTCTGTAATACATTATAAATTTGACATGTTTTTCAGGAATTACAACAGAAATATAATGTTTAATAATTCTTTGTAATGAAATATATATATATATATGTATGTATGTATGTTTTGAACAATAAAAAATATTAAAAAATTTACTAGGTTATATATTAATATTTTTTGTTTTATTATTTCAATTAGGTTTCTCGACTAGTTTCCACCTGCATGGCCATCATCTGGAGGAAAAAAAATCCTTGTTTTTTAGTAGCAGTGAACAAATGACTGTTTCTGAAGAAAGTGAACTTCATCTGTAGTTTTCATTTGTCTTTTTATCGTTAATTTTGGTCAGCCCCTCTGTTAGTCAAACGGTTTCTTTCCAGTTGTTTTTAAGATAGAGGACGGGAGATTCCTGACTTTAAGAATTCCCTCCTTGGTCATTTTGACAGTTTTATTGGTTGCTCGGAATGGGACGTGAGTGTTGTGTATTTTATCTTTTAGTTCTTTGGAAGTAGGTGTATATATTAGTATGGGTGTGTGTGTGTGTGTGTGTGTGTATATAAGTGTGAGACCTGTATATATTAAACCATTCACAGATTCTACACTTTGAGACAAGACAGAGTGTTAGGGAGCAACACTTTGATTCCAGGCAGAATACACTGATCATTGCTAGACTGTTAATAATAATTGTTATTTTTTTTTATGGGTACTATCAGTCAGTTATGTACCATGTGTGATACACACTTAGGTGATCATGTATCTTTTAATACATGACTGACGAGGCAGATTTTTTCCTGCAGTGGGATGCCATTTCTTTCTGTGGTCGACTAGTTGCCATCCAAGGCTACAGAACCCTGTCTGTCTTGCTATTTAGCCATAGGTGGAACGAGAAGAGGATTCATGCCTTTCTCATGGGTACTATACTAATTTTAAAAAGTGAAAATAATATCTTAAATGAAAATTTTTACTTACTCATTTAATAATTCTATTGTTTTCTGTTTACTCCTCACATAAAAAGCGTTTGGAATTTCAGCTTCTTTCACCTGTAAAAATATTCAGAAGAATTTAGATTTCACATACAATTAAAATGTTAATTACTAAAATATAATTATTTATCCAACAGCTAATGAGAAAATAATAAAATAAAAAGCATTTGGAATTTTAGCTTCTTTCACCTGTAAAAATATTCAGAAGAAGTTAGATTTCACATACAATTAAAATGTTAATTACTAATTAATAAGATATAATTATTTATCCAACTAAAAAGCATTTGGAATTTTAGCTTCTTTCACCTGTAAAATATTCAGAAGAATTTAGATTTCACATACAATTAAAATGTTAATTACTAATTAATAAAATATAATTATCTATCCAACAGATAACCAGAATTAAACAAACACAACGTTGATTATATTTCATAATATATATATGGCCCATCAGCATACATATGTTCCTTGCATTTGTTGCAAAGAAAGTTGGCTTGCTGTGACATGCTACAAAATATTTTTCACCAGAATCTATCTTACATATTTATAAGTCTACCATTTGTCTATGCTTTGAATATTGCTGCCACATCTGGTCTTGTGCTCCTGTCAAATGTTAAAAGATTCTTGATAAAATCCAAAAGATTCTGCAATGTTATTGGTTCTGACCTGGCATCTCAGCTTCAGTAACTTTTTATATTAAAAATATTAAAAAAAATATTGTTGTTACTGGAATTTCATTTTTGTTTCTTATTTACTACAGTTCAAAACATTTTTTTTTAAAATTTTTAATCGTTTTCCCTTCATGACAATAAAGCCACAAAGACGCAAAGGATTACTGACAATGAAAGAGTCAGGGCAAATCATTATTAAGGCAAGAAAACAGTAAAGGAACTGGCATTAAGAAAACAGGAGATAACAATTGGCATTGCATTTAAACTTTTGAAGGTAATAGTTGATGAGAAAGCAAGAAACTGGAAGAAGGTTCCACAAGAATAGAAAAGAAACTGTTAGCATAGAACTTATAGTTGAAATTGCCAGATGTAACCATAATATAAAGAGACCTAGCTAGTACTACATTTAAATTTGTTAAGTCAGAGTACCAAAGAAAGCTCATCACAACAATTGCCAAAATTTTTACCAATTCAAAACCAGTTTTAGTGAATTTTCAAAATTATTTGTCCCAGATCAAAACCGATTTCTTTGAATTTTTCAAATTCTGAACATAATGCTTTCCACCGTGAAACCTTAAGTGCAGGCCTGAGGGCTATCCACACTGATGTGGAGAAAGCCTGTAATAATAATGGATAGCCCTCTGAAATCTTTCTTTATGTAGTCAAGAAATTCTAATTTTGAAATGTAAAAAAAAAAACATGGGTTTTATACAGAAGGGAGCTGAAACTTGCAAAAATCTAACCAAATGACCATACATCAGAATTTGTTTTGGTTAGGCCAAGAACTTTTCAGTATGGTAAGTTAATAATTTAGGTTAATATTGAATAAAAAGCATTTGTTAATATATTGGTGTTGTAACCTAGGGAAGGTTACTGAATAGAATCATCACACAAAGGTTGGTAATAAACGATAATACTTAGAACAAGAACAACACATATAAGATTCACCAGCAGAATGTAGAAGTAGTAGTCAACTGCTAGAAGTGAGTCAAGTGAATTCCACAATGAATCTTCAACTGCAGACCAACATACAGTATTTACTACTGTATTTATGTGAATGGGGACATAATCATTATCATCCATAGGTAGGCTACAACAATTGGGTTCCAACAAAAGTTTAAAAAAAAAAAAAATGAAATTCAAAGACAATATTTATATATTTGTACATAGATTTATTCAACCATATGTGTGCCATTTCATTTCCCTGCCTTTCACTATCATTGTGGCAGCTTCATGATTCCCTCCTCCCACAACTTGGAATCTTTCTGGGTCTCCCAGACCAATATTTCTGCTTCTGAATGTTGTGAACCACTTACAAACCATACTCTCAGCTATGGCACCATCTCCATAAATGTCACATATCTTTTTTTGCCATTTATACAAAAATAAAACAGCATCAAATGAGAAACATGCATCCAATTTTCCTCTATTTTTATTTTTTGTGAGAACATTTAAAATTCACAATCCACACAAATATAGGAAGACGTTGAATTCTCACTGTTCAGCAGATGCACATATGTCATAAATTTCAGTCATGTGTGAAATGAAATCCTGCATTCAAATGCCATCTATTGACCAATGTTTGTTCCAACGCAATATTTGATTTTTTTCAGGGTAAAAGCAGAAAATTAACCTATTGATGTCTACTGTAAAATCAGTATTAATTAAAAAAACTTAAAATAAAACTCTGGTATGACTTATAGGTTTCTTAAAACCAACCTGATATTAATTAAATGCTCATAAAAAATCCAGTATTATATATAGTTTTCTACCTCAAAACCAGGGGTTCCCAACCTTTTTTGTGTCATTGCCCACATTTATATAGAAAAATTTTCCACTGCCCCCACCTGTATAATAAATATTCAAAAGAATATCCAAATTGGCAAAAATTGGTTCTTTTATGTGCGATGTCCCTTCAGGACCTAGGCAATCATAGCTCTCCACTACCCCCTATCCCTTGTAGCTCTCTTCCCCCAGGTCATGTTCTGTCATGTCTAGGTATGTCACGCATTGCTTTCCCTTGTCTCTCTTTCCCTCTATTCACCCTGTGAGTATCAGATTCTCCAAGCCCTCTGTTCTCATTACGGGTCCCAGAAATTTCAGCTGCTTCTTCCTGAGGTTAAGTATAAGCTTCCACCTTGTTTGCATCCTCTCTAAAACCTCATCGTTGCTCGTACACTCAGTTCATGATATCCTTAGCATCCTTCCATAGAACAATATCTCCGTGGCCTTAAGTCTCTTCATCTTTGAGGAGACTGTCCAACATTCACCGCTGTAAAGGAGGACTGATATCCCATAGCAGTTCAGTACTCTTTTCGTTCTGGTTCATAAACTGACTTTATGATGTAGTAAAAATAACTAAGGGCGGTAACAAATAATGTTGACTTATGCTGCTTTTAGTACCATAATAAAGAACAAATGAAAGCAAACTTGAAAACTATATATATATATGTCTATATTTCTGAGATGAGGTATTATGAAGACTATTTACATTATTCAGACTACTGTACTCATCATTGTTGCCATATTTATCACAACTTTTCGGCCATTGTAAACTCCAGCCTTCTTCAGGTGGTTGGAATGTCGAACTGAACCCTTTATTTCGCTTGCTGGGGTAGACTGTTCTAGTTCCACATACCATGTCTGATGGATGTCAGTTATCAGTTATATCCTGTTAATTCACCTCTCCAAGTTCTCAACTGCCTTAACTAGGTATTGAACACATAATTCTTTGGGTCCTGTCACTGGATCTAACTAATGCCTTGTCCTTAAGGACATATGGCACAGTGGATAAAAACTCTCAATTTCAGTATCCTTATTGTTAATTTCACTCAAAGTTGTTTTATGCTGCCATAGCAGGGTATGACAACACAACTATGAAATTCAAAGACACTATTGTTCAGGGATCAGAGTCACCTTCAGTAGAAGGATAAAATTTTTGTACAGTAAAGTCACCTACAGAGTGATAAAGGTTAAATGTTAATGACCCTCCTCAAAATTATAGAAAATACCAAAATATTCCTTGTTTGTAGGTATATTTATATCTTATCTAGGAATATCTCCTCTGAATATATTTTCGGGTAGCATATGTTGAAATACTGTTTTAATATTCAAAATCCTATATTGTCCACCAAAATTTCCAATCGCCAACCATTTTTTGTTCAGTTCCTCATCACCCCCCGGTGGGTGATATTGCCCAGGTTGGGAAACCCAGGTCTAAACCATTGATGCCCATCATCACAGAATTAAGAAAGTGGGCATTAATGGGTTAAAAAAGATCAGCATCTTTGGTCAGTATCTTTTGAGAGTTAAAAACTTTTTAGTTGTTTATATTTTAGAACCTGAGATATTTCAACTTGTCTCGACACTACTGTCTATGCTTATATAAATAAAATTTTACAAAAGCATGATTAAGATGTTTAATTTGTTGTGTGAAGCAACAGACAAAAAAAAATCCTGAAAGATTGATACATCTTACCTCCATTCCGTCTATATTCAAACTTGCCCGTATTTTGTAAGTACCCAACAGTGGTTCACTGCATACCAACATCAAATCATTAAACTGGAAAAGATAAAAATAAAAGAACCATTAGTATTTAAAATAGACAGAAAAGAATGCTGATAAAAATGCACAAGTCTCTAGATTTATATACAGTTTTGGTAAAAAATTGTGCATTATTTCAAAATTTGGGTAGTATATATATAATCACTTTTTAATACTACTGTTTTCTGGGATGATTCAACTGTGGCCCGTCCTGGGTATGACGTTAAACTGCATCCAACAGAAAGGCCTCTGATCAGGAGGTTTGGAGGAAGCGTGGCACCACCTCTTAATTGCTGGTGTTTCCAGGTCCACCCTGACCCGGAGTGGTAGCACCTGTTGGGGTCCCAGCTATGGGCAAATAGTGAACTTCCAGGTCTTTTCCAAACTTCCAGGTCTTTTCCACGTCCTGGGAATGAAGACAAACTACATCCGCGTCCTGGGAATGAAGACAAACTACATCCGCGTCCTGGGAATGAAGACAAACTACATCCGCGTCCTGGGAATGAAGACAAACTACATCCGCGTCCTGGGAATGAAGACAAACTACATCCGCGTCCTGGGAATGAAGACAAACTACATCCGCGTCCTGGATGTGGCGGTAAACTGCATTCACATATTTGAAGCGGTGGTGTTGCCAACTGTGCGTTTTTGAAACAATGATGTTGCCAGCTATACGTTATTGAAATAATGATGTTGCCAATGTTATCCTTAAATTACGTTTACAAAGTATATATATTTAATAAATATGTGGAAACTGGATCTGGCATTAAATAACCCATAGTGGTTGATATTCTATTAAACCCCAAACAACCAACCAACTATGGCCATTAACCTTTTATACATTATATCGTCAGCGGCGGCATCCGTCTGTCTCTGGAGATGATGGAGTAGTGCAGTGTTCTACGAGCCTGGGCGGTATATATGGAGAACTAGGCCTGTCCAGATGTCTAGTTCCCCCTCCCGGCCTTGCTAGCAGAGTCCAAAGGAGAGGATAAACCAATACAGCTTGGTACCAACGCGGCTGCAGGAGTTGCCAGAAGGTAGCACAAAGTGCCGTCCATCTGCTTGCGGGGCTCC
This sequence comes from Acanthosepion esculentum, assembly GCA_964036315.1. Lineage (NCBI taxonomy): Eukaryota > Metazoa > Mollusca > Cephalopoda > Sepiida > Sepiidae > Acanthosepion > Acanthosepion esculentum. The sequence continues at coordinate 73,717,125 of OZ038501.1, forward strand.
ACTCCGGGTTTAAATTCAGAGTTGTCCTTCTCTCATCCAAGGCTATAGAACCCAGTCTGTCCTGCTATTTACCCATAGCTGGAGGGAGAAGAGGATTCACACCTTTCCCCTTTTGTCAATTTCTCTCTCTCTCTCTCTCTATATATATATATATATATATATATAAAATCAAAAGAAAAACTTATTGTAGCCGATGAGTTTCATCGTTCAATTAAAGAATGCTCACAAATTTAGCCAAAACTTCATCAAGTTAGCCAAAAATTGTCACGATATTAAAAGAGAAAGTAACTATGACAGAAAATTATCAAGAGTGCTTCTATTGATTCTCATCAAAATATAAATCTGTCTCCTGGATTTTTTCAAATATCTCCATTTCTAAAAGAATTACTACTTTCCCAAGCCAATATACATAATTATAAAAATATTAAAAAATTAAAAGAATTAAATATTTATGAGCATTCTTATATTAAAAAATTTTGAAAAACCAACAACATTTTTGCTCTTGTATATAAATACGTGTTATAAAATAAAATCATCACATTTGCCTTTACTCCATAAAAAATTATGATATTTATTACTTAAAGCCAACATAAATCAATCATACTTTAATATTCATGCCTCATATTCCAAAGTAATCTTAACAAAAAAATGTGTTACCTTACCAAATTGATACAATTAATTCCAAATCCTTAACCAGTCCTTCAAATGACAATGCCCCAATATAGCCAATGTCAATAATACTATCTACGAAAATGTGCTGAAAAATTCTCAGCCTGATCCATTTCCCAAAATCTGTATCCCAATGCCTGATCATTCAAATACTGATTATGGGAATTGGGTTGGGTTGGGCTGAAAACTTTTCACATGTCTGCTTGCATGAATATAGATCAAACCGCTACTTACCAAGAAAAGATACCGTTCCTGCTTTTCTCCACTGCGAGCTGAGATTTTTGTGACACGACCCTCCCTGACTAATTCTCTTGTGGGACTAATCAAATCAAAAGATTGACCAAGGCTTTGGTGAACTTCTAACAACTTTCGAAATTTCTCCTGGAAAAAAAAAAAAAATCAGGAAATATTTTCCACAGTTTTTCAATATTTTTATAATATGAGGTAAAAAATTTTTTTAAAAATACAAAAAAGACATGAAATAAAATGATAAAACTTTTTCAAACATCAAATTGTCAAGAGAATAATTTACAAAACGAAAAAAAAAAAGACATGCCATTTTGTTATACTCCACTTCAAATTTGATCTCTCTCTGATTCACACTACATATCGTCCACATAAGAAAGCAAAACCCAAAATAAAGAAAGTCATCCTCTGTACAGAGGCTCAAAGCACAAAAACAAATCCCATCAAAAATATAAAATAACAACACTTATATTTATGTCAGAAAGAGACAGTTGAAATTCCTAGGACATGTAATGAGGAATGACAGCTTGAAGAATTTGACACTCACAGGACATATTGAACGTAAAAGAGGCAGAGTGAAACAGCAAGTAACCTACATAACAAGCTTGTGCAAAAGTATGGCAGAACAGGGACTAGAAGGGATAGAAAGAGGACAAACGTTACTTAGAGCTACAAAGGATAGGAAGTTGTGGAGAGACATAATCACCCACGGCCTGAAGAGATATAACGCTTAAAGGTAAAAGAATGCATTAGGTAGCTTATTTGAACGTCAGAACTTATCAAGAAATTATACTTAAAAAAAAAAATTAAAACAGATAAAGTTATGTGGTCTATATACACATTTCCTCACATAGCAATTAATGACTAATTGACTAATGGTAGAAGGTATTACAAACAATTAACAACCAACCAGAGAGCTCTAAAAAAAATAGGCATAATGCTTGCACTTAGTTTCTAAAATGAATATGTGTAGGCAGAGTTAGTAGAGAACACATCACATGTTCAGACAGAATAATTAACCAATCAAATTTCTATTTAGTTTTCAAAATTTCTAAGTCTGTGATATGGTAATTGATCTAAAAACAAACAAAAAGTGAGCCAGTAACTGAAAAAGTCAATAGTTGCAGATTCACACTATTTACATTGTTCGGACTATCATCCTCATCTTTTTTGACACATCTATCACAAAGTTTTGACCGTTGGACACTCCAGCCTTCTTCAGGTGGTCGGAATGTCGAACTGAACCCTTTAGAACAGTCTACCCCAGCGAGCGAAATAAAGGGTTCGGTTCGACATTCCAACCACCTGAAGAAGACCGGAGTATTCAACAGCCAAAACGTTGTGATAAATATGGCAACAAAGAAGAGGATGATAGTCCAAACAATGTAGATAGTGTACATAATTTTTCTCCCCGGAATCGATCCTTCAAGTCTATAAATCGACCATTCGCCCTTGCATGGAGTATTGCTGCCATATATGGTCTGGGGCCCCTGCTGTTTGCCTCGGGGTTCTTGATAAGATCCAGAGACGGATAGGCAACGTGATTGGCCCTGATCTGTCATCTCGTCTGCAGTCGCTCTCTCACAGACGCGATGTTGCCTCGCTCTGCCTTTTTTACAAGTACTTCCACGGTAATTGCTCTGAGGAGTTGCGTTCGCTTGTCCCCAGGCCTTGTGAATTTAAACGCCCTACGAGGCTGGCATCCCGCTCCCACCCCTACACCGTGGAAACTGCTAGATGTAGACGTCTCTTCTACTCCAATAGCTTCATGTCTCGCACATCTCGCCTGTGGAATTCCCTTCCCTATTACTGTTTCCCTGACAAATACAATCTCCAACGGTTTAAGTGTAGCGTCAATCGACATCTCCAGTTGCCTTGATCTATCCACTTCCCTTCTCCACATCCTTTCATTTTTCATTCCTATCTGCTCTCGCTCCGGATCTTCTGTGGCCCCCTTGCCTTGATCAACCCACTGTCTTTCTCTTTCACCACATCCCCTCCCTTGCCACTCCTATCTGCTCTTCCTCCAACCCTTCTTTAACCCCTTGCGTGATAGTGGCCTCCGGCCTTGCTTGGGGTGATACGATTAAAAAAAAAAAAAATCTAGACATATACTGAATATTCACTCGCATCAAAAGTCCCAGTTGGTACTGCAATAACTTCGAAAAGACAAAACTGACCTCTTACCCACAAACTATCATATACAGATGTCAGAAATACCAGCAACTCTCTCTCCTTCTGAACATACGTACATGAACAAATATCCTCTCTCTTATCTGTGTAATAAAAAAATAAAATTCATACCATATTAAAGATCATCTTCTGACCTTCTCTATGTTCATAATTATTGATCTTGTTGTGGTGGACCAGTTATAGCTTAAAAGATTTTGCACACATGCAAATATTTTGACTGCCAAAAACATGCCATCCCCAAATTTATAGACAGATTGTACAGCTGCATGCTGGGATTTCTTCCTAGCCAATAAAAATGAAACACTTCTTTGTCTCATCCACCATATATTTGTTCTTGTCTTGAAGTCAGAAGGCCACAATCACTTATCAGTATCCCTTTTGTGTGTTTCCATTAATACTGTTCTTATTTGTGAACTCTTTGCCTTATTACTGTTGCTTTGCCTACTTTTATATATATATATATATATATATATATATACTTTTATCTTATAAGATAAAAGTATATATATATATATATATATATATAAGTATGCTTTAATCTTATATATATATATATATATATATGATAAAATTATCCTTTTATCTTATATATTATAAAAGTATATATATATATAAATTTATATATATTATAAAAGTATATATATTATAAAAGTTTATATATATATATAAGATAAAAGTGTATATATATATATATATATATATAAGATAAAAGTGTATATATATATATATATATAAGATAAAAGTGTATATATATATATATATATATAAGATAAAAGTGTATATATATATATAAGATAAAAGTATATATATGATAAAAGTATATATATATATATATAAGATGAAAGTATATACATATATAAGAAATGTATATATATATAAAAGTATATATATATAAGATAAATGTATATATATATATATATATAAAAGTATATATGTATATAAGATAAATGTGTATATATATATATATATATATATATATATACATACAAGATAAAAGTAGGTAAAGTAACAGTAATAAGGCAAAGAGTTCACAATAAGAATGGTATTAATGGGAACACATAAAAGGGATATATGTTTACTTAGTATTTTTTTGCCCTGTTGGTTTTCTTCTGTTATTGTTTATTGGTAACTTTTTTGATTCTGTTTATTGGGTATTTCCATCAATTACATTTGACCTTGGTTAATTATTCTACACATGGAAATATTTACAATTACAATAATGATGATATCTATAAATTGTGGAGATATTTTTAAGCAATTTTATCTGATTTTGATGAATTTAGAGTAAGAGTTAACTTTCCAAACCTTAAATTACATTTTCTTCTTAATAATTTGTTCTTAATTATTAAGAAAAAATATCCTTTAAAGTTTAAAAAATAAAAGTATCTTCTGATAATGAAAAAAAAAACTTCCTTGGAGAATCAGTAAGTCTTAATGAATCAATAAAAAAAGGACTTTTCTAATTTTTGCTTGAGAGATTTATTCAAATTTATTTTGGTTTTGTAAGAGCATAGAACCAAATCCCAAAGACTCAAAGAATTTGAATAGTGCATATAAACTGAATAGAACACTGACTTTACCTTCTACTCTTCAAGAGCCAATGCACAAAGGAGACGGCAGGAACACAGAGTTAGTTTCAGTAATTTTTTTAATGATTAAAATTCCCTAAAGTTTGGGTAATATTATAATTTACTGAGATCTCATATTCGAATAACTTAATATAACTCTTCATGGGTGGAAGGCTAGAGTCTGATTTCTACAAAACAAACTTCTGAAAATTAAATCAATGTTTGCTTTGATAAAATTGTTCAAAAATAATTCAAATTCAAAACCATGGTATGATGAACGACCTTTGTGTATACAACTGTTCTTGTTTATTTTTAGCTTCGCAACCCAATTGGTTAAATCATCTTCAACAGTGGATCAAAATACCAAGATGCATCAATAGCTTTTCTTTTGGAGATCAAATTATGGTTAACGAGGAAGCATCAGTCTTAATAAGTTATAGCCTAGATGAATATTCAAGTGGTTGAGTGAATTATCTCTCCAAAAGGGAATTCTGGTTAAAGACCTTATTAAATGTAAAGAGACTCAAAATAGATTTTAATATTACTCAACAGTTCTGATGGCAATTAGGATCAAAACAGTTGAACTTAACTTATGTAATTAATCATTATCTATCTTCTATATGTAGGCGCTCACAAATATTTTAACATTAGGATGAAGGCAAACATGGACCTCCATAATTTACCGTTTCTTTAATATATATGAATTATCATGATTTCTGGAGGGGGCAATATTGGTGCAGTTTATCCTTACATTCTCCATGGTTTTAACTTCAAAGAAAGCCCTTCTCCTATACTAGATGCCACTCAAGGTAGAGCCCAGCCTACATGGCTATCTAATCCACAGCAGGGTAAAGAAGACATGGATGCATCCTTTTCCCACCCAAGGAAGAGCTTGGTCTACCCAGCTATTTATTCTGCAGCCAGGGAAAGAAGAGATTGAGGCATGCATTAGTCTAAAGTCCCACCCAAGGTGAAACCCCTTTTACTCTGCTATTTGATCTGCACCTGGGAAAAGAAGTGATGGATTCCCGCCTTTCCCAAGGGCATTAGTGATAGTTGACTATAACAGATTAGACTGTATACACCAGAGTTAAACTCTCCACACTTAAAAAATAATTAAATTTAGATATCTATTAATATTTATGGAAAGTCAAAAATAACTCTGAATATAGAGTTTCCCCACCAAGGCAAAAAAAGTCCAGTCTACCCTGCTAATTAATGATGTATTGGTAAGAATTCAAATTCAGAGTTATCATAGGCTGGCCACCCACCTCCCGACAAGGCAAGAAAGCCCAGTCTGCCATACCTTCATTGCACATTATATGTAATTTCTATTTACAGTGTGTGTAGAAAATAATGTGCCTCAGTTGTTTTTTTAATCATTTTCCCCCAAGCAAGGCAATAAAGCCACTAAGATGCAAGGGGTTACTGAGTGTTAGAGAATATGAGGGAAAAGTTATAGAGAGAAAACAATAAAAATTAAGGAAACAGAAGATAACGATTGACATTTTTGAAGATGGTGGACAAAATTGTCATGTGAAAGTTCACTAAAATATTACTGTAATCACTGCTGAAAAAGTACCTAAGAACTGCTAGTAGCAGCAAAAGTTGATACATAATTCTATTTTGTTTATATCTTCTATTTAGATTTCTTGTATTTTATATTTGTATTAATCCTATATATATATATATATTCATACATGTTTCATTAAATAATATAGATAAGTGTTGTCTATATATTTTTTGTAAGTTCTTTTCATATTGTCTGATAAGCTTAATAACATTATCATTAAACAATGATATGAAAAGAACTTACATAAAATAAATAGACAACACTTATCTATATTATTTAATGAAACATGTATGAATGAAAAAATGCTGCCTAAATACACACAATATATATATATATATATATATATATTTTAAGACATTTTTATGTTTATACATTCTTTTTTATAGATACAAATATGTAAGTAAATGGTTTGCTTATAATAAACAGTATTACCATTTACCGGCCTGAATGTCTGAGAAATTTTCAGAAAAATTACGTCCCCCGACAGGAATCGAACCTGTATCCTATACAAAACCGTCATATAGCCTGACGTGCTTTTACCGATTGAGCCACAGAGGAGCATTTCTGTTAGGAAGGTCGATTTTACTGTTTTTAAACTACAATTCTCCATGATTTTCTCTCGTACATTCATATCTGCTCGATGCATATCCAAATGTAAACAAATGACATCACACATTATGAAATGGACAGAGTCCAACAATTATTTTAAGACATTTTTATGTTCATACATTCTTTTTTATAGATAAAAATATTTAAGTAAATGCTCTGTTTATAATAAACAGTATTAACAACATTTACCGGTGAAATCGGTACAAGCACGTCAGGCTATATGATGGTTCCATATAGGATACAGGTTCAATTCGTGTCGGAGGACACATAGTTTCTATGACGATTTCTCGGAAAATTAAGGCCGGTAAATGTTGTTAATACTGTTTATTATAAACAGAGCATTTACTTAAATATTTGTATCTATAAAAAAGAATGTATAAACATAGAAATGTCTTAAAATAATTGTCGGACTCTGTCCATTTCATTATATATATATATATATATATATATATTTTATGAAAATCTATGACAGAGCGTAAAAAATCTTTCATGTGATGCATTTCATCCTTTCAGACTTAGAACTAATGATGTTTACACCATTACATATGTAATTGGACATATAGTCTAGCCAATTTCATTTAGTTTCTTTTTGCTTGTTTTTAACACTTTTGTTATTAAATATTCCACTTTGTTATAGATTTTTCTAAAATATATAAAAAATTATATATCATTTTCCCGTATGTATGTATGTATAAAAAAATATACATAATACCCTACATGGATTGCACAACTCAGAGTTCCATGCTTTCTGCAATCATCAGGTGCAGATTTTTTGGTTCAACACTATTTGTTTAATATTTCTGGTTGTCGCAAGATATTTTATTCTTAGGGTGGATTATTATTGTTGTCAATTATTTAAATGAATTGTAGTTTAATTTGGGGTTTGAAATTGAGCAGTTTTTTGGGGGATTTGACATTGAGCACTGTTTTTTCTTACACTATATATATATATATATATATATATATATATATATATATATATATTTCATTGATGCATGTTTCATTAGATAATATAGACAAGTTTTATTTTAGGTAAATTCTTTTCATATCGTCTGATAACCTTAATAACATTATAGACAAATAAAATCACCATATTGATACATATTTTTTAATCCTATCTAAGCTTTCGTCTTACATAAGCCATTATCAAAGATGACAATTACATCTTTGGCTATTTCAATTATATATATATATATTTGTATTTGCATGATGGAGTAATGGATAGCAGCTCGGATTGATGAATTGGAGAGCCGAGTTCAAATTCCAGTGGAATCCATTACATTCACTTACATGCTAATACCCTATGAATCCTCTTCTCCCCCCAGCTATTGGTAAGTAGCTGGACAAACCAGGTTCTATAGACTTGAATAGCAACTGGTCTACCGCAGAAAGGACTGGCAACCTACTGCAGGAAAAAATCTGCCTTGTCAGTCATATAGCAAAAGATACATGATCACCTAAGTATGTATCATGCAGGGCACATAACTGACTGTATTTGTATACAAATGCTTGCTCGTACATTTACCTATATTCATCCATTTGATTATATATATATATATATATATATGTATATATATATATATATATATATATATGTCATTCACAGACAGTACTGTTTCGCTGTATCACAGCTCCTCAGTGCAACTAGGCTTCCGAGTGCTTCAAGCCAGGATTGAAACACAACTAATTTGGTGTCAGCCAGAGCTATCTTCACTCGGTAGAGTTACACAACTAAATCAAGCGTATTGTTTTTACAAATGTAAACAAATGCCCATAAGCCAAAGTGCTCCATTCATTTTACTGAAGAGCTTTGCGTTAGTGCAGGTGGCTGTTGTTTATAGAATTAGCTTATCACTCAACAGTGCTCAATTGAAATGTATTTTCAAGAGTTAAATTATGTCATTCACAGACAGTACTATTTCACTGTATCACAGCTCCTCAGTGCGACTAGATATATATATAAAGTATATTATAATAGATTCATGTAAATATATCATCCCCTACATGATTTGATAATGTAGAAAGTAAATGCTAAAATCAAAATTAGATAAAAACAAAAATACTCACAATTTTGTTCATTGCTTCATTTGAATGACTTGCTGCTTCAGTTACTTTTTGGAGGGCTTCTGCAAAAATTAACAGATAGAAATTAAATTTTGAAAATCCCTAAAAGTTCTTTTATATATACAAGGTGCGATGGGTAAATTGGTGCCATTTTATATTTTTATTTTGCACATGGGAATTGTTTGGTTTTTATTTTGACAACTGCACAGTATAGTGTGTTGGGCACTATCTGTGAGAAAAAGAGCACCATGACGCAATTCACTCCATGAGAAATTTAGAACCGGCATGCTACATTGTTTGGTATTCTCACAGGAAGCTCCAATACAAACATTTCAGAATGTCTGGGTGACAATCTCAGGACAGTGCAGAGGATTCAGAAAGACTTAAATGAGTTTAATGGTGATTATGAAAGTATTTGAAGTGATCAAAAGTGATGGTGACATTACACCACCATTCATCTGCACACAGGGTCTCAGACTCAACACGGAGGCCTACATCAAGTACCTTGAGAAGAAAGTACTGCTCTGGGTCAAGAAGAATCTATGTCTAGCAACAGGACTCTGCACCTTGCCAGAAAAGCGGAAGAACCCAATCATGGCTGTCAGACAATTTCTGCCACCAAATCAACCCTTACATCTGGCCACCTACCTACCCAAACTGCAACCCCCTTGATTATAATGTGTGGGGTGCAGTTGAGTAAGAGACCAACAAAACTCCTTGTAACACCAAAGATGAACTGAAGGCAAGGATTATGACAGCATTCACCAACTTAAACACGGAGACTGTCCAGAAGAGTTGTCAGGAGGGTGTGGTTTAAGCCAATGGTGATTTTATTGAATAAATTTACTCTTTAGTATTTCAAGATATTTTTGTGTAATTTTGGTAAATATATCTGTTAAAATGAGATGTCAGTATTATTTAAATTTTTGTGTAATTTAGACAGCAATTTATCCATCACACCATATATATATATATATATATATATATATATATATATATATATGTGTGTGTGTGTGTGATTGTGATATATAAATATTAGAATTGTATAATAGAAATAAAATTAAATTTACATAATGCAAATTAACTAAACAATAATTTGTATTTGAAATATAATATACATGTGTGTGTATATATATATATATATATATATATATATATATATATATATATATATATATAAAACAATGAAAAATAGTAATTATGAAAATACGAAATAGTAATAATTAAAAAATACACAATGAAAAATATACAATAGAAAAACAATTGCATTAGAAATTATGCATTTATGAATGTGCATGTGACCATGAACATACACGTGTCTGTGGCATATTAGAAGTATACTCTTGAACAGATTGATTGACATGTCAGTGAACCTCAGCATGCATACCTCACTAACAGAGTAAAAACAAAACACAAATATAATAGGAAAAAAAAACAGACATTTATATAAAAAGATGTATATAAAAATTCTTTGAAAAGTGCACTTGAACCACAAAACAGCATAGTCAGCAGAAGAATTAAGAATAATTTAAATACAGATATTAATTTGCAGTAAGTAAATTTTCAATTTAAAAAAAAAAAATTATATATATATATAAAGTCAACACTTAGAGGCGACAGTCTGTTTCATGCTAGTGCAATCATCAGGCCTGACGATTGCATCTAGCATGAAACAGACTGTCGCCTCTAAGTGTTGACTTCTATGTTCACTTTTATATTTACACAGGCTCTATCTCTGATATTGAGCTCATTATCCCATATATATAGCTCACTTTAAGATTATATTTCTTCATATATATATATATATATATATATATATATAAATAGGCACATAAGTGAATGTAATGGATTCAACTGGAATTCCAACTCAGCTCTCTGATTCCTCAATCTGAGCCGCTGTCCACTACTCCCCCATGCCTCCTCCTTCCTACAGCTATGAGTAAATAGCAGGACAGACTGGGTTCTTTTGTCTAGGAGAAGGAAAACTTTGGATTCAGAACCTGCAGACTGGTCATTTGGGGATCTTGTGGCATGTAGTGCACCAGGTCTCTGTATTCAGCCCTTTAAAAAGGGTGGTTGGTTCAGCACAAAGCCTTCACCACTATAATCAAATCATATGTCCTGGTGTTTGGGCTGTCGGTTCCTAGGAACTGTGCTGTTTCACTCTCATATGATGGGAGAGTATATCATATATATATATATATATATATGCACACACGCTCTATCTCTGATATTGAGCACTTCATCCGATAAATATAGCACATTTTAAGACTATATTTCTCTATATATATATTGTTACAGCTGGCGCAACACAAAATAAGAAGAACCAGATTTGTAAGGATTAATGTACAAGAAAAGAGATTACACCTAATAATGAAAAATGGGTTTTATTTAACATATAATACAATATTTTTTGGAACAATAGGGCTGAGCTTTACACAATATAAGATAAGAAATGCTAAGAAAGTTACTAAGCGTGTGAGAGCCCAGAAAGTAGTTGGCTGAACGTGTAGCTATACGAGGGAGTGGGAGAGGAAATCCAATACAGTTTACAATACAGTGTAACCCGGATATAAGAGAGGAGACCGGAGAAGAAGTCTCTTATATCTGGGTTTGGTCTATTATATATACATTAACACAGGCTCTAATTTGGGACCAGAGAAAATATCCGGGTTTCTCTTATATCCGGGTTACACTGTACATTGATTTGCAGTAAGTAAATTTTTGAAGTTAAAAAAAAGATTATATACAGTGATGTTCGATAAAAGTGACTCACCTGATTTTTTTTTACTAAATGTTCTCTTCTCCGATGAAACGAAAGTTGAGCTAAATTCAAAGGATAAGCGATCTAAAATCCAAAGAAGAAGCTTTGAAAGCTCTTTGAATTTTGCAGTAAGTACTCTCAAGCATCCGTTCAGTATAATGTTCTGGGGATGCTTTTCTTTTCATGGAACTGGTTTCTTAAAATCTATTGAAAAGACCCTCAGGAGCGAGCAGTACAAGAGAATTTTAGAGTCTTGTCTGTTCCCTTCTGCTGAAAGGATGCAAATCGACCCCACCAAGCTCATTTTTATGCAGGATAATGCTCCCTGTCACAAATCAAAATTGATGAAGGAATACTTTGATGAGAAGCAGGTGAGTGTTATGACATGGCCGCCCCAATCTCCTGACCTCAACCCCCATAGAAAACTTATGGAGCATTATAAAGTACAGGCTCTCAAGAAAGTTGAGCAACAAAGAGGATTTGATTGTGAATTTCATATCCGAATGGAATTCAATGCTTGGAGATGAGATTTGCCAGAACCTAATCAAGTCAATGCCAAAAAGGGTTGAAAAGGTTATTCAAAATAAAGGAGGATCCATATATTATTAAATATTTCAAACTATATTACCTATTGTAAATAAATTATACCTCTATTATTCTTTATCTAAAGCTGTTCGGTTATGTTTCTATTGATTACTACTTGCAGGAAATAAGTGAGTCACTTTTTTTTTGCACACAGTTTTTCCCTAAATCTCATTTATATCCAAAATTATAATTATCAATAGAATACCTTAGGGTGAGTAAACTTTTTTACTAGGTGGTCAGGAAGGGGTTTTTATACTAGTAAGATTAAAAAAAATTAGTTTGACCCGAAAAACAATCGGCGAAAAAAATTTTTAA
>OZ038501.1:73734710-73759710 GCA_964036315.1 Acanthosepion esculentum
GGAGTACATGACCATGACATTACAACACAGAAGATAAAAATTCTGATGTAATGGAATAACCTGCCACCCACATGAGTGGCCGCACTATAGGCAGTAACCACCTACAAATTCTCAAAGCAATATACATTAAAAAAATTAAAACCGTCACTTAACAGAATCAACTATGAATACTGTAGTAATGTTCTGAAATGTCTATAAAAAAAACCAGTTTTTCACGCTTTAAGGCATACTTGACCATGACATTCCAGCATAAAAGACCAGCATTTTATATATATCACATTATCAAAAACATCTTATAAGAGAGGTCCTTTATATAAAACATCTCACACCCAATATAAAATGGGGTGTTGAAGGTTTTTAAAAAAATAGAAAGACGCCCACTCAAATTCCAGCTGTGCTCAATTTGTGAAGCTCAGAATAAACTTTCCTACTAGTATTCAAAACAACACACACAAAAATACATCTTAAACAGTCAAACATGAAAAGAAATTAACAACACCTGAAACAAACCCACTTGGAAATGGCTAAAGAAGTAAATAATGGGCAATATGGGCAATTGTTGTACTCCCTTACTTCCTGGACAATTGTTGTACTCCCTTACTTCCTGGACAATTGTTGTACTCCCTTACTTCCTGGACAATTGTTGTACTCCCTTACTTCCTGGACAATTGTTGTACTCCCTTACTTCCTGGACAATTGTTGTACTCCCTTACTTCCTGGACAATTGTTGTACTCCCTTACTTCCTGGACAATTGTTGTACTCCCTTACTTCCTGGACAATTGTTGTACTCCCTTACTTCCTGGACAATTGTTGTACTCCCTTACTTCCTGGACAATTGTTGTACTCCCTTACTTCCACCAAATGGAAAAATGTTAAAAAATGTTAGAAAAACTAAATAAAAAAATAAATACAATTTTCCTTGTCTGTCCTATTCAATGAAAGATGTTTAAAAAAAAGGTTATTGTACATTATATATTCATCCAGTGTGAGACATCTACACCAACATTCCTGTCCACATTCACAATATAAAAAAATACTAATCGACAACACAACTATCCTACACCAATAAAACAACAAATTCAAACTACAGATCCTCAAAGTAATATACATTAAAAAATTAAAACCATCACTTAAGAGAATCAACTAAGAATACTGTAGTAATGTTCTGAAATGTCTATAAAAAGAACAGTTTTTCATTCTTTAATGTGCACATGACCATGACATTACAACATAGAAGATAAAAATTCTGATGTAATGGAACAATCTGCCACCACTCATGGAGGCGGCAGATATAAGCAGTAATCACCTATAAGTATCTGTTAGGACAGTGAACAGAAGAGTCGAGCTGGGATCTGCAAGAGCTAGAAGCCTTCCAATAGTAGCACACACACAACTGTAATGACTTGCGATGACCGTGCACATATACTATTACATCCTTGCTTGATGTACTGGTTTCTACAATAAACCTGTTACTATTTATCCACTGTGTTTGTCCAGTCCATATTCCTGTTAGCACGGAATATAACAAATTCCATAGTCGATAATTTTTTTCATATTCTAATGAATGCTAAGCATGACTGTCGACCATTGCATTTGAAAGCAAAAAGAAAAATTACAGTAATGGATATCAAAACACAGTTTTGTATTACTAGTTGCACCCATGAACAACACACAGTTTTGTATTACTAGGTACACCTCTGAAGATGATCTTGGAAGAAGATCGAAAGTACTTGAGAAATGGAAAATAAAAGCAATTTTCATTGTTATAACATATTTCTCACATCATTTAATTACAATACATGGAAGATTACCATGAGTATGAATAGATTTTATTAAAAATAAGGAAACATAATGTCTGTGTCTGTCTATATTTGACAACCTTCAAAAGCGTGACAACACTTCGCAGATATCTCTCTCGAGTGAGACCCCCCATAGAGGAGAACATGACTAAAGACTGTGTGTACGCTATCCCGTGCAGCTGCGGAAAGGAATATAAAGGAGAGACAGGCCGCCCCCTCAAGGTAAGGCTTCAAGAACACCAGAAAGCTGTAACGCGAGGGGATGTAGAAAAATCAGGCATGGCTGACCACATATGGAGAGAGAAGGGAGATCACCGTCCCCTGTGGGATCATGTTGAGATCATAGACAGGGAACACCATTGGAAAATTCGTAAACTTAAGGAATCAGCACATATGCTAGGCCACAAAAATCTCCTGAGTCGACCAAGCATAGAAATAAATACAATATGGGAACCAGTAATAAGGAGTGCCAGAGAAAAGCAATGATAACAAAATTGCAATATGAGCTCTGGTAAAAAATGTGGCTGAAAACATTAGGTTTTATAATACCCAGAAATTCATACCCAAAGAGTGTGAGTTCAATACCCGGTTAAGGCAGTGGAGAACTTTCAGAGGGAAAATTAGCAGGAGATAACTGATAACTGACATCCATCAAACATGGCACGTGGAACTAGAACAGTCTACCCCAGTGATCGAAATAAAGGGTTCAGTTTGAAATTCCAACCCCCTGAAGAAGGCCGGAGCGTACAACGGCCGAAACGTTGTGACAAATATGGCGACAAAGATGAGGACAATAGTCCGACTAATATAAATACTGTACATAATGTCTGTAATTTATTTAATCAGACACACCCACACACACACACACATATATATATATATATATATATATATATATATATATATATATATATATATATATAGTGGAGGCATGATGGGTTAATAGATAGAAGCTTAGGTTGAGAAATCAGAGAGTCAAGTTTGATTTCCAGTTGAGACTGTTACATTCACTGATGTGCAAATACCCTTGGGAATGGTATGAATCCATCTCTTCCCCTCCCAGCTATGGGTTGAATAGTAGGACAGACTGGATTTTATAACCTTGGGTAGCAACCAGTCTAGGAGGACTCCCAATGACACATTATGTACACCAGTTCTATCTATTGCACACTTCCAGAAAGTGTGATTGGTTCGGCACAAGCCTTTCCCACTATAATCAAATCATATGTGTGAGAAGTCTGGATCTTTGCTTCTAAAATCTGAATTGCTGTAACCTCATATATTAAATACAATGGGAGAGTCTGGTAATGTGTGTGTGTGTGTATATATATATATATATATATATATATGAAGAAATATAGTCTTAAAGTGTGCTATATTTATGGGATAAAGTGCTCAATATTAGAGATAGAGCGTGTGTAAATATAAAAGTGAACATGGAAGTCAACACTTAGAGGCAACAGTCTGTTTCATGCTAGTGCAATCGTCAGGCAACATATATATATATATATATATATATATATATATATATATATATATATATATATTTTATGTTTATATGTTATTTTGATAGATACAAATATTTAAGTAAATGCTTTGTTTATAATAAACAGTATTAATTGGGCTGAATGTTCAAGAAATCTCATATTTTCTATGAGCTTTCATGGAGATTCAGGCCAGTAAATTTTGTTAATTCTGTTTATTATAAACAGAGCATTTACTTAAATATTTGTATCTATCAAAATAATGTAGAAACAGAAAATATTAAAGCAATTCTCATACATAGTTCATTTCATTGTATATAATATAATGCCTGATATTTGGTAAGTAATATCTCGTAAAGTTGTTTTAGTTGTATGTGGAAGGAAAATTAAAAACTCATGGTTGAATCCATTTTTTTTATCAAAGTTCATAATTACCCTATGCAAAAGTATTGGATACATCAATTTAATATTTTGTTGTGTAGCCTCTGTTTTGTTTCACTACTTCCAGTTGCTTTCTATAGTTGGCCACAACTTTTTCACACTGATCCACCGTTACTTTACCCCATTCTTCCTTGCATAATTTTTCTAATTGCTTGATATTTTGTGGATTCTGCTTATGAACTTTAACCTTCAAAGTATTCCACAAATTCTCAATTGGATTCAAGTCAGGAGACTGACTTGGCCAATTGAGAGTACTAATACCGTTATTTTCAAACCATTCCTTTGTAAGTTTTGCGGTATGTTTGGGATCATTGTCGTGTTGAAGCACGAAATTCTGACCATGTCCTAAAGAAGTTGCAGATTTCTGAAGGTTCTTCTCTAGAATCTCCCTATTCATTCTACCATGGATAACTTGTAACTCACCAGTACCCTTGGATGAAAAGCATCCCTATATCATAATGGAACCACCCCCAAACTTAACTGTGGGGATGGTATTGTGCTTGTTGAAGGCACTGCCATTTATTCGCCAAACACTTGTCGCTGTGTTCCTTCCAAATAGTTCAACTTTTGTTTCATCCAACCAGATTACCTTTTCCCAAAACTGCATACCTTTCTTTTCATAAGTTTCAACAAACTTTAATCGGTTTTTGACATGTTTGGTTTTCAGTAAAGGCACTTTTCTTGGTGATCTTGAATGAAAGCCTGTACGATATAGAGCTCTGCTAATGGTATCCTTACTTACATTAATTCCAGCACCCTCAAGATCAGTTTTAATTTCAGAACGAGTAATCAGTTTCTGCTGATTCACCTTGAAGTACTCTCATTTATTTTTCTCGGTCTTCCATTTCTTGGAAGGTTTGCGGTACCGGTGCCATACTTCTTATACTTTCTGATGATATTTCCTACTGTACTTAGTGCTAGATTCATTTCTTTGCTAATTTTTCAGTAACCTTGTCCTCCTTTGTGACATTCAATGATTCTATCTCACATATCTCTGGATAATTCTTTAGTTTTTGCCATTTTTAATCCTTGAATTGCAGAATGCACATCAAAGAGTCAGACGATTAGTAGCACTATCTTGTAAACAATTGTGTGCTTCTCTGATTGGTCAGAGATAACATTCCAATACTATCAAAAATTTGAATATTTAAAGTCTTTTAAAATACAGTTTCGATTGGAAATTTGAAAAATGTGTCATGTATCCAATACTTTTGCATAAGGTAATTTTGAACTTTGATAAAAAAAATGATTCAACCATGAGTTTTTAATTTTCCTTCCACATACAACTAAAACAACTTTACGAGATATTACTTACCAAATATCAGGCAAAATGGCAAACATAAACTAGAGTTAAAACAGAAAATAACATGTATCCAATACTTATGCGTGTCCCTGTATATATATAGTGTAGAAATCATACTATTGATAGTGTTAGATGTATCTTTCATTTAAATGCCAACAAGAATGCCAAAAATCAAAGTTAAAATATATTTTTAAAATAAGTTCAGACATTCTAAATAAGAATTTATCAATAAATACAGATCCCACAAAACGCCATCTACAAACCCTCTACAACCCTAATTGTGGCACACAACTAGCCCAAAACTATCAGTAATATTATAACACATGCATGCAAAAAGAATTCTCCCCCAAAAAGTCCAACTTCATTTCTCATTGAGAAATGACAAAGTGCGGCAGTCTATCATACAAGTGCAGAGATTGTGCTGAGATGTTCATGGATCTTGTGCTTCAGTAGACGCCAGTGAGTATGGGATTTGTGGTAGAGACCCAAAGAAGCAGTCATCCTTCAACATCCAGATTGAAAGAAAATGTGGAAGAGACAAAATTTTCTTACTGTATTTAATTTACCATTATACTGTTCAGAATAAAAGATGTCTTATGAAAATCAAGCAATAATTAATAACATTATTAACAATTCTAAATAGAGAGTTTCTTTCCACCCACCCAGTATTATAATTACTATACAACACACACATATATATATATATATATATATATATATATATATATTATAATTTTATCATATAGACAAAACCATTTTACTCACAACAAAGATGCAACTTGGTTTCAGTGCATTTTAACTGCACATCTACGGGTGAGGGTCGGAAATGGTTATGAACGATCCTGTTTGTAGGCAAGCCCGGATTTAAAACGTCACTTCCTTTTTCCATTTTTTGAGAAGAAAAATGTACTTACAAAATATACATAGAGTATCTAAGTGAAACAATAGTGGTTGTTGACAGCAGTTTGGTGTTGGGTGGACCAGGTAGTTAATGTTGAATGGTGTGTGGACATTTTCTCGATGATAAACATCGGTCAAAGTTTAGGTATGTTAACTCACAAGCGTCCTAAGTTTGAGGGGTAGGGGAGGGAAGATAGCAATAGGGGATAATATTACATTTGATATATAGTTGTATATTTAGGCAGCAATCCTTCTTTTATGCAAGTTTCATTAAAAACGACTGACAAGGTACTACGGTTAAATTTTTTATTTCATTTTTCTTGTGTACGAACAAGAGCTTTCTTTGCTGGACAAAGGGTGTGTAAGAACTGTCCAAATGTTTTATTTTTCCGAGATCTTTCGGCTATACCTTTAGCCATTATCAGGGATGATTTGATTTTTCTGCTTAATTGAGTGTGTGCATTATGTGTATGTCTTAGTGTGTAGTAGGGATGTTTTAATTTCCAAATACGGTTAGCACGTTGTGGCTTTGTTCGTAGTTAATATTGTTAAGGGTAGGCTTTTTCTTTTTTATTATTAAAGCCTCCATTATTTTTAACCTTTTTTTACAGGTGGATGAATTAATATATTTGTGTTTTCTACTAGTATATTTCTAATGGAGTCTGGTAAATTTTTGTGTGTGTTTAAATGGGTTCTAATGGAGCTGTGATCCGATTGGTGTAACGTAAGACGTCTGGATAAGCATGTAGTTGTGTAACCTATGTAATTATTTATGAGTCCGGTTTCGTTAGGAATGCAGTTCCTTAAGGGGCATATATATATATATACATATGTACTACTTACCTTCCGTGTCCTTCCTGTCTGGAGAATTTTCAGGAAGATGTTTCAAATAATCTAAAACAAAAAATATAATAATACAGATATCTCTAAGAATTAATTTAATTAGAATCATTTAGTTTGGTTTGGTTGATTTTGTTTAACAGCATATCAACACCTCTATGGGTTATTTAATGCTGAAATCTAAATATTTATTTTATGGATGACTTTTGCTGGATATTGCAATTAATTTCAATTATTCCCAAATTTATTTCCAAGTTGTAAAAATTGTTATTTTACAAAAAAATGAATTGCCAAAAATTACGTAAAAAAAATAACAATTACAGTAATGAAAATTTGGGAATCCACATTTTCAGAATTGTGGGTCTGGATCTGGCCTGGAATGTTTTTAATTTTGCCCACAGTGTCAGCCTGATTCCAAAAAGGCATGATATGGTGGGCTACAGCCTCTAACGGTAAAGTTGAAAATGTGTGACACACTAATGCATTTATTTATATAGAAGAACAATTGTAGATGAATTTTTTAAACTAATTGTCTTTTATTCACTTTGATATTTCTAAAGGATATATATCTCAAAATTCTAAACAAAATCCAGTGACTGTAATGTGATCAGTTTTGATTTGGCATCTGGATTTTAGTCACTTTCCCACAGCTGTGAAAAGGCTTCCTTCTGTATTTTCTATAAATATTTTCACGCCAATTTTTCTGATGTGCTTTCCTGTCAAAAGGATGATATAAACTCCAACTGTTTTTAAAAAGGTGTTCTGCGATGACAGAGTCAGATATGATGTCACACTTGTGGAACTTTTCTACTCTAGAAGTCATAAATAAAAATTGTTATTGTACAAAAAAAAACGCATTGCCAAAGATTATGTAAAAAAAAAAATCACAGTAATGAAAATTTGGGAATCCAAATTTTCAGAATTGTGGGTCTGGATCTGGCCTGGAATGTTTTTAATTTGCTCACAGTGTCAGCCTGATTCCAAAATGGTATGATATTTTGGGCTAGAGCCTCTAGCAGTAAAGTTGAATATGTGTGACACACAAATACACTGACATTTGCATTTATTTATAAAGAAGAATGATTGTAGATTAATTTTTTTTAACTAATTGCCTTTTATTCACTTTGACATTTCTAAAGGATATATATCTCGAAATTCGCAACAAAATCCAAAGAAGTGACTGTAACGTGATTAGTCTTGACTTGGCATCTTGATTTTAGTCACTTTTCCACAGCCATGACCTGGCTTCCTTCTGTGTTTTCTATATTTTCATGGCAATTTTTCTGATGAGTTTTCCTGTCAAAAGGACGATATACACTCCAAATTTTTACAAAAAAAAGTGTTCAGCGATTACAGAGTCAGATATGACGTCACACTCATGCAAATTTTCTACTCTAGAAGTCAATTGAATTCTGACAAGTGAGAACAGTTAGCTCATTCTGTTTTTCTTACTTCTCCATTTCTTTCTTGCACCTAATTTCATATTACCAACTGCCATAATCGTTGTCTTCCCTTTTTCTCATGTCTATTCATATCTGCCTTAATTACTCTCGTCTCAGTCCGTTGTCATAACTGTTCAGATCCAATCCTTATCTCGACTCCTCATAATCTTCATTTTTTATTACATTCTCTTCATTTCATATCACACATCTCATTCAGTTTTGCCATTTTGCGGGTTGTAACCCTCTACCATGAGCGGCTTTCAAGCCTTGTATTGGTTGAAATTTAGCATTAAAAATATACTCTTTTTATTCATATCAGTCTTGGGAAATTATTCCTCACAGAATTCACTTTTATTTCTTCCCATCATATAATAATAATACACCGATGCAGTTCTATGTCGACCACAGTTAAGATATACTCATTGTGAACTCCATTATCTTGTCGATGTCTGTATATCATGTACTACGCCAGGGTCTTATGTCGAGCGCAATCAAGATTATAGTCATTGTGAACACCATTATCTTGTCGATGTCTGTATATCATGTACTACGCCAGGGTCTTATGTCGAGCGCAATCAAGATTATAGTCATTGTGAACACCATTATCTTGTCGATGTCTGTATATCATGCACTACACCAGGGTCTTATGTCGAGCGCAATCATGATTATAGTCATTGTGAACCCCATTATCTTGTCGATGTCTGTATATCATGCACTACACCAGGGTCTTATGTCGAGCGCAATCAAGATTATAGTCATTGTGAACACCATTATCTTGTCGATGTCTGTATATCATGCACTACACCAGGGTCTTATGTCGAGCGCAATCAAGATTATAGTCATTGTGAACACCGTTATCTTGTCGATGTCTGTATATCATGTACTACGCCAGGGTCTTATGTCGAGCGCAATCAAGATTATAGTCATTGTGAACCCCATTATCTTGTCGATGTCTGTATATCATGCACTACGCCAGGGTCTTATGTCGAGCGCAATCAAGATTATAGTCATTGTGAACCCCATTATCTTGTCGATGTCTGTATATCATGTACTACGCCAGGGTCTTATGTCGAGCGCAATCAAGATTATAGTCATTGTGAACCCCATTATCTTGTCGATGTCTGTATATCATGCACTACACCAGGGTCTTATGTCGAGCGCAATCAAGATTATAGTCATTGTGAACACCATTATCTTGTCGATGTCTGTATATCATGCACTACACCAGGGTCTTATGTCGAGCGCAATCAAGATTATAGTCATTGTGAACACCATTATCTTGTCGATGTCTGTATATCATGTACTACGCCAGGGTCTTATGTCGAGCGCAATCAAGATTATAGTCATTGTGAACCCCATTATCTTGTCGTTGTCTGTATATCAAGTACTACGCCAGGGTCTTATGTCGAGCGCAATCAAGATTATAGTCATTGTGAACCCCATTATCTTGTCGATGTCTGTATATCATGCACTACACCAGGGTCTTATGTCGAGCGCAATCAAGATTATAGTCATTGTGAACCCCATTATCTTGTCGATGTCTGTATATCATGTACTACGCCAGGGTCTTATGTCGAGCGCAATCAAGATTATAGTCATTGTGAACCCCATTATCTTGTCGATGTCTGTATATCATGTACTACGCCAGGGTCTTATGTCGAGCGCAATCAAGATTATAGTCATTGTGAACCCCATTATCTTGTCGATGTCTGTATATCATGCACTACACCAGGGTCTTATGTCGAGCGCAATCAAGATTATAGTCATTGTGAACCCCATTATCTTGTCGATGTCTGTATATCATGTACTACGCCAGGGTCTTATGTCGAGCGCAATCAAGATTATAGTCATTGTGAACCCCATTATCTTGTCGATGTCTGTATATCATGCACTACACCAGGGTCTTATGTCGAGCGCAATCAAGATTATAGTCATTGTGAACACCATTATCTTGTCGATGTCTGTATATCATGCACTACACCAGGGTCTTATGTCGAGCGCAATCAAGATTATAGTCATTGTGAACACCATTATCTTGTCGATGTCTGTATATCATGTACTACGCCAGGGTCTTATGTCGAGCGCAATCAAGATTATAGTCATTGTGAACCCCTTTATCTTGTCGATGTCTGTATATCAAGTACTACGCCAGGGTCTTATGTCGAGCGCAATCAAGATTATAGTCATTGTGAACCCCATTATCTTGTCGATGTCTGTATATCATGTACTACGCCAGGGTCTTATGTCGAGCGCAATCAAGATTATAGTCATTGTGAACCCCATTATCTTGTCGATGTCTGTATATCATGTACTACGCCAGGGTCTTATGTCGAGCGCAATCAAGATTATAGTCATTGTGAACACCATTATCTTGTCGATGTCTGTATATCATGTACTATGCCAGGGTCTTATGTCGAGCGCAATCAAAATTATAGTCATTGTGAACCCCATTATCTTGTCGATGTCTGTATATCATGTACTACGTCAGGGTCTTATGTCGAGCGCAATCAAGATTATAGTCATTGTGAACACCATTATCTTGTCGATGTCTGTATATCATGTACTACGCCAGGGTCTTATGTCGAGCGCAATCAAGATTATAGTCATTGTGAACCCCATTATCTTGTCGATGTCTGTATATCATGTACTACGCCAGGGTCTTATGTCGAGCGCAATCATGATTATAGTCATTGTGAACACCATTATCTTGACGATGTCTGTATATCATGTACTACGCCAGGGTCTTATGTCGAGCGCAATCAAGATTATAGTCATTGTGAACACCATTATCTTGTCGATGTCTGTATATCATGTACTACGCCAGGGTCTTATGTCGAGCGCAATCAAGGTTATAGTCATTGTGAACCCCATTATCTTGTCGATGTCTGTATATCATTTACTACGCCAGGGTCTTATGTCGAGCGCAATCAAGATTATAGTCATTGTGAACACCATTATCTTGTCGATGTCTGTATATCATGTACTACGCCAGGGTCTTATGTCGAGCGCAATCAAGATTATAGTCATTGTGAACACCATTATCTTGTCGATGTCTGTATATCATGTACTACGCCAGGGTCTTATGTCGAGCGCAATCAAGATTATAGTCATTGTGAACACCATTATCTTGACGATGTCTGTATATCATGTACTACGCCAGGGTCTTATGTCGAGCGCAATCAAGATTATAGTCATTGTGAACCCCATTATCTTGTCGATGTCTGTATATCATGTACTACGCCAGGGTCTTATGTCGAGCGCAATCAAGATTATAGTCATTGTGAACACCATTATCTTGTCGATGTCTGTATATCATGTACTACGCCAGGGTCTTATGTCGAGCGCAATCATGATTATAGTCATTGTGAACACCATTATCTTGTCGATGTCTGTATATCATGTACTACGCCAGGGTCTTATGTCGAGCGCAATCAAGATTATAGTCATTGTGAACACCATTATCTTGTCGATGTCTGTATATCATGCACTACACCAGGGTCTTATGTCGAGCGCAATCAAGATTATAGTCATTGTGAACACCATTATCTTGTCGATGTCTGTATATCATGCACTACACCAGGGTCTTATGTCGAGCGCAATCAAGATTATAGTCATTGTGAACACCATTATCTTGTCGATGTCTGTATATCATGCACTACACCAGGGTCTTATGTCGAGCGCAATCAAGATTATAGTCATTGTGAACACCATTATCTTGTCGATGTCTGTATATCATGTACTACGCCAGGGTCTTATGTCGAGCGCAATCAAGATTATAGTCATTGTGAACACCATTATCTTGTCGATGTCTGTATATCATGTACTACGCCAGGGTCTTATGTCGAGCGCAATCATGATTATAGTCATTGTGAACACCATTATCTTGTCGATGTCTGTATATCATGCACTACACCAGGGTCTTATGTCGAGCGCAATCAAGATTATAGTCATTGTGAACACCATTATCTTGTCGATGTCTGTATATCATGCACTACACCAGGGTCTTATGTCGAGCGCAATCAAGATTATAGTCATTGTGAACACCATTATCTTGTCGATGTCTGTATATCATGTACTACGCCAGGGTCTTATGTCGAGCGCAATCAAGATTATAGTCATTGTGAACACCATTATCTTGTCGATGTCTGTATATCATGTACTACGCCAGGGTCTTATGTCGAGCGCAATCAAGATTATAGTCATTGTGAACACCATTATCTTGTCGATGTCTGTATATCATGTACTACGCCAGGGTCTTATGTCGAGCGCAATCATGATTATAGTCATTGTGAACACCATTATCTTGTCGATGTCTGTATATCATGCACTACGCCAGGGTCTTATGTCGAGCGCAATCAAGATTATAGTCATTGTGAACACCATTATCTTGTCGATGTCTGTATATCATGCACTACACCAGGGTCTTATGTCGAGCGCAATCAAGATTATAGTCATTGTGAACACCATTATCTTGTCGATGTCTGTATATCATGTACTACGCCAGGGTCTTATGTCGAGCGCAATCAAGATTATAGTCATTGTGAACACCATTATCTTGTCGATGTCTGTATATCATGTACTACGCCAGGGTCTTATGTCGAGCGCAATCAAGATTATAGTCATTGTGAACACCATTATCTTGTCGATGTCTGTATATCATGTACTACGCCAGGGTCTTATGTCGAGCGCAATCATGATTATAGTCATTGTGAACACCATTATCTTGTCGATGTCTGTATATCATGCACTACACCAGGGTCTTATGTCGAGCGCAATCAAGATTATAGTCATTGTGAACACCATTATCTTGTCGATGTCTGTATATCATGCACTACACCAGGGTCTTATGTCGAGCGCAATCAAGATTATAGTCATTGTGAACACCATTATCTTGTCGATGTCTGTATATCATGTACTACGCCAGGGTCTTATGTCGAGCGCAATCAAGATTATAGTCATTGTGAACACCATTATCTTGTCGATGTCTGTATATCATGTACTACGCCAGGGTCTTATGTCGAGCGCAATCAAGATTATAGTCATTGTGAACACCATTATCTTGTCGATGTCTGTATATCATGTACTACGCCAGGGTCTTATGTCGAGCGCAATCATGATTATAGTCATTGTGAACACCATTATCTTGTCGATGTCTGTATATCATGCACTACGCCAGGGTCTTATGTCGAGCGCAATCAAGATTATAGTCATTGTGAACACCATTATCTTGTCGATGTCTGTATATCATGTACTACGCCAGGGTCTTATGTCGAGCGCAATCATGATTATAGTCATTGTGAACACCATTATCTTGTCGATGTCTGTATATCATGCACTACACCAGGGTCTTATGTCGAGCGCAATCAAGATTATAGTCATTGTGAACACCATTATCTTGTCGATGTCTGTATATCATGTACTACGCCAGGGTCTTATGTCGAGCGCAATCAAGATTATAGTCATTGTGAACACCATTATCTTGTCGATGTCTGTATATCATGTACTACGCCAGGGTCTTATGTCGAGCGCAATCAAGATTGTAGTCATTGTGAACACCATTATCTTGTCGATGTCTGTATATCATGTACTACGCCAGGGTCTTATGTCGAGCGCAATCATGATTATAGTCATTGTGAACACCATTATCTTGTCGATGTCTGTATATCATGCACTACACCAGGGTCTTATGTCGAGCGCAATCAAGATTATAGTCATTGTGAACACCATTATCTTGTCGATGTCTGTATATCATGTACTACGCCAGGGTCTTACGTCGAGCGCAATCAAGATTATAGTCATTGTGAACACCATTATCTTGTCGATGTCTGTATATCATGTACTACGCCAGGGTCTTATGTCGAGCGCAATCAAGATTATAGTCATTGTGAACACCATTATCTTGTCGATGTCTGTATATCATGTACTACGCCAGCGTCTTATGTCGAGCGCAATCATGATTATAGTCATTGTGAACACCATTATCTTGTCGATGTCTGTATATCATGTACTACGCCAGGGTCTTATGTCGAGCGCAATCATGATTATAGTCATTGTGAACACCATTATCTTGTCGATGTCTGTATATCATGTACTACGCCAGGGTCTTATGTCGAGCGCAATCAAGATTATAGTCATTGTGAACACCATTATCTTGTCGATGTCTGTATATCATGTACTACGCCAGGGTCTTATGTCGAGCGCAATCAAGATTATAGTCATTGTGAACACCATTATCTTGTCGATGTCTGTATATCATGTACTACGCCAGGGTCTTATGTCGAGCGCAATCATGATTATAGTCATTGTGAACACCATTATCTTGTCGATGTCTGTATATCATGCACTACACCAGGGTCTTATGTCGAGCGCAATCAAGATTATAGTCATTGTGAACACCATTATCTTGTCGATGTCTGTATATCATGTACTACGCCAGGGTCTTATGTCGAGCGCAATCAAGATTATAGTCATTGTGAACACCATTATCTTGTCGATGTCTGTATATCATGTACTACGCCAGGGTCTTATGTCGAGCGCAATCAAGATTATAGTCATTGTGAACACCATTATCTTGTCGATGTCTGTATATCATGTACTACGCCAGGGTCTTATGTCGAGCGCAATCATGATTATAGTCATTGTGAACACCATTATCTTGTCGATGTCTGTATATCATGCACTACACCAGGGTCTTATGTCGAGCGCAATCAAGATTATAGTCATTGTGAACACCATTATCTTGTCGATGTCTGTATATCATGTACTACGCCAGGGTCTTATGTCGAGCGCAATCAAGATTATAGTCATTGTGAACACCATTATCTTGTCGATGTCTGTATATCATGTACTACACCAGGGTCTTATGTCGAGCGCAATCAAGATTATAGTCATTGTGAACACCATTATCTTGTCGATGTCTGTATATCATGTACTACGCCAGGGTCTTATGTCGAGCGCAATCATGATTATAGTCATTGTGAACACCATTATCTTGTCGATGTCTGTATATCATGCACTACACCAGGGTCTTATGTCGAGCGCAATCAAGATTATAGTCATTGTGAACACCATTATCTTGTCGATGTCTGTATATCATGTACTACGCCAGCGTCTTATGTCGAGCGCAATCATGATTATAGTCATTGTGAACACCATTATCTTGTCGATGTCTGTATATCATGCACTACACCAGGGTCTTATGTCGAGCGCAATCAAGATTATAGTCATTGTGAACACCATTATCTTGTCGATGTCTGTATATCATGTACTACGCCAGGGTCTTATGTCGAGCGCAATCAAGATTATAGTCATTGTGAACACCATTATCTTGTCGATGTCTGTATATCATGTACTACACCAGGGTCTTATGTCGAGCGCAATCAAGATTATAGTCATTGTGAACACCATTATCTTGTCGATGTCTGTATATCATGTACTACGCCAGCGTCTTATGTCGAGCGCAATCAAGATTATAGTCATTGTGAACACCATTATCTTGTCGATGTCTGTATATCATGTACTACGCCAGGGTCTTATGTCGAGCGCAATCAAGATTATAGTCATTGTGAACCCCATTATCTTGTCGATGTCTGTATATCATGCACTACGCCAGGGTCTTATGTCGAGCGCAATCATGATTATAGTCATTGTGAACACCATTATCTTGTCGATGTCTGTATATCATGCACTACACCAGGGTCTTATGTCGAGCGCAATCAAGATTATAGTCATTGTGAACACCATTATCTTGTCGATGTCTGTATATCATGCACTACACCAGGGTCCTATGTCGAGCGCAATCAAGATTATAGTCATTGTGAACACCATTATCTTGTCGATGTCTGTATATCATGTACTACACCAGGGTCTTATGTCGAGCGCAATCAAGATTATAGTCATTGTGAACACCATTATCTTGTCGATGTCTGTATATCATGTACTACACCAGGGTCTTATGTCGAGCGCAATCAAGATTATAGTCATTGTGAACCCCATTATCTTGTCGATGTCTGTATATCATGTACTACGCCAGGGTCTTATGTCGAGCGCAATCAAGATTATAGTCATTGTGAACACCATTATCTTGTCGATGTCTGTATATCATGTACTACGCCAGGGTCTTATGTCGAGCGCAATCATGATTATAGTCATTGTGAACACCATTATCTTGTCGATGTCTGTATATCATGCACTACACCAGGGTCTTATGTCGAGCGCAATCAAGATTATAGTCATTGTGAACACCATTATCTTGTCGATGTCTGTATATCATGCACTACACCAGGGTCTTATGTCGAGCGCAATCAAGATTATAGTCATTGTGAACACCATTATCTTGTCGATGTCTGTATATCATGTACTACACCAGGGTCCTATGTCGAGCGCAATCAAGATTATAGTCATTGTGAACACCATTATCTTGTCGATGTCTGTATATCATGTACTACACCAGGGTCTTATGTCGAGCGCAATCAAGATTATAGTCATTGTGAACACCATTATCTTGTCGATGTCTGTATATCATGCACTACACCAGGGTCTTATGTCGAGCGCAATCAAGATTATAGTCATTGTGAACACCATTATCTTGTCGATGTCTGTATATCATGCACTACACCAGGGTCTTATGTCGAGCGCAATCAAGATTATAGTCATTGTGAACACCATTATCTTGTCAATCGATGGCTGCATAGTATGTGCTACACTAGGGTTACATACAGTTTTGAATTCAGTGTTGTCTTTCTTCTACACTGGATGCCAACTATGGCTAGAGAGACCAGTCTTCCCTGCTATATAATTATAGCTGGAAGAAGATGAGATAGATTTGTATCTTTCTCAAGGGTATTCATGCAAATCTGTGTATAATGAACTCAGCACACCAGTTTCTTGTTCCAAGCCACTAAATATTACACAGGTTGAACATCCTTTTCCAATGGTGTATATACTAAATAATATGAAAGCAGTATGTGTTTACCTTTTAGCAGGAGTTCATATCGAGGGACCCGCTGGATTGGTTCTAACATGTGATGCTGAAGAGTCAAGTTGGCACAGTCAGGTCCTTGCTGTAAAAGAAGAAAGAGTTATGATAAGAAGAATATTTTCATCTGTGTTATCCTTCATTTTCTTGCCAATATTTTGGCTGGTCCATTCATCTACCTTCTTAAGGAGAGACATAAAAAAAAAATGATCAGTTTTTTTATATTGTCAGTGGATTTCTAGTATGATTGAGTAAATATTTACTCACCATTGTGTAGCAGTAATCAACACTTTGGATAGTAAATATCGAAGGGCTCTTAGAAAATTTATCCCATAAAGAATACTGCTGGACTCAATGTGAGTCCAGGTAAAAAAAGGAAGGCAACCAATTTCATGTATTGACAAATGGAATTACAATTATCATAAAGCATGAAAATATTTCAACGAGAGAATGTGTTTACATGTGTGAAATTTATGCAGGCCTACATGATGGACACATGTGTGAAAGTGTTCAAAAGTCAAGAGAGAAAAGTAAAACCATGAAGTGAACGTTCCCCAATGGGGGGGTCACTTTTTTCCCATATGCAGCTACATCTTATAGCCAGAAGCTGTGAAAGAGGAAAGTGACTATGTATGCTTTTTTCATAGGCTTAAGAAGTGGAGTGCCCCCTAGGTACAGTTTTCTTTTTTTTTAGCAGAGTAGGATAACTCACAATATCTAAGACAATTGATGAAAATGAATCATATGATGTTTATAATATCCAGGGTTCAGCAAAAGTAACACCCTTTTTTTATTTAACAAAAATAAATTACAGTAGTTTAAGATGGCTTAAGATTAACTATGGCTTACACATTTGGGAATGGTTAAATCCTAATTTCAAGCTAAGGTGGATAAGACGACATAGATCAATTGAGTGGACATCATGATCACCAGATCTAACACCACCAGATTTCTTGTGTACTGAAAGATCTTGTTTACAGGCTCAAATTGATAAGAATTTCTAATTAAAACGAGCAATTTCTGATAAATTTTCTGAAATTAAAGGTTCAACAAGTTAAATAGTTTATTAATCATAAATCATGTTTGGAACAATTCTACTTGGTGTAATGGTTAACAAACTTCTCTTTTACAACTGAATAGTGTGTTCAGTCCTCACTGTGAGCCCCATACCTTCATCCTTGTTCCACATCTAAGCTATGCTTAGAAAACAACCCTAACAAATCATGTTCTTTTGATCTGATAATACTTATAAATTTTCTTAAACTTGTTCTTCTTTATATGCTGTGTTTGCTCAGGATGTAAGTGATCATAGCTCTCTCCAACTTTCTGTCCTTTGTAACTTTTAATAAACTTTGTCTTTCTGTTATTTCTCCTAAGCCCTGTTTCATTATCCATTTACTCAAGCTCATTAAGTATGTTATGTCTTGTTTTCCTCTGTCCTGTGAGTATCAGATTTTCCAAGCCCACTTTTCTCATTATGTGCCCCAGAAAGCTCAACTGTCTCTTCCTGACATTAAGTATTAGTTTCCTTTTTGTTTCTATTTTCTCCCAAACTTTGACGTTGCTCACATGTTGGTCGATGGTATCCTCAGCATCTTTCTGTAGAACCATATTTCTGTTGTTTCAAGTCACCTCTTCATTTTTGAACATGTTAAATAGTTTGTTAATCATAAATCACATTTTTTTTTATATGATTATACTTACAGATTTTCTTAAATGACTGTAATTCATTTTTGTTCAATAAAGGTCAATAAATAAAAAAAAAATGGCATTACTTTTGACACACCTGTATATTTTTTTATGCCAGAATTAATCGATGGATCACTGACCGTCTTTTTAAATTAACAATCTTCACACATGTTGAGCAACATCTGTGGATTTGCTGAGTTGCAACAATATTTTCATGGGACTCACCTTGACAGCATCAATCACTTTTTCCAAAACACCATGGTTCATTTCAACAATTCTTTATGACATTGTTTTGGACATTAGAACTAGTACCACCATCCTTTCTGCATTTTCCCCCCAGAATGATCTTGACAACTTCCAGAGTACAATACTTCACCAATTCTTTAACAATTGCATACAGCTTCTTCTGTTTAGCCACTTCATAGGCAACTTTATAGGCTACTTCAATATAGGCTACTTTATAGGCTACTTCAATATAGGCTACTTTATAGGCTACTTCAAGGAGAGGTTTTGCAGTTGATGTAAATCCCAACTTTGGTAAAGTTCCTTGATGTTCAAAATATGCCTTCTTCACCATGAATTTTCGTTTTTTGTTATTTCCAACTTCTGTACCACTGTGTACACTTTTCTTATCTGGCACCACTAGAGCCATTTTTTATTTATTAACTTTTAAATTGATCAAGTTTAGAAGGCTTCAGGTTTGCATTTGCAAATTCACTGAGCATTTTTGTCTAATCTGGTGAGGTGTGGGGGTGATATATCAAGATCTCAGAGGGTGCCAGATAAGAAAAGGTTAAGATGTAATGCATGTTTGCTGAAATAATATTGAAGACTTTACCCCACTTGACTGTGAGGGAACTTCAGCTAGCAAACAAGTCTTCAGTTTTTTTCATTAAAAAACAAAACATTTTATAATAACTCTAATTACCTGAATCTCTTTAACAATTGCTGCAAATCTTGGGCACTTCTCTGTACATTCATTCATCAAACTCATAGCATTGTCGAAATTCTTCACATACTCAGAATACAACTTCAGAAATGGAGCATTTTTCTTCATGAGATCACCAATCCTTGGTTCCGAATTCCTGCAAAAAAAAACAAATGGAAACAAATTGTATTTTTCTGACTTTCAACACCATCTGACACACTAAATATTAGGTTGTCATGAGTAATTTTGGGAGTGAAAGGGAGACCAACTGTTATGACGAATATATCATCCTAACTAACCATTCCTTTAATATATCATAACAGGCGATGAAAAATGGGTTGTATACAACAATGTTCAATGCAAAAGGCAATGGATAGATAAGGACAAATCTCCACAGCTGACAACAAAGGCTGAGCTCCATAGAAGGTAATATTGTACTTGTGATGGGATTATTTAGAGTTCTTAAAATTCAATGAAACACTAAATGTACATTTATGCATCCAGCAGTTGCAACGTGTCCATAAAACTTTGGTTGAAAAACACCCTGTTGTTCTCCTGCATGAAAATAAGGAGCTATGACTAAAATGAATTTATTACTAAAAACAAACAAATCAGTGTAAATAACCTCCTAGTGAAACATAAAAAAATTACACATAATCCACCCATGAAACACAGAGCATGAATAATATCTAACAGGTTGAGTCATTAGTATTTTCTGTCTGAGGAAACCACTTGTAATGATAAATGTCAGGAAGGTAATGTTGTACTTGTGAGGGGATTATTAATGTAGAGTTCTTAAAATGCAATGAAACACTAAATGCACATTTATGCATCCAGCAACTGCAACATGTCTATAAAAGTTTGTGTGAAAAACACCCTGTGTTCGTTAATAGGAAAATATTTTTTTAGACAATGATGGTTCAGTTATTCAAGTCTTATGAATTTACCCATGGTTGGAGTAGATTCATACCTAATCTGGATTTGATAAACAAGAAATGATAATGTGGATATAAAATGGGGCATCTACTCTATATTAAAATCAATATATAAAATAATCCCTCACTTTGTGCTCATTGTAGTTTCTATGTATTTATGTTGCAGAGAATGTAAATAAATCTAGGTTTTTTTTTTAAAGATAAAAATGATTTAGTGATAAAAAATTTTACTAATTAACCCATAGCTGGGAGGAGAAGAGGTGGATTCATAACCTTCCCAAGGGTATTTGTGCATAAATATAAAGAATGGAATTGGAACTCGGCTCTCCAATTAACAATTCCAAGACATTCTCCATTGTGCCACCCACTCATTTAAGCTTATAGCAGATGTGGTTGAACTCTATGAAAGAAAGATAATATTGTGTATGTGGTGGGATTGTCTGATATTATTCATTTAGAGTTCTTAAAATGCAGTGAAACACTAAATGTACATTTATGCCTCCAGCAGCTGCAACGTGTCCATAAAACTTTGATCAAAAACCACCATCTGTCTGTTAATAAGAAAAATGTTTTTCTTTTCCATGACAGTGCAAGGCTGCATACCGTAAGAATATCAATTTGGGAATTCGGTTGGTCTGTTCTGTCGCCATTTGCCATATTCACCTGACTGTGCACACCAACTGATTACTATCTTTTTTGGCTTCTGATTGGGAGATTCGAGGATTCGAGGAGCATGCAACCACCTCTTAATAGCTGTTGTTCCCAGATCCACCTTGACATGGGGTTGTAGCACCTGTTAGAGTCCCAGCTATGGAAAAATAGTTAACCCCCAAACTGAAGTTTGGAGGTTAATTATGAAAGTAGAAAAATACATTTTTATAGTAAATATACCTGCAATAAATTTTTGAAAAAATAAAATTACCAGCAATACATTTTTGTAAATAAAATGACTAATGCTCCCAAGAAAATTAAATTTCAGCATTAAATGACCCATGAGGAGTTGATGTGCCGTTAAACAAACAAACAACATTACCTTTTTCAATTACTGCAAAACGCTTTGATGGGGGGAAACTTTTTCTAATTAAAACCAAATTCAAGAGTTTGTCAAAAATTTTTTCACATCAAGAATGTTACTCAAAAGGTATCGAAGAGCTTCTAGATAAGTGGCAACAAGTCATTGCAAATAATGGTGGATATATAACCGATGAAAATGTGCTTTATATTTTTAAAAATAGAGTTGACAGAAAGAAACAAGAATTATTTGACTCAACTTAACATGATTCTTCTCACTTAATTACCATCGGTTACGTGCCATGTGGGATACATGCTTAGGCGATCATGTATCTTTTGATACATGACTGACAAGGCAGATTTTTTCCAGTGGTAGGTTGCCATTTCTTTCAGTTGTAGGCCAGTTGCCATCCAAGGCTATAGAGCCCAGTCTGTCCTGCTATTTACCCATAGCTGGGGGGAGAAGAAGAGTATTCATACCTTTCCCAAGGGTCAGTTCAGTTATGTGCCATGTGTGATACATGCGTAGGCGATCATGTATCTTTCGATACCTTACTGATGAGCCAGATTTTTTCCAGTGGTAGGTTGCCATTTCTTTCAGCAGTAGACCAGTTTCTATCCAAGGCTATAAAACTCGGTCTGTCCTGCTATTTACCCATAGCTGGGGGAGAAGTAAAAGATTCATACCTTTCCCAAGAGTATTAGCACATAAGTGAATGTAATGGATTTGACTGGAATTCCCACTCGGCTCTCCAATTCCTCAATCCGAGCCGCTATCCAAGACTCTACCGTGCCGCCTCATTGCTATCAATTTTCCAAAAGATTATTCTTGCAAAAATTATAAAAACTAACATATAAAGTTTATAAAGGATTATTGAAGCAAAAGGGTCAATAATCTTGTCCGATATTAAATTTTTATTTTGGTGTTATTTTTTTTTTTTATTATTGTTGTTTGACATTAAAATAAAAATTTTGTTATGGGCATCATAGCAGTCATCCATGCGACTCTCAGTTTCATTAGCATCTACAATTTTTGTTTTCAAATCAAGGCTGGCTTTAACATCATTGTATGCCTTACAAAAAGACCATAGCATTTCTTGCGATGGGATACTCTTTCCTGCAGTTGATTATAAAAAGCATAGGTAATTAATGTGCATGTTGAACACCTGTAATAACATCTGAAGTTGGCCTGGGGGAATTAAATACTAGAAGGACCAGAAAATCATTGTTGATGATGGTGAATTTTGGTATGCATGAATACAATAGTTGCACAAGCAACCATTACGCCAACACAATTTGGAAATTAATATAATTACTCTGCCATTAAAAAAGCATTGAGTACTATTTCAGGTGTTTTCATATTGCTCCTGACAGAGTGATTTTTGTTTTATAAATGCCCCCCACCACACATATATATATATATATAAGTAGCACACAATGAAGAAAAAATGTATATAATTAGTGTATGTGTGTGAACATATATATATATAATTAATATAATTACTCTGCCATTAAAAAAGCATTGAGTACTATTTCAGGTGTTTTCATATTGCTCCTGACAGAGTGATTTTTGTTTTATAAATGCCCCCCACCACACATATATATATATATATAAGTAGCACACAATGAAGAAAAAATGTATATAATTAGTGTATGTGTGTGAACATATATATATATATATATATATATATATATATATATATATATATATATATATATATATGTTTAACATTCTTTTTATAGATACAAGTATTTAAGCAAATGCTCTGTTTAATAATAAACAGTATTAAATAACATTTACCGGCCTGAATGTCCGAGAAATTTTCATAGTAAATTTTCGTTCTCCGACAGGAATCGAACCTGTATCCTATACGGAACCGTCATTTCGTGTGACGTGTCTTAACCATTCGGCCACGAAGAAGCGTCCGGTTAGCAAGGTCGATTTTTACTATCTTTAAACTTAAATCTTCCATGAATCTCTTCTATTCATATCTGCTCTAGCGTATCAAATGTAAACAAATGACGTCATATATTTTTGAATTGGACAATGTCCAACAATTTTATTTTAAAGACATTTCTATGAAAATTTCTCGGACATTCAGGCCGGTAAATGTTATTTAATACTGTTTATTATAAAACAGAGCATTTGCTTAAATACTGACATTTTACAGAGTTATCGAGACTTAGTTGTTGGGTGTACAAAAACAGATTTCTGTTTTCTTTTTTTTATGAAAACGTTTTTTTTTTTAAAAATAAAGGACAAACAGATATGTAGGCTTTTAATTAAAGAACAAATACATAAATTAATAAATGTATATACTGTCTTGTTGTTCATTTAAAATAAGTAATTATTAACTCCTAATGTTTGTGAATGTCCATCCCCCAAAAAATTATTATCCCCCAATATTGAAACACCAGTTCCTGTATGTTAAGCAATCTTAAGCCTGGTCAGTACCTATATGGGTGACTGCTTGGGAATACCATATATGTGGGTGGTGTAATGTATATTGGCATGGAATTGTTAATCAGAGAGCCGAGTTCTAATTCCAGTTGGTGTTGTTATATTTACATGCAAATAAGGAAAGGTATGAATTTATCTCCCCCCCCCCCGCCAGCTATGAGTTAATTAATCAGACTTTTATCACTAAATCGCCATTATCTCAAAAAAAGAAAAAATTTCTGAGAATCTAAAAATGTTTTCTGACTTTAAATAACCTCCATTGATAAGGGTGGATAAGCCATAAAAAATGAATCTATCAATCAATGAAATACTGATGAGCTATACAGGCATGTCTTTTAGATATATTTACATTCTCTGGAATATAAATGTATAGAAACTACCGTGGTCACAAAGTGAGGGATCAGTTTATATATCGATTGTAATGAGGAAAAATATGAAGAAAAAAAAAAAAAAAAAAAATCCGAAAATGCAAGTTTACTGTTTTAAATGTTTCAATGTCGACATCAGACGTCTAGTAGACCTTCTTCTTGTTGTTGTTGTTTTTTTTTTCATATTTTTCCTCATACTGTCGGATCTATATCCATATATTTGCTTACATTGATTGTAATATAGAATTGATCCTCCAAAATACAAATTACAGGTCGGGATACTAAAAAATCAAACAGGTACAGAAATTTTAAGCATCTGGAAAGTGTTCTCTAACAGAGGGCGGAAAGTGCGACACTGAGATCTAACGACATATTGGGATTGCCAAAGATGCATTTCAAAAGCTAAGCAAAGTATTCGTCT
>OZ038501.1:73764710-73832210 GCA_964036315.1 Acanthosepion esculentum
GAACTCTAGTAAGTATTTCTGTGTCTTTTTTTTATGTTAATTCACGAACAAAAAATTAATCCTTTAAATATATCCGAATTCAGTTCATTTAATTTGAATCTTTTCACACTCATTGTTAACAATTCCAGCATATGTGAAAAAATCTTCGTCTTTTTTTGTCTGATTCATACACTTCCAACAAGTATTGAATAACAAAATTTCCTCGTTAAAAACTTTAGTCAGAATATTTACTATTTCTTCAAAGTAAATTTCTCTTGGTTTTTTTTTCAGTAGTAAAATATTACAGTGTTTTCATGTTGTACCAGTGCTAACTTTAGTAACAAAAGTCTTGTTTTTTTTTTTTCTTTCTCGTTTTCCCAGTCATTCTTCTCTGAAAATCTGCTTGTATCTTCTAAAATAAGCAGAAAGGTAATTCCATCACCTGAATTGTATGTGAACTCTAACTCAGTTATGGTATTTAACAGCACACTGGGAGTGAAAGAACTTGGGGAATTTTCCATTTTCTTCCATATTATTCCAATTAAATTTTGTTGTTGATGCTATGTTTTTACCACTAGGGCTAATAATTCTTCCATATTTAAAGAAAATCTGGGTTTTTTTTCCTTCTTATTTAGTCACCAACACTGTGATAAAATGTATTGCTGATCATTTTGCTTTAAAAACCTATTGTTGCTTATTTTACTATAAACAGGTATTTTTGATAATTTTCTTATATAAAAAATGTATTAAACGTATTTTTACAATAAAAATATATTTTTATACTTTCATGGTGCATTGTTTTTGCTTTAGGGTTCACTATTTGCCCATAGCTGGGACCCTAACGGGTACTACCACCCTGGGTTAGAGTGAACCAGGGAACAACAGCAATTAAGAAGTGGTTCTCACTCGTCAAAACCTCCAATCTGATGATCAGAGGCCTTGCTGCCAGATGTAGTTTATCGTCCAACCCAGGACTAATATAATGCCAACAAATTATAAATATACAAAATTTAAAACATTATATATATATATATATATATATATATATATATATGATAGATAGATAGATAGATAGATATGAACAGACTGGGATAGATAGATAGATAGATAGATAGATAGATAGGAACAGATTGGGATAGATAGATAGATAGGAAGGAACAGACTGGGATAGATAGATAGATAGATAGATAGGAACAGACTGGGATGGATAGATATCCTTTTTCTTTGAATTTCGGGATCTTTCACCAATATATTTTGGGGGCATTATTTAATTTCTATTTAGTACACTCCTGCTTCTCATGTAATGTCGGATGTGGAAGATTCTCATCTTTTCTGATTAAATATAGATTTATTTCCCAGGTCAACAATATTTTTTAATTCAGTGTTGTCCTACTTCTAGAGGGCCCAGACTGCTCTACTATTTAACCCACAGTGGAGGTTAGAAAAGAAAGATTCATACCTTTTCCCAAGGGAGATTCATACGAAAATAAATTTAACAAACTTGTCAGAAATTTTAACCCTTCATGCCAATTCTACTTTCAGAACCCCCCCACAAACCCCCATCAACCCTAAATTTGACATTTCATCTAAAATAGTTCTCTACAACAACTCTTGGTACATAATGAGAATTTTTATCACTGTAAAAAGCATGTACACTATTTACATTATTTGGACTATTGTTGCCATTCATATTTATCACAATGTTTCGGTCGTTGTACGCTCTGGCCTTCTCCAATGTCAAAGATTGCTGGGGTAGACTGTTCTAGTTTGACATGCCATGTGTAATGGATGTCAGTTATCAGTTATCTCCTGTTAATTCACCTCTAGAAGTTCTCCACTGCCTTAACCAGGTATTGAACTCACAACTCTTTGGGTCCTGTCACTGGATCTAACCAACACATTTACGACTGTGCCATGTGTCCTTAAACACATCTGTGCATGAATTTCTGGGACTTATAAACTTAATATCTTCAGTAACCATTTTTACCAGTGCTCATATTGCAATTTTTGCTGTTATCATTGCCTATTTTTTTTACCAGAGCTCATATTGCAATTTTCATTGATATTATTGCTTTTTTTTGGCTCTCCTTATTACTGGTTCCCATATTGTATTCATTTCTATGCTTGGTAGGCTCAGGAGATTTTTGTGGCCTAAGATATGTGCTGATTCCTTAAGTTTGCAAATTTTCCAATGATGTTCTTTGTCTATGATTCAACCTGATCCCACAGAGGACGGTGATCTCCCTTTTCTCTTCATATGTGGTCAGCCACACCTGATTTTTCCACTTCCCCTTGTGTTACAGCTTTTTGGTGTTCTTAAAGCCTTACCTTAAGCCTTAAAGGGAACAAACTAGAACAGTCTACCCCAATGAGGAAAATAAAGGGTTCAGTTGCACATTCCAACCACCTGAAGAAAGCCGAAGCATACAACGGCCGAAACATTGTGATAAATATGGCAACAAAGATGAGGACAATAGTCCAAATAATGTAAATAGTGTACACAATACCTCATCTCAGAAATATAGACAGATACTAAAAAGCATTTATTTTATTTTCAATTTTAATTATCAAACAAAACAGTTTTCATTTGGTCTCATAATTTACTTAACATGTATTTTTTCATTTAATGTTCACAAATGGTTTTAAAAGGTTTTTTATTGGATGACTCAGCTAAGATGGTGATTTTCTAAGCATAGCTTAAATGTGGCATAAGGCAAACTATGAGTCACCCCAGTGAGGATCGAACTCACCACTCAGTTGTAATTGATCTTTAGTAAGACAAGCTTGTTAACCATTACAACACACCGAAGTGCTTCATGGAAGACTTAGCTGGAATAAAGAAAAGGTTTTCTCCTCCATAATACAAATATTGAACTATGATGTAGTCTTGCTGGACAGCCACTAGTCGGTAGTAATATTCAACACTAAATTTGCATCCATTATGAAAACAAAGCAATTAAAATAATGATTTCCTATTGTCACTGTCTCAAAGTTAAAGCATAGGTGTGTCAGTTTGTCCAGATTGTCTATTGGATAATTTGTGAGACGTCATAGGACCTTCCTTTAAGACAGGAAACGCTTACATCTGAAAAAAAAAAAAAATGAACTATCACTAACACCAAAGACATCCATTTCCGTTCAAATGGGTTCAGTTCACTTTTCCTGTATTCGTAATGAAATGATTTATTATTGGCTTCATGATGAGAGAAAGTGTCTAAAAGGAAGAGAGGAAATTCTCAATAAAAAAAAATAAAAATGAACTATCACTAACGCCAAAGACATGCATTTCCGTTTAGGTCATCAAATGGGTTCAGTTCACTTTTCCTGTATTCGTAATGAAATGATTTATTATTGGCTTCATCATGAGAGAAAGTGTCTAAAAGGAAGAGAAGAAATTCTCAATAAAAAAAAGAAAGAATGAACTATCACTAACACCAAAGACATGCATTTCCATTTAGGTCATCAAATGGGTTCAGTTCACTTTTCCTGTATTCGTAATGAAATGATTTATTATTGGCTTCATCATGAGAGAAAGTGTCTAAAAGGAAGAGAAGAAATTCTCAATAAAAAAAAGAAAGAATGAACTATCACTAACACCAAAGACATGCATTTCCATTTAGGTCATCAAATGGGTTCAGTTCACTTTTCCTGTATTCGTAATGAAATGATTTATTATTGGCTTCATCATGAGAGAAAGTGTCTAAAAGGAAGAGAGGAAATTCTCAATAAAAAAAAGAAAGAATGAACTATCACTAACACCAAAGACATGCATTTCCATTTAGGTCATCAAATGGGTTCAGTTCATTTTTCCTGTATTCGTAATGAAATGATTTATTATTGGCTTCATCATGAGAGAAAGTGTCTAAAAGGAAGAGAGGAAATTCTCAATAAAAAAAAGAAAGAATGAACTATCACTAACACCAAAGACATGCATTTCCATTTAGGTCATCAAATGGGTTCAGTTCACTTTTCCTGTATTCGTAATGAAATGATTTATTATTGGCTTCATCATGAGAGAAAGTGTCTAAAAGGAAGAGAGGAAATTCTCAATAAAAAAAAGAAAGAATGAACTATCACTAACACCAAAGACATGCATTTCCGTTTAGGTCATCAAATGGGTTCAGTTCACTTTTCCTGTATTCGTAATGAAATGATTTATTATTGGCTTCATCATGAGAGAAAGTGTCTAAAAGGAAGAGAAGAAATTCTCAATAAAAAAAGAAAGAATGAACTATCACTAACACCAAAGACATGCATTTCCATTTAGGTCATCAAATGGGTTCAGTTCACTTTTCCTGTATTCGTAATGAAATGATTTATTATTGGCTTCATCATGAGAGAAAGTGTCTAAAAGGAAGAGAAGAAATTCTCAATAAAAAAAGAAAGAATGAACTATCACTAACACCAAAGACATGCATTTCCATTTAGGTCATCAAATGGGTTCAGTTCACTTTTCCTGTATTCGTAATGAAATGATTTATTATTGGCTTCATCATGAGAGAAAGTGTCTAAAAGGAAGAGAAGAAATTCTCAATAAAAAAAGAAAGAATGAACTATCACTAACACCAAAGACATGCATTTCCATTTAGGTCATCAAATGGGTTCAGTTCACTTTTCCTGTATTCGTAATGAAATGATTTATTATTGGCTTCATCATGAGAGAAAGTGTCTAAAAGGAAGAGAAGAAATTCTCAATAAAAAAAGAAAGAATGAATTATCACTAACACCAAAGACATGCATTTCCATTTAGGTCATCAAATGGGTTCAGTTCACTTTTCCTGTATTCGTAATGAAATGATTTATTATTGGCTTCATCATGAGAGAAAGTGTCTAAAAGGAAGAGAGGAAATTCTCAATAAAAAAAAGAAAGAATGAACAATCACTAACACCAAAGACATGCATTTCCGTTTAGGTCATCAAATGGGTTCAGTTCACTTTTCCTGTATTCGTAATGAAATGATTTATTATTGGCTTCATCATGAGAGAAAGTGTCTAAAAGGAAGAGAAGAAATTCTCAATAAAAAAAGAAAGAATGAACTATCACTAACACCAAAGACATGCATTTCCATTTAGGTCATCAAATGGGTTCAGTTCACTTTTCCTGTATTCGTAATGAAATGATTTATTATTGGCTTCATCATGAGAGAAAGTGTCTAAAAGGAAGAGAGGAAATTCTCAATAAAAAAAATAAAAATGAACTATCACTAATGCCAAAGACATGCATTTCCATTTAGGTCATCAAATGGGTTCAGTTCACTTTTCCTGTATTCGTAATGAAATGATTTATTATTGGCTTCATCATGAGAGAAAGTGTCTAAAAGGAAGAGAAGAAATTCTCAATAAAAAAAGAAAGAATGAACTATCACTAACACCAAAGACATGCATTTCCGTTTAGGTCATCAAATGGGTTCAGTTCACTTTTCCTGTATTCGTAATGAAATGATTTATTATTGGCTTCATCATGAGAGAAAGTGTCTAAAAGGAAGAGAGGAAATTCTCAATAAAAAAAGAAAGAATGAACTATCACTAACACCAAAGACATGCATTTCCGTTTAGGTCATCAAATGGGTTCAGTTCACTTTTCCTGTATTCGTAATGAAATGATTTATTATTGGCTTCATCATGAGAGAAAGTGTCTAAAAGGAAGAGAAGAAATTCTCAATAAAAAAAGAAAGAATGAACTATCACTAACACCAAAGACATGCATTTCCATTTAGGTCATCAAATGGGTTCAGTTCACTTTTCCTGTATTCGTAATGAAATGATTTATTATTGGCTTCATCATGAGAGAAAGTGTCTAAAAGGAAGAGAGGAAATTCTCAATAAAAAAAATAAAAATGAACTATCACTAATGCCAAAGACATGCATTTCCATTTAGGTCATCAAATGGGTTCAGTTCACTTTTCCTGTATTCGTAATGAAATGATTTATTATTGGCTTCATCATGAGAGAAAGTGTCTAAAAGGAAGAGAAGAAATTCTCAATAAAAAAAAGAAAGAATGAACTATCACTAATGCCAAAGACATGCATTTCCATTTAGGTCATCAAATGGGTTCAGTTCACTTTTCCTGTATTCGTAATGAAATGATTTATTATTGGCTTCATCATGAGAGAAAGTGTCTAAAAGGAAGAGAGGAAATTCTCAATAAAAAAAATAAAAATGAACTATCACTAATGCCAAAGACATGCATTTCCATTTAGGTCATCAAATGGGTTCAGTTCACTTTTCCTGTATTCGTAATGAAATGATTTATTATTGGCTTCATCATGAGAGAAAGTGTCTAAAAGGAAGAGAGGA
Source organism: Acanthosepion esculentum (assembly GCA_964036315.1). Taxonomy (NCBI): domain Eukaryota; kingdom Metazoa; phylum Mollusca; class Cephalopoda; order Sepiida; family Sepiidae; genus Acanthosepion; species Acanthosepion esculentum. The sequence continues at coordinate 73,770,988 of OZ038501.1, forward strand.
AATTCTCAATAAAAAAAATAAAAATGAACTATCACTAATGCCAAAGACATGCATTTCCATTTAGGTCATCAAATGGGTTCAGTTCACTTTTCCTGTATTCGTAATGAAATGATTTATTATTGGCTTCATCATGAGAGAAAGTGTCTAAAAGGAAGAGAAGAAATTCTCAATAAAAAAAAGAAAGAATGAACTATCACTAATGCCAAAGACATGCATTTCCATTTAGGTCATCAAATGGGTTCAGTTCACTTTTCCTGTATTCGTAATGAAATGATTTATTATTGGCTTCATCATGAGAGAAAGTGTCTAAAAGGAAGAGAGGAAATTCTCAATAAAAAAAATAAAAATGAACTATCACTAATGCCAAAGACATGCATTTCCATTTAGGTCATCAAATGGGTTCAGTTCACTTTTCCTGTATTCGTAATGAAATGATTTATTATTGGCTTCATCATGAGAGAAAGTGTCTAAAAGGAAGAGAAGAAATTCTCAATAAAAAAAAGAAAGAATGAACTATCACTAATGCCAAAGACATGCATTTCCATTTAGGTCATCAAATGGGTTCAGTTCACTTTTCCTGTATTCGTAATGAAATGATTTATTATTGGCTTCATCATGAGAGAAAGTGTCTAAAAGGAAGAGAAGAAATTCTCAATAAAAAAAGAAAGAATGAACTATCACTAACACCAAAGACATGCATTTCCATTTAGGTCATCAAATGGGTTCAGTTCACTTTTCCTGTATTCGTAATGAAATGATTTATTATTGGCTTCATCATGAGAGAAAGTGTCTAAAAGGAAGAGAAGAAATTCTCAATAAAAAAAGAAAGAATGAACTATCACTAACACCAAAGACATGCATTTCCATTTAGGTCATCAAATGGGTTCAGTTCACTTTTCCTGTATTCGTAATGAAATGATTTATTATTGGCTTCATCATGAGAGAAAGTGTCTAAAAGGAAGAGAGGAAATTCTCAATAAAAAAAGAAAGAATGAACTATCACTAACACCAAAGACATGCATTTCCATTTAGGTCATCAAATGGGTTCAGTTCACTTTTCCTGTATTTGTAATGAAATGATTTATTATTGGCTTCATCATGAGAGAAAGTGTCTAAAAGGAAGAGAGGAAATTCTCAATTAAAAAAAAAAAGAATGAAGTACCAATCATGAGGGTAGGGAGGAAAGCATGCGAATAGGAGACAAAAAAAATGGGGAAAAAGGAAGGCAATGGTTAAGTGGCGAAAAAGTTAAGGGAAGAGAATAGTTGACATTAAAAAAAAGGAAAAGCAGCAGAGTCAGGGTGGGGTCACTTTTTCAATGTTTTTCTTCTTCCCAAACTCCAGCTTGAGTACTTGTGTTTCACGTTTTTTGAATTTTTATTGTAAAAATAATAAAGAAGTGAAAAAAAAATGAAGGAAAGAAATGGTGATTTTCCAAGTGTAACAGTGAGGATCAAACTTGCTACACAGTTGTAATTGATCTAGCGAAACAAGCTTGCTAATTATTATAGCACACCAAATGAAGAAAAATAAGTGAGAGAAAAGGAAAGAAACACTGAGAGAGAAAATGGGTAATTGTGAGAAGGAGGGAGAAATAAAAAATAAAAAAAAGGAAAACCAATTTGAGAGAATAGAGTAAAAAAAATAAAAATGGAAATAAATGATTGAAGTGGAAAAAAAGAAAAGAGAAAAAAAAGAAAAGAAAAGAGAAAAAAAAAGAAAAGAAAAAAGAAAAGATCGACTGAACCAAAATTTTTGAGAGAAACTCCAAGTTGTGAGTACAGTTTCCTATGTAAAGTGATCCCCCTTCTTTTTTAATGAGATGTGTCTCTTCCCAACATGGGCGATAATGGTTCTCCACAACTTCCTGTCCTTTGTACCTAGGTTTACCCTTTTGCTATTTCTCCTAAACCCTATTCTGCCAACACAAGGTTCTTAAGTTATTTGTTGTTTCCCTCTGTCCTTCTTGTCTTCAATATATCTTGTGAGTGCCAAATTCCCTAAGCCTTCTTTCCTCATTATGTGCTCTAGAAATTTCAATTAAGTCTTTCTGATTGTAACTATGTCCTATTTTTTATTTCCTTAAAAACACCATTGTTGCAGACATGTTCAGTGTATGGTATCCTCAGCATCCTTCTGTAGAACCACATTTCTGTTGCCTCAAGTCTCCTCTTCATCTTTGAGGAGATTGTCCAGCATTCACTGCCATAGAGGAGGATCAATATGAAATTTTCTTGTTTCTTAATACTTTGCTTAGATTTTGAAAGACATCTTTTGCTATTTCAGTATATCTTTTTTGGATATTGGTGTTGCATTTTCCATCCTTTGTTAAAAACACTTCCAAGATATTTTAAATTTTTGTACTTGCTTGGTCTCTCCAGTCTCTAGTTTGTATCTTGCGCTGTTCCTTTTACTGACACGCATAAATTCTGTCTAGTACAGAAACCAAAACAAATATACTCACACAATGTGACGTCTTACAATATAAAATAATAATACCGTATATTCTTGTGTAGAAGCTGACGTCATGTATAGTGCAACTCCTGAACTTTTTGGCATGAATTTTAAAGCCTCCAGAAAAATATAACTGCATATAAGTGCAACCGGTCAATGAAATAGACCTGTTTATAAGTGCAACCAATCACTGAATTATACCTGTGTATAAGTGCAACTGGTCAATGAAATATACCTGTTTATAAGTGCAACTGGTCAATGAAATAGACCTGTTTATAAGTGCAACCAATCACTAAAATATACCTGTGTATAAGTGCAACCGGTCAATGAAATATACCTGTTTATAAATGCAACCAGTCACTAAAATATACCTGTTTATAAGTGCAACCAATCACTGAAATATACTTGTTTATAAGTGCAACTGGTGAATGAAATATACCTGTGTATAAGCGCAACCAGTCATTGAAAAATGAAAAGGCATGATTTTTAACCTCTTCAAAAAAAGATTATCTGTGTATTGTGCAAAACCCTATTTTTTGCATAAAAACTGATCAGAAAAACTTGCACTATACTCATGTATACAGTAATAGAAATTTGAAATTCAAGATCTGGGGTTCTTTATTTTTTTATATATTGCTATCGATTAAGCACATCATATTATATTAAAAAACAAAATTTATTTTTTTACATTTTAAGAAATCACATTGTATGGACATATGCTTCTATAGGGGGATCAATTTACAATGAATATACATGACAAACTGGACCCCCTATTAACTTTTACAAAAAAAATTTTATTCTTAATCTGGAGTGCTTTTATATTGTGATATGAAAAACAAAATTTGAAAACATTTATTATTTCTGGTTAGTGTCTATTGTACAATTGTACATAATGTATATTGATCAATTTTGTTTTTTACAGCTTATCAATCTTTATAATTCCTCCTAAAGTCTGGCGTCCTGGGTAAGATGTTAAACTACGTTCACCATGCAAGGCCTCTGATCAGGAGGTTTTGAGAAGCGTGGAACCACCTCTTAATTGGAGGTGTTCCCAGGTCCACCCTGACCCGGGGTGGTAGCATCTGTTAGGGTCCCAGCTATGGTCAAATATGGACAAAACAAAATATTACCAGCAATAAAAAATGTTGTTGGCATTAAATAACCCATTGAGGTTGATATGCCATAAAACAAAATAAACTAAACCAAAGAATACATATTCTATTCATACGAATCTATCCTAAAAATCTTGTTGCATTAAATAACCCATTGAGGTTGACATGCCGTAAAACAAAATAAACGAAACCAATCTAAACCAAAGAATACATATTCAATTCATACAAATCTATCCTAAAAATGTTGTCGGCATTAAATAATCCATTGAGGTTGATATGCCGTAAAACAAAATAAATCAAACCAATATAAAACAAAGAATACATATTCTATTCATACGAATCTATCCTAAAAATGTTGTCGGCTTTAAATAACCCATTGACATTGATATGCCGTAAAACAAAATAAACCAAAGAATACATATTCTATTCATATGAATCTATCCTAAAAATGTTGTCGGCATTAAATAACCCATTGAGGTTGATATGCCGTAAAACAAAATAAATCAAACCAATATAAAACAAAGAATACATATTCTATTCATACAAATCTATCCTAAAAATGTTGTCGGCTTTAAATAACCCATTGACATTGATATGCCGTAAAACAAAATAAACCAAACCAATCTAAACCAAAGAATACATATTCTATTCATACGAATCTATCCTAAAAATGTTGTTGGCATTAAATAACCCATTGAGGTTGATATGCCATAAAACAAAATAAACCAAACCAATCTAAACCAAAGAATACATATTCTATTCATACGAATCTATCCTAAAAATGTTGTCGGCTTTAAATAACCCATTGAGGTTGATATGCCATAAAACAAAATAAACCAAACCAAACCTAAAGTCTGTTTTTAATGTAGAGAATCGCACTTTTGTTTGAGTGAGGTGTATTTCCAGAAACTTCCCACTCAACAGGCTTTTACTGCGTGTGTGCCATGGCATGTTTCTGACCCCCACTTTCTTTTTATAATGAATGGTAAGGTGTTGTCTGTCTAGTGTTCAGACTTTTCACTTTTTTTTTTTTTTACTTCTTAGCCTCTAGTTTGATTTCAGTTTAATTATAAACATTGAAATTCATACACACCAGTAAAAGTTCAAACAGGAAGTTGTTTTTGTGTTAAACATAAATATCAAATGTTTATGTTGTGCAAGCCTAACCCAACATGACTGGAGACAAAAATAAATCCAAATTTTCTTAATTTTTCCTGAGATTTTTCAAAGAAATTTAATATTCCTGTATCGGATAATGTAACAAACAGCATTTCTATATTATCCAATCTCTGCCACCATATAACGAACGTGCTCAATAAATAAACTCTAGGTAGAGCAATGATGAAAACTCTTTATTAGCAAGCAGAGAATTTACAAAGAGACATTTTTGTTACTTTTTGTCCTTATAGCATTTGGCCAGCACTGCTATTACTTAGGGATGCAGGCATTAAATGGGAGGAAAATCTTTGTAGTTTCAAATAGAAGAAATAGAAGAGAATCATTGTGGGGTTCCCCGCACTTGTCTGACAAAGAACTTCAGGTAATGATGACAACATGGGATTGCCAAATCAATACATAAGAAAAAGGTTTGGTTTGGTTTGTTTTACAGCATATCAACCTCAATGGGTAATGTCATGCCAAAATTTTTTTATTGCTGGTAATATTTTGTTTTGTCAAAAATCTATTTCTGGTAATATTTTTCCTTCAAAAATATATTGCTGGTAATATTTTGTTTTGTCAAAAATCTATTTCTGGTAATATTTTTCCTTCAAAAATATATTGATGGTAATATTTTGTTTTGTCAAAAATCTATTTCTGGTAATATTTTTCCTTCAAAAATCTATTTCTGGTAATATTTTTCCTTCAAAAATATATTGATGGTAATATTTTGTTTTGTCAAAAATCTATTTCTGGTAATATTTTTCCTTCAAAAATATATTGCTGGTAATATTTTTCCTTCAAAAATATATTTCTGGTAATATTTTGTTTTGTCAAAAATCTATTTCTGGTAATATTTTTCCTTCAAAAATCTATTTCTGGTAATATTTTTCCTTCAAAAATCTATTTCTGGTAATATTTTTTCCAAAAAAAATGTATAGTTGTTAATATTTTTTCTTCAAAAACATTGTTGGTAATATTTTTTTTCTTTCAAAATTTTATTGCTGGTAATATTTTTTTTACAAAGTATTTCTGGTATTAAAACCTATTTTTGCACTTTCATAGTGTTTTTACCCCAGTTTCGGAGTTAACTATTTGCCTATAATGGGGTCCCTAACAGGTGCTACCACCTCGGGTCAGAGTGGACCTGGGATCACCTGCATTTAAGAGGTGGTTCCATGCTCCTCAAAACCTCCTGATCAGAGGCCTTGCTGCTGGACGCAGTTTATCGTCTTACCCAGGCTGCGGATGTAATTTATTGTCATACCTAGGACAGATAAGAAAAAGGTGTAAAAAGTCTCTTTAAAAAAAAAAGAATTGTATGAATAAATATTGGAAATTTTTAGCATTCCCAAATCCTCTGGAAAACTGTAGATAGGGTACTAGTTTTAGATTTCATAGAGAAATTGTTGTATTAAAGAGATATGAACAAGTGTAAATGTGGTATTTTGGTGAAAGGGATGATATTCAGTTCTATGGTTTAATGATTGCCTCTAAGTAAATTAAAAGAGAAAGTAACGATAGCCAGTGTCACCCGACATTCCCGGACTTGTGACATTTTCTATATTTTCAGAAACAAACACCTGTTTTCTTCATTAGCTACAGAATTCTTTAAAAATATGACGTCACATTTCACGTGAGCGACTTTTCAGTTCCTGATAAACCTCATGTCTTCAGGTCAAGTGTCAGTTGTCATCCATCCTTCTTAACCTCATAACCTTCACTTCCCTCTACCGCCTCTTTCAATTACAGTGTAACCCGGATATAAGAGAGTTTTCTGGACCTAATAATAAGTCTCTTATATCCGGGTTTCTCTTATATCCGGGTTTGGTCTATTATATATACATTAACACAGGCTCTAATTTGGGACCAGAGGAAATCTCTCTTATATCCGGGTTTATCTTATATCCGGGTTACACTGTATATCTCTAAATAAAAATACGTATGATAATAATCTCAGTTTTTAGGTAACTCAATCAATATTGACATCAATTTGAATGAATTCAGCCTTAACCTCTTCAACTCAAGACTTGATTGTTGTCTACCCTCCTTATACTTATAAACTTCATTTCCAATCACCTATTTCTTTCATAACGCTATCCCTTTTTTTACACAGAAAGTGCGACACTGAAATCTGAAGGCACATTGGGATAGTGAAGGTTGCTTTCGAAAAGCTAAGCAAAGTATTAAGAAACAGGAAAATTTAATTAGAAACAAATAAAAGAGAATTGGACTGTTGTTTAATATCAGTCCTCCTATATGGCAGTGAATGCAGAACAATCTCCTCACAGATGAAGAGGCTTGAAGCAACATAAATGTTATGATATATACATGATAACAGAACTGATATGAAATATCCTCTGACCATGGGAAGTTCAATGAGAAGAATCTCTCACCCCATGGATTGAATAAAGTGTTAAGTTTGAAACTAAGAAAAGAGAAACTTACCAATTCTTCATTCTTTTTTCTAGCTGTGGCCACATGAAATCGTGATGAAACTGATAAATACTTTTAATATTGGAAAATATTTGCTGTATCACATCTGCTGGGAGGAAATTGTAAGCTTGATTCTCCACAATTACTTTGAAGTGAAAAACCTGAAAAAAAAGGAAAAAAGTAAGATATTAACAAATCGTTTATTGAACAAAAAAAAAATGATACAGATATTTATCCCATTCATGTCCATCATGAAATCTAGTTACTTGCATCATTTACATTATTCAGACTGTTATCCTCATCGCCATTACCATATTCACAGTGTTTAGGCCATTGTATACTCCAGCCTTCTTCAGGTGATTGAAATTTTGAACCAAACTCCTTATTTCATCCACCAGAGGCAGATTGTTCTAGTTCCACATGCCATGCCTCTTCTGGGTGTCTCAGTTATTTCCCTCTAACTAAACTCTCCAAGTTTTGGTTCACCACTGCTGTGGCCTGGTATTAAACTCACAACTCTTTAGGTCTAGTGACTGGATCTAACCAACATCTTTATCTACTGGGCCATGTGTCTTCAAGAAAACGTTGTGAATATGGCAATGAAGATGAGGATAACAGTCCAAATAATGTAAATAATGCAAGTAATCTTAATACCTCATCTCAGAGATATCAACAGATCCTGAATAAGGCCGGAGCATACAACGGCCGAAATGTTGTGAATATGAAGATGAGGATAACAGTCTGAATAATGTAAATAATGCAAGTAATCATAATACCTCATCTCAGAGATATAGACAGATCTCGAAGAAACCAGAGCGTACAATGGCCAAAATGTTGTGAATATGACAATGAAGATGAGGATAACAGACCGAATAATGTAAATAATGCAAGTAATCATAATACCTCATCTCTGAGATATAGACAGATCTCGAAGAAACCGGAGCGTACAATGGCCAAAATGTTGTGAATATGACAATGAAGATGAGGATAACAGTCCGAATAATGTAAATAATGCAAGTAATCATAATACCTCATCTCAGAGATATAGACAGATCTCGAAGAAACCGGAGCGTACAATGGCCAAAATGTTGTGAATATGACAATGAAGATGAGGGTAACAGTCCGAATAATGTAAATAATGCAAGTAATCCTAATACCTCATCTCGGAGCTATAGACAGATATGAAATCTGGTATCAATTATAAAAATTAAAATAAATATCCCATATTCATTTTTTGGTTTCTAAAAACATAGTATTGTTAGCAAACTTGGACTGTGGGAAAATGAAACAATAGCGATAAATAAAGTGATAATAATGAATAATAAAAAAAAACGGAAATACATTTTCTGATGATGCTAAGAGTGAAGGAACTGGAAATATGATTACCCCACCTGGTTTTGTCTAAAGACGTCAGACAGCACTTGCTAAGTCTATAAAAAGATAAACATTTTCCTGCTTCATCTTTTTCTCCTCCTTTCTCCAAGATGCAGCGCCATGTGGTAATTACATTCATGCTGAGGAACATTAGTTTCCCCAATCCACAGACAACTGAACTTTTCTTCCCACTTTTCAATGCATGGCACTTGTCTGTGTCTTCCAAAAACTCCACCTATGAAGTAAGTCATGCTTTCTCTTTGATTGTTTCAACCCAGCACAAGGCTGACCTGAGTGCAAAGCATTGCAACAATGCTTTACCCTAACTTCTGGACCAAGAAAAAGAAAAAGAAAATGGACATCCCATAACCATGTTTAAACTTTCCATTGATAAAATAATTACAAACTTTACACTGGTTGTTCCAACTTTGCACAAAGCTGACTTGAGCTTGACCATTTTAACCATTGTTATCTTTTCTTACCCCAACTTACTTCTGAACTGATGTAATGGAATAACCAGTAACCCCCATGAATGATTACACTATAGGTAGTAAGTACCTGTAAAGTCAACTGTCGACGAGAGACTTGAGGAAGAGTGAGAGAGAGAAAATGCAAGCACATCCGACCTTCCAATTAGTGGCACTCACTACTAGATTGACCTGTGTGTATAACTGTACATTTCATATTGTACTGGTTGTGTACAATAAACCTTTCTTCTATTATCCACCTGGTGTTAAGTATTTATTCCCTTAGCACGAAATATAACATGAACCGAAAAAAGGAAAACATGCTCAAGAGACATTGATAATGTTGTTTCTCTACAGTCACCATAAAAAAGGAGAATAAATGGTCCATAGTTATTGTAACTTAGGGAAGGTTACGGATTAGAATAATTGAACGAAGGTTGGTAATGAACGATAATACTTAAGACACAAACAACACATATATGATTTGCCAGTGGCATGGAGAAGAAGTAGTCAACTGCTAGAAGTGAGTCAAGTGAATTCCACAATGAAGTGCATCTTAGTGGCTTTATTGACATGCTTAGGGTTAGATGATGAAAAAAAAAAAAAAACTTTGGCAAAATAGCAATGGTTGCCTGTGAGCACCGACCTAAATTCCTGACCCAATTCAATTTTTTGAAACCTTACAATTACCACACTGATTTCTTTTCTTTCTCTTCAGGTTTCAAGCAATTAAAAATTTTTATAGCATCAAAAAAAAAAAAAATCAGACATCTCTATCCCAATACTACTGGCATTTAAAGGAAACGAACAAAACACTGAAAGTAAAATGGAAAATAATAAATAGAACTAGAACTTGTAAAACCTGGAATGACCCATGCCCTTTATGCCTACATGAAAAGCTGCACATCATTAGGTTCCTAAATAGTGAAAAGTTACTAAACCATAGACATGAGTTAATGGTTTTCTGTCGTCATCAAATGATTTTCACATTAAATAATTAATAAATAGATTTAAACAAAGTCCATAGTTTAAAAGCCTTAAAAGCTCAGCCCAATAATTATTGAGAAAAACCCTTTGTTAAAGTATAAAAAAAATTTTTTTAAAAAAAGCCATGTAAATAAACCAATAAATAAATAGATCAAATAGATAAAAATGAAACACAACCTTCTCGTCACTCAACGACCCGTGGCAATGCCATAAAAAATTGCCGTCTGACCAGCATAACCTACGGTCACTCTTGAAATAGACTCCCCATTGTAACTTGACACACATTTTTCGAAGGGGACTGGTCTGTAGATAAAAATTAATTCTTAGCTCTTTGAACCACCTAACCATAATGGCCGACACTAGCAGTTTCCATAGCAACTAATGTTCCAATGAGACCGCACTTATAAACACACGCTAACCAAAAGATAGCTTATTCCCAAATTCTCGCTTGACAAGGAAGCGGGTCCTGGCACCTTAACTCTACATAAGTTCAAAAATTATGTTAGGGGTCTCGGCTCTCGCTTTTGAAACATGAGAACTCTTATGTAGCGAAGGAATCATATTTTTAAAAACTAAAAATATTATAATATATATATATATATATGTATGTATAAATGTATATTTAGGCAGCATATGTTCATTCAAACATGTTTCATTGAATAATATAGACTTATTGGGTCTACTTATTTTTATACTGATCCTTTTCAGTTGTCTAATCAGTTTCTTGATGTTCAGATGAAATTCATCATGGAAGATGCTATAGTTTGTTTTAACCCAAATACTTTCGATCTTTTCTAAGATCATCTTCAGGGGTAAAATTATAAAGACAAACATATTGTAACTGGAATAAAATCTGGATTCCGTTGTCATAGTGATTTTGCAAACACGTTCTGTTATAGCTGTTTTAGAATTTTAAAGTTATCCATTGTAGTTTCAATATAGGGGAGCTGACTGGAAAATGCTAGAAATGTAAAATGGCATTAAATGTTATATGCACTTTAATATGTTGTTGCTATATTCGGAATAAATTTTGTTGAGTGCTGGTTGATTTTGATTTTGAACATAAATTTCCATAACTAAAATGGATAAATTTAAAATTCTAAAACAACAGAGCAAATTTGTGTGTATTTTTAAAAATCACTATCACAACAGATTGCAGATTTTATCGCAGTTAAAATAAGTTTCTCTTTGTAATTTATCCCTGAAGATGATCTTAGAAAAGACCGAAAGTACTTGGGTGAAAACAAACTACAGCACCATCCTTGATGAATTTCATCTCAACATCAAGAAACTGATTAGACAACTAGAAGGGATCAGTATAAAAATAAGCAGACACAATACGTCTATATTATTCAATGAAACACACACATATATATATATATATATATTTTTTTTTTTTTTTAAGCGTATCACCCCAAGCAAGGCTGGAAGCCACTATCACGCAAGGGGTTAAAGAAGGGTTGGAGGAAGAGCAGATAGGAGTGGTAAAGGAGAGGATGTGGAGAAAGAAAAAGACAGTGGGTCGATCAAGGCAAGGGGGTTACAGAAGATTTGGAGGGAGAGCAGATAGGAATGAAAAATGAAAGGATGTGGAGAAGGGAAGTGGAGAGATCAAGGCAACTGGAGATGTCGATTGATGCTTCACTTAAACCATTGGAGATTGTATTTGTCAGGGAAACAGTAATAGGGAAGGGAGTTCCATAGGCAAGATGTGCGAAACATGAAGCTATTGGAGTAGAAGAGACATCTACATCTAACAGTTTCCACAGTGTAGGGGTGGGAGCGGGATGCCAGCCTCATGGGGGGTTTAAATTCACGAAGCCTAGAGACAAGCGAGAGCAGCTCCTCGGAGCAATTACTGCGAAAGTACTTGTAAAAAGGGCAGAGCGAGGCAACATCGCGTCTGTGAGAGAGCGACTGCAGACGAGATGACAGATCAGGGCCAATCACGTTGCCTATCCGTCTCTGGATCTTATCAAGAACGCTGAGGCAAACAGCAGGGGCCCCAGACCATATATGGCAGCAATACTCCATGCAAGGGCGAATGGTCGATTTATAGACTTGGAGGATCGATTCCGGGGAGAAAAATTTCCTGGCTCGGCACAGAGAACCAACTTTCCTTGCGGTGGCTGATGCAATTGACTCGATGTATTTGTTCCATCTCAGGTCAGCAGACAGCGCGAGACCGAGCAGCCGCAGAGAGGAGCTCTCGAGAAGTTGGTCTTCAGACATTATAATGGGATGCAGGGATGGATCCTTGTGGTGGTTAATGGAGAGAAGTTTTGTTTTAGAGGCGTTATATATATATATATATATATATATATATATATATATATATAGAGAGAGAGAGAGAGAGAGAGAGAGACAGACAGACAGACATACATACATACATACATACATACATACATACATATATATATATATATATATATATATATATATATATATATATTCAATAGAGAAAGAATTAAGAGTCAAAGATAAAAGGTTTGACTAAAAATAGTAAGTTACTTCTAATCCATCTGTCCATTAATCTCTATGAACATTATTAAGATATCAACATCTTTTCATTTTGTTTCCTGACTAAAATTAGAATTGATAGATCACTGATTACTCAGATGGGATTATTTCTACACATTTCTTCCCCTTCATTGTTTCATCAAAGAGTTTTATGTTCAATCCTTAGCATTGGATTCATAATGGCAGAAAATACCACTTCCATGTTCATCAAAATCAAGATTAAAACAATATTGTCATTGATTTACAAATCCAACAAAGTCCCTGGCTTGGTTTTGTAAACAGTGATCTCGGAAGGAGTCCATCAACAACTGCAGCAGACAATAATAGATTCTGTCTATATTTCTGAGATGAGGTATCATGTACATAGTCCGACTAATGTAAATACTGTACAATAATAGATGGCAGAATGCTTTTCTGTTGCCTTCTGCACCGTTTAGAACTTATAGTTTTCTTTCTTTTAGAACAGTTGCCATGCAGTAATAGCAGGACAAGTCTACCCTGCTATTTAAACAATAGCTGGGAGAAGTTGATTCATGCCTTTCCAAAAGAGCATTAGTGTAAAAGAGAATGTAGTAAACTTATTTGAAATTTGAACTTGGCTTGGCAATTCCACTTTCTGCATTGATAACCATTGTACAACCCACACATCATTATATATTACCTATTATAATAGTTACATAATATATATAACATACAGTACTGTACAAAAGTAAGTAAACCCCTAAGATAATATCAAAAAAATTGTCTCCTTTTTTTCCAGATAATCAACAAATCGTAAACTGTATATTCATTAAGAAAAACCTTTAAGTGAATTACAACTCCTTTAAAAATTAAGATGTGCAAGAGTAAGTAAACCCTTACATTTGTATTTTTGTTTTAAATAGTTACCAGTGCAAATAATTTTTTGTGCATATGTAAAAATCCAAATGACATGTGCTCATTTATTTTGGTAAGCTGCGTATTCTAGTCAACCAATATAAATCATTGTTTATGCAAAACAGTAGGGTTAGAGACTAAATTTTAAAAAGATATATGCCAAGATCAAAAGAACTTCCTGAAGCTTTTAAAAAATCACATAGTTGAAGATGCAGAAAGCTACAAAAACTATCAAAACGATTTTTAATATTATCTTTGTGTTTGACTGACATTTGCTTAGTTTATAATAGTTTTATAATATAAATAGTAATGGTAATATTTGTCATTTCCTTATAAGGAACCATTCAGCATAGACATGTATATACGTTTTTTGCCAAAAATGTCTTTTTCAGACACAGACGAATAAACACGTTCAAAACATGACGTTCAAAAACCAGCTACAGATGTGTTTATATGTTGATTTTGATTCTTTCTATGCCCATCTGAGCTTGAAACGAGTCTAATTGTCAACTCATACGTCTGGTAGAAGTGGTAACCACCACTAGTTCAAGGTGCCACTGTTTCTTAGTTACTATATTTTGTGATGTCAACAAAACACTCGTTGCCACTTTTGTAATGTCGACGAATACTCATCATCACTTTTGTAATACTCGTAATAGATACTTTGTAATCACAGATACAACTACAGTAATGCCGTTGAATAATACTGGCATCAGACACCCTCGGATAACACTAATAGTACTTGCTCTATAATACTCACTCAAAAAGTAACAACTGAACAGTGATTTGTATAGTAATCAGTATAGTGATCACTTAGACGCCATACTAATTCCATATAAACATTTCCTTTACCATCACGTGATCTACTTATTCAAAATGGGATTGCCTGTGTTTGCTCTCTGTCTTCAAACTCCAGTGTTGGCAATGACACTTTATTCCTATATAACAATAGATTAAGAACAAATAAAAAAAATTTGTGTGAAAATGAAACATTTTTTCCCAAAATAATTGGCAGGGAAGGGGTTAAAACGATTTTTCAGCAAAATAGGTTTCTCAATTCCAGTAGCTGTTATTTCTCTTTCTAGTATTGACAGGAGTTTCCTTCATAACCATTTATTCGTAGGGTAGAATGCCAACATTGGGATTATGTCATTATTTTCTCATCAAGTTAAAGGTGCCATCCATTTTAGCTGTTGCTGCTGTTGAAAGTCCTCAAGTGATGTGGTTTCTGTTATTTTCTGCAGTTCGTTGTGATTCCTGTAGTACCAGTCACTCAAAGCCATTTTTAATCATTGATCCGAAAAAAAGTTGTATACAGCAGACAGTTTAGATATTACTGAACAGATTTGGCAACATGCATGGCATCTATATGAATGTCTCTATCTAACGAGGCTATTGAAGAACAGGACTCAAATTTTCAGGTTAATGCTTGGGTTCTGTAGCAATCTGAGGTGTTGGGTGAAACTAACTCTTGAACAGCCTATTCTATATTCAATTTTTTTTATCTCCTATACTAAATTTATTGTAACTGATCCACACAGTGCAGTATCTGAAGTGTTCGGTACTTACTAAATCTACATCCTGAATTCTATGATGGATTCAGGGTACGTGTCATCACTGGTTTCATCCCAATTCCAGATCATAGTTTCTGCTTTGGAAAGATATAGAATATTATCATATATGCAAACTTTTGTTTATTTAATCCAATGGTACTCAACAGGGGTCCATGTAACATTACTGGGGGGTCCACACAAGAAAATAGAAAATTGGGGATTCATAGTAATATTTCACTCTTCCATAGAGCAATTTCACTTCAGAATGGTTTTTTACAACTGAAAATTGGAATTTTTACAGTAATCTGTCATTAAAATACTAAAAATAGAAAAACAACTCTAATAGTACTAGCAGATAACAAGTGATGTAAATTAAACGTCCCTTTTACTTTACCAGATGTTTTGATTGTAAAAGTTGAATAAAAAAAATGAGAAGGATATATAAAGGTAGGATTATATATATATATATATATATATATATATATATATATCAAATATGTGGTGCAGTTCAGTTTATATTACAATGAATCATTCATACAAAAAGTAGATTAACCATTTTATATCATTAACTTTACTAATTTACTTTTTGTATGATTCATTGTAATATATATATATATATATATATATATATATATATATATATATATATAAAGGAAAATTATATAAAGATTATAATTTATTATATAAATTAATTTAATATATTAATAATATATTGGTTTTAAATAGTAATAAAATAAAATATTGATATAAATTAATTTACATAAAATATTTAAAAAAATAAAATATTAATAATAAAATTAATTTAATATATAAATTATATAAGGATTTATATATAAAGAAAGCATATGCATTTACTATTTCTATAATACAATTCCTATTAGTAAGAAATAAAATAAGCTTTTTTTTTCATCAAATGGTTGGGAGTGGGGGATAGGCACAAAAAAAAAATTAGAAGTAAAAGTGGTCCATGGGTATAAAACAGTTGAAAACCACTGGTTTAATAACTTTGATGAATTTCGGACTCATTTACCCGAAGCTAAACGAGCACAATGCTCTGCATGTTTTGCATGCTGGTGGCAAAAAGTGCATATGTACAAGTGCAATCTTTATAGCACTAACACTTGATGAATGCGAGTTCAGAGTGCATTTAAGGATTCACTTGAAGTGAGAGACTGTGTGTTTGTCCACAGCTGTTAAGGAAAGAAGAGGTTTTCAGCAATTTATGGTGGACCATGTGTTCCATGATTTATGGTGTTGTAGTTCTTTTCCTTACCGCAGAGGAGTCTCTGTTCTGAAGTCTTCGCCTGTGTTTGCATCACAGAACCTGCCTGGTCAGAAGAACAGTCACAAAATTCCATATTGTGCAAAACTCCACTTGTTCTTCTGTGAACACATTCATATCCGATTGGTAGTTCTTACTACCTGAGACATAACACCTATTTTTTTCAAGGATTTGATTTGATTCCTCAAAAGGTGGTGCAAGGTCATGAAAGAAAGACAATTAGTTAATAATTAGGCTTTGAATAATATATATATATATATATATATATATATATATACAGTGTAACCCGGATATAAGAGAGTTGTCAGGACCGGAGAAGAAGTCTCTTATATCTGGTTTTGGTCTATTATATATACATTAACACAGGCTCTAATTTGGGCCCAGAGAAAATCTCTCTTATATCCGGGTTACACTGTATATATATATATATATATATATATATATATATATATATACAAGTGAACATAGAAGTCAACACTTAGAGGCGACAGTCTGTTTCTTGCTAGATTGCATCAAGCATGAAACAGACTGTCGCCTCTAAGTGTTGACTTCTATATTCACTTTTATATATATATATATATATATATATATATATATATATATATATATATATGTATGTATGTATGTATGTGTGTCCCTCTCAAGCACACTTTAAGACTATATTTCTTCATATATATATATATATATATATATACATATATATTTTAAGACATTTTTATGTTTAGACACTCTTTTTTTATAGATACAAATATTTAAGTAAATGCTCTGTTTATAATAAACAGTATTAACAACATTTACCAGCGTGAATGTCTGAGAAAATGTCAGAAAGTATGCATCATCCGACAGGAATCGAACTTGTATTCTATACAGAACCGTCATATAGTCTAACGTGCTTTCACCGATTAAGCCACAGAGGAGCGTTTCGATTAGCAAGGTCGAGTTTACTGTTTTTAAAACACAATACTCCATGATTTTCTCACATACATTCATATTTGCTTGATGCATATCCAAATGTAAACAAATGACGTCACACATTATGAAATGGACAAAGTCTGACAATTATTTTAAGACATTTTTATGTTTATACAAAAAGAATGTATAAGCATAAAAATGTCTTAAAATAATTGTCAGACTTTGTCCATTTCATAATATATATATATATATATATATATATATATATATATATATATATATATACACAAGAATAATCTTAAAGAGCCAGCCAAACCTACCTACCTAGGTTTCACCTAAATGGATCTTCAGGGTAAAACTGGCCCCAGTTTTACCCTGAAGATCCATTTGGGTGAAACCTAGGTAGGTTTGCCTGGCTCCTTAGGATTTATTCTAGTTTATCGCTCTACTTAGCGTATTGAGCACTCTACGTTTAGTCTTTATACTCGTTTTAATTTTTTTTTTCTTTGGACTTTGAGCTTAAGCACTTGGCGATTGATTTCGTATTGTGTTAATGTTCTTGGTTCTTTCTTTTTTTATTTCCAATTTTTTCCTCGGGTACCGATTTGTTCTATTACAAGTTGAGCATTCCGAGGTTCTCCAAATGAATATTACCATATATATATATATATATATATATATATATATATGTATATATATATATATGTCTATATTTCTGAGATGATGTATTATGTACACTATTTATATTCCCCTTTCCAAGATTGTGAGTTCAATACATGGTTAAGGTGGTGGAGAACTTGGATGGATGGATGTTGGATTTAACGGCATGTCAACTCCTATTTGGGTCAATTTATGCCGAAGCCTTATTAATTTATGAACTTAAGTTGGTTATTTTGTATAAAAGGTTGAAAGGCTGTTGGGTTTCATAATTTTCTATTTTTTGGGATTGCTTTTTGTGACTGTTTCTGATTGTGTATTTTAATGCTTACATTCATAGATGCATATATATGTCTATAAGCACATATATATACACTATTTGAAAGGGTTATATTTTATTGAGGATTTTTATTTCCTTGAGAAAACTGTATATTTTTTCTGTGTCTGTATTTTTGAATATTTCTTTTAAATCTTTTCCATTGAGATATTTCATATTTTTTCAAAAACGTAGAGCTGGTAATAATATTTTTTCCAAAAACGTAGAGCTGGTAATAATATTTTTTCCAAAAACGTAGAGCTGGTAATAATGTTTTTTTTTTCAAAAACGTATAGCTGGTAATAATATTTTTTTCAAAAACGTATAGCTGGTAATAATATTTTTTCATTTTCATTCTGGTTTTTCAAAAACGTATAGCTGGTAATAATATTTTTTCAAAAACGTAGAGATGGTAATAGTATTTTTCCAAAAACGTAGAGCTGGTAATAATATTTTTTCAAAAACGTAGAGCTGGTAATAATGTTTTTTCCAAAAACGTAGAGCTGGTAATAATGTTTTTTTTTCAAAAACGTATAGCTGGTAATAATGTTTTTTTTCAAAAACATAGAGCTGGTAATAATATTTTTCAAAAACGTAGAGCTGGTAGTAATATTTTTTCATTTTCATTCTGGTCTTTTGTGATCTTTATAAAAAAGCAATTATTTTGTTGATAATATTTATCAAATTTGCGGATGTAGTTTGTCGTCATACCCAGGACGCGGATGTAGTTTGTCGTCATACCCAGGACGCGGAGAACTTGGAGAGGGGATTTAACAGGAGATAACTGGTAACTGACATGGCATGTGGAACTAGAACAGTGAACGAAATAAAGAATTCAGTTCGACATTCCAACCACCTGAAGAAGACCGGTGTGTACAACAGCCAAAACATTGTGATAAATATGGCAACAAAGATGAGGACAATAGTCCAAATAATGTAAATAGTATAAAGTTTTTATTTGAATAAAAGATGTTAAAATAGGCTTGAAACTTTTGCATCACCTGACTGAAATAGATGAAGAAAGAAAGTGACAGGGGGATGAGCAAAATGAGATAGAGAGAGAGGTAGGTAGCTGAAACGACTGAGAGAGATAGATGAACAGGTGGGAGGGAAGAGAAGTGAGCAGACCGATAGAGAGAGAGAGAGATGAAGAGACAAAAAGAGATGGAGATAAACATACTGAGAGAATGAGAGAGAGTGAAAGATATGAATAGATTGAAAGAGAGAAAATGCATAAACAGGCTGAAAGGAAGGAAGATGAAAACACTGAGACAAAGAAAGATATGAACAGACTAAGAGGCAGAGTGAAAAGGAGATGAACAGATTCAGATAGAGAGAGATGAATAGACTGAAGAAGAGAAGAGTGCTACATAGACTGAAGAAGAGAAGAGAGGTACATAGACTGAAGAAGAGAAGAGAGGTACATAGACTGAAGAAGAGAAGAGAGATGAATAGACTGAAGAAGAGAAGAGATATGAATAGACTGAAGAAGAGAACAGATATGAATAGACTGAAGAAGAGAAGAGATATGAATAGACTGAAGAAGAGAAGAGAGGTACATAGACTGAAGAAGAGAAGAGAGGTACATAGACTGAAGAAGAGAAGAGAGGTACATAGACTGAAGAAGAGAAGAGAGGTACATAGACTGAAGAAGAGAAGAGAGATACATAGACTGAAATAGAGGAGAGAGCTACATAGACTGAAGAAGAGAACAGATATGAATAGACTGAAGAAGAGAAGAGAGGTACATAGACTGAAGAAGAGAAGAGAGGTACATAGACTGAAGAAGAGAAGAGAGGTACATAGACTGAAGAAGAGAAGAGAGGTACATAGACTGAAGAAGAGAAGAGAGGTATATAGACTGAAGAAGAGAAGAGAGGTACATAGACTGAAGAAGAGAAGAGAGGTACATAGACTGAAGAAGAGAAGAGAGGTACATAGACTGAAGAAGGGAAGAGTGCTACATAGACTGAAGAAGGGAAGAGTGCTACATAGACTGAAGAAGGGAAGAGAGGTACATAGACTGAAGAAGGGAAGAGAGGTACATAGACTGAAGAAGAGAAGAGAGGTACATAGACTGAAGAAGAGAAGAGAGGTACATAGACTGAAGAAGAGAAGAGAGATGAATAGACTGAAGAAGAGAAGAGATATGAATAGACTGAAGAGGAGAAGAGTGCTACATAGACTGAAGAAGAGAAGAGAGGTACATAGACTGAAGAAGAGATGAGAGGTACATAGACTGAAGAAGAGAAGAGAGGTACATAGACTGAAGAAGAGAAGAGAGGTACATAGACTGAAGAAGGGAAGAGAGGTACATAGACTGAAGAAGGGAAGAGAGGTACATAGACTGAAGAAGGGAAGAGAGGTACATAGACTGAAGAAGAGAAGAGAGGTACATAGACTGAAGAAGAGAAGAGAGGTACATAGACTGAAGAAGAGAAGAGAGGTACATAGACTGAAGAAGAGAAGAGAGGTACATAGACTGAAGAGGAGAAGAGAGGTACATAGACTGAAGAAGAGAAGAGAAGTACATAGACTGAAGAAGAGAAGAGAGGTACATAGACTGAGAGATGGGAAGATGAACAGTCTGAAAGAGAGAGAGATATGAATAGACTCAGATAGGAGGAAATGAACAGATTCAAATATAGAGGGATATAAACAGAGACAGTGAGAGAGATATAAACAGAGACAGTGAGAGAGATATAAACAGAGACTGATATATCTATGTGTGTGTGCATGTGTACATATATATATATATGTGTGTGCATGTGTACATATATATATATATATATATATATATGTGTGTGTGCATATGTACATATATATATTATATATATTTCATCTCCACATATAAGATTATACTCCCAACTAAAGTGAACATAAGTGAAAGAAGCTTGCAGCAATGAAGAGAAAATCCTATTACTTGTACTTTGTCTTG
The DNA here is from genome assembly GCA_964036315.1 of Acanthosepion esculentum. Classification (NCBI taxonomy): domain Eukaryota; kingdom Metazoa; phylum Mollusca; class Cephalopoda; order Sepiida; family Sepiidae; genus Acanthosepion; species Acanthosepion esculentum. Next base: position 73,792,030 of record OZ038501.1, read on the forward strand.
TGTTACATGGCTCCATACACAATTGCTACCAGCACCGAGATATCATTGCATCACTTATGTGCATTAATGTGCAATGCAGTCTGAGACTAAGCGATGCACCTCCCTCTGTCATAAACACCTACCCATTTACCCTTTGTCATACATGAGCCATACATCATCCAGAATACCTCTGCCATTTGGCCGTCCTGGGTATGACAATAAACTACATCAGCGTCCTGGGTAAGATGATAACCTACGTCCAACAGCAAGGCCTCTGATCAGGAGGCTTTGAGGAGCGTGGAACCACCTCTTAATTGCTGGTGTTCCAGGGTCCATCCTGAATCAGGGTAATAGCACCTGTTAGGGTCCCAGTTATGGGCAAATAGTTAACCCCAAAACTGAGGTAAAAAGCATTATAAAAGTGTAAAAAAAGATTTTAATACCAGAAATACTTTGTAAAAAATTATTACTAGAAATAAATTTTTGAAGAAAAAAATAATATTACCAGTAATACGTTTTTGAAAAAAAACTATTACCAGCGATACGTTTTTGAAAAAATAATATTACCAGCTATACATTTTTGAGAAAAAAAATATTAACAGAAATAGATTTTTGACAAAACAAAAATATTACCAGAAAAAAAAAATTTGCCGGCATTAAATGACCCATTGAGGTTGATATGCCGTAAAACAAACCAAATCAAACTATGCCATTTGAACAGTCCCTGTAAAACACCTGTTATGGTAATGGTAATATTGGCCATTTCCCTAGAAGGAAACATTTGGCATTCATTGACCTAGAAGCCAGTACTGCTCTCAGTTGAAATTTATAAAATCTTTCTCTTAAAACAATTTATTAGAAAAACAGATTTCTTCGGTCCAGTAGCTTTTATCACTCTTTCCATTATTGATGGGGGTTTCCTTCTTAACAGTTTATTTAAAGTAGTGTGGAATGTCATTATTTTCTCTTTGAGTTATATATGCTATCCTTTTTAAATGTTTCTGTTGTTGGTAGTCCTCGAGTGATGTGGTTTCTGTTATTTGTTACAGTTCTTTGTGATTCTTTAAATGTATGCAAATTGAATAAGTAATTTTTGAATTGAGAGAAGAATTTCCTTAATCAGGACGATGGAAAAAAATGTTAATGATTTTTATAAAAATTACTAGGAAATTATGTCAAAAAATGGCAAAGTAGAGGAGCGATGGTTCAGGAGTAAAAGTGAGAAATAATATAGAAAATCATGGAAGGAAAGATGAAAGAAGTGTAGAGATATATAAAAAGAAAAGCAAAGAAAAGAGAAAGGCAGAGACAAAGAGTGAAAGATGTGTGAGAAATTATGTGAAAAGGTTGGGAGAAATAAAAAAAAGAAACAGTAAGAGTCTGGTGGGATTATATAAACAGACTTAAAATTGTTGGAAGAAAGAGAGAAAGGTAAAATAAAAGAGAAGGAAATGAGAGAAGGTGAGGAGTGGCAGAAAAGACAGGAGAGGGAGACTGAAAAGTTTTGAAGAGTGAGGGTGAGTAGAAGAGGGAAGAAGGGTACGAAAAAAAAGAAGGAAATGAAGGCTGAAAAAGAAGTACAGTTGAATGGGTGAGAAAGGAAGACTGAAAAGGATAGAAAGAGGGGGGGAAGGCTAAGATGGTGGCTGAAAGAGAAAGGAGGAGCAGACAGAAGTGATAAAGCAGGAGAGAGTGGGAGAAAAATGAGCAAGGCTGAAAGGTGAAAAGAGAAGTTAGGCTGAATGAAAGATAAAGGAAGGAAGGGAGCTTGAAAAAGATAGAATTGAAAGGAGGATGAACATTATGAAAGGGGAGGGAGGCTGAAAAGAATAGGATGGAAAAAAGGCTGAAAAAGGAGAGAAAGGAAGAGAGGGATAGGAAGCTGAACGAGAAGAGAAGAGAGACTGAAATAAAGAGAGAGAGAGAGAGAGTAAGATGGAAAATGAAAGGGAAAGATGAACTGGGCAGAATCAATAAAACAGAAGTGAGTGAGAAAATAACAAAAGAAGAGACAAAGAGGAACAGTAAAATGAAATATGTGAGAAAAAGAGAAAAAGAAAAGAAAAGAGAGGATAAAGGATTGTAGAATGAGAAAGAGAGAATGAGAAAGAGAGAAGGAAAGGAAAAAAATGGAAGAAGTAAGGACAAAAAGTGAGAATAATAGAAAAAAAAACCTACAAGGGGAAAATGACAGAAAAGCCTTTTTTTTTTTATAAAGTTCCTCAATTTGATTTCCTGTTTGTAATTAAAAAAAAAATCTGCTGACTATGACTGGCAAAGCAATGGCTTGCAAGTGGAAGTGCAAGTTTGTATAATTTAACACCCCATTCAGTCTCAGTCCTACTATTTCAGTTGTCTCCCAACTCCACTATTTTATTCTGTTGCCCTAAACCTAACCCAAGTGAAAGAATGGACAGTATTAACAACAGGAAGCCATGTGTGTTCAGATAAATTAGAATCAAATTCAATAAACCTTATACAGTGTAACCCGGATATAAGAGAGTTGTCGCGACCGGAGAAGAAGTCTCTTATATCCGGCTTTCTCTTATATCCGGGTTTGGTCTATTTTGTTTAGGTAAGTATGGCTCTAATTTGGGACCAGAGAGAATCTCTCTTATATCCGGGTTTCTCTTATATCAGGGTCTCTTATATCCGGGTTACACTGTATAAAGTTTTACAGTTTTGAAAAGGATGTCGTGAATCATGTGAATTATTCCATGAATTATCTATCTTTTTTTTTTTACTTTTATCACAGCAGTTAAGCTGATGTATTCTTTGGCTTCACAAAATTATATTGTAATGAAGCCTCGTCATACACTGCAAATGAGAAAACAAGACTGGACCTTTCATAGGTAACTTATTACTATTAATTATTCAGCTTCTGACTTCATCAATTGCAGTCGGCAAGTCTGTTTGCATGCATCCCAAGCTGTCATTCAAACATGGAAATTACATTCTCATCTACAATGTCTGAAAGAGACTACCCATCTCCTCTCTAGGGTGGGTGTTTATATATCTATCTGTATTGCAGTTCTTTTCCAAACATGCACAAATGTTCACCTGTTGGGGGGGTCGTCATTAACATTTAGTGAATCATGGGTAACAGGTTATTTCAGGTGAACCTTGTACCTGGTTTCTCTGATGTCACACTCAGTGCAAAGTTTATTTTACATGACCTGAGGTGGGCCACAGGCTACAATATTTTGAATTGTTTAATCCTCAATTGCTGCTCTGCATATTATAGAAAGTAAATGACTGATTGCTCATTTCTGAGTATGCCCGTCTGCTACGATCATCTAATCCCTGTTTCAGGACCTGCTCAGGCACATTTGGTTTCCTGAACAACCACATCGCCATCCTGTGGTTTATACTATGCTGGATGAAACCTAGTTACAGTTTCTGAGAGATAGTTTAGGATAGTTTGTTTAACCCGCATATCAACCTTCGTTAGGCCATTTAATGCTGAAAAGGTTTTTTGTTTTTTTTCAAAAAAGTATAGCTGGTAATATTGTTTTCCAAAAAAGTATAGCTGGTAATATTGTTTTTCAAAAAAGTATAGCTGGTAATATTGTTTTTCAAAAAAGTATAGCTGGTAATATTATTTTTCAAAAAAGTATAGCTGGTAATATATTTTTTCAAAAAGAAATGTGCTGGAAAAGACCTGGAAGTTCACTATTTGCCCATAGCTGGGACCCCCAACAGGTGCTACCACCCCGGGTCAAGGTGGACCTGGGAACACCAGCAATTAAGAGGTGGTTCCACGCTTCCTCAAAACCTCCTGATCAGAGGCCTTGAGTTTCTGAGAGAGAGCGAGAGAGAGAGCATTTAATCTGGCATGTTCAATAGTTTTGAACAAGACCATTATGCTCAAAACCTCAGACCCGATGACTTGCAACTTTGTGCAAGTGCAAGCATTGATGAATTGTGAACAGTTTCATCTAATGTGCATTAGCTATTTTTTCTACATGATTAATCTGCGGATTTTATCTATTTTTCTTTTAACCATAGTTGCATGTAAGGACATTTCAAATCATCAACAGTAAAAATATTCAAATTCACTTGGCTGATTTTATGACATATCTATCTTTTTGTTATTTAATGCTGAATTTTATATGAGAAACCCAGCAAGGATCAAACTCTCTACTTTTTCTATGCACTGTGTCCCTTCAGAATGTAGGTGATCACGGCTCTCCACAACTTCCCATTCTTCATAACACTTGTCCACTCACCATCCCTCCCAGTCCCCGTTCTGCCGTCCATTTACACCACATTACACTGATTTTTTCTGCCCCTCTAACTTTCATTGTCCTGTGGGTATAAAATTCTCCAAGCCCCCTTTCCCCATCATGTGCTAGAGAAAATTTAACTGTCTTTTTCTGATCCCGGGTACAAGTGTCCTTTTTGTTTTCATTTTCCTTAAAACTTCTTCATATGCCCCATCCATGGTATTCACAGCATCCTTCTGTAGAATCCCATCTTTGTGGCTTCAACTCCTGGTTCAACATTCACTACCATATAAGGGAACCAATATTATATAGAATTTCAGCATTCTTTTGTTTCTAACAAAATTTTCAGCATCTTAACGTTTTCCACTGACATGAAAACATGATTATATTGAATCAATTGCTAGGTCTATTGCAAGGAAAGTTGGTTCACTGTGCTAGACAATTTTTCTTGCCAGAATCTATCTTACATATAATTATACATTGTAAGTCTATCATTTATCCATACTTTGAAAATATTGCAGCCACATCTGGTATGGTGCTTCTGCTATGTCTAGAGTGATCTGAGGTGGAAGTTGGTCAGAGTAGAGAAACAAATTAGACACTGGTTTGGAGAAATTACCAAAGATGTACTTTGATTTACGAGATATGAAAATGTCTTTGGTAATTCGTATATTGTAGCATTTGAATGTGCAGTGTACATGGTGTGAAGTGAGAGCCTGAAAAAGGAGTATGTTTAATCCGGCTGACTGCTTGTTGGCTATTGGTTGGGCTTATTACATCTATAGTGTAGATAGTGTTCTCTTTCTGTGTTCACAAGAGGTTGATTTCACAGCTTAATAATTGGATGAGCAGTCAACCATGCTCCATGTAGCCTCTATAGTTAGCGTGTATGCGTGAAATCTCTCTCTCTGCTTTCTGTTCTCTGTGCTACTGTTCAGCTTCTCCTATAGCTTTTGTGGACGTAGTTGTAGATATATGTGGCAAGTGAGAATCGCATTGATAATGGCTAGCACTCTGGTATATTTATGCTTGTTTTAAAATTTGTTTTGAGTGGAGTGCAGCATGTGTGTGATTTAGCTAGACAAAAATTGATGTTTAGTTAGAGATATATGTTTTCGAATAATTGCATAAATTTGGCTTTAATTTTTTTATCTCTATGTGTAAATTGTGTTTTTCTGCTATAAGAGATCCTTGATAAAATACAAAGAATCCGCAATGTTACTGGTCTTGACCTGGCATCTTCAGTTACTTTCTGATCACTGTGACGTAACTTCCCTGTGCCTTTTCTATAAATATTTGCATGGTAATTATTCTGATGAACTTTCCTCTATGGTACCTAGACTTTATGAATTTAAGCACAGTGCTAGATTGGCAGCAAGGTCTCAATGTTTTACAGTTGAAATGGCTAGATGTAACCGTAAGCTCTATGTTAACAGTTTCTTCTCTTGGACTTCTTGCTTTTGAACTCTGTTCCGACTTCTTGCTTCCTCAGTCAACTTTGATCTTCAAAAATTTAAATGCACTTCGAATGTCATTCTTTCTCTTCTGTTTTCTTCGTCCCTGTTCTTTTATTGTTCTATCTCATTAATAATGTTTTTTTGTCTCATTAATACACTCAGTAACTCTTTGTGTCTTAGTGGCTTTATTGCCTTGCTTGGTGTAAAATGATTAAAGAAAAAAAATTAAAAATCTTTCTCTATTCCAATGAACTTTCTAAGTCAAATTCTCCATAATATTTGTTTTCCTGCTTTGAGCATCTATTGGAATGTTAACTCAACCCAGGCTTCCATCCATCACTAAAGATGCTGTCAAAATGGTTGGTCCCCCGTATCCCTGCAGTAAGTACCTGACTCTTCCTGATATCAATCACTTTCACAAATCAAGCCAAAAATGGAGGAGCTGGCCACTCTTCACTTCCAGTCTTGAAGGCATTGTTGTCCATGAATTATTTTCTATACTATTTACATTATTTGGACTATTGTCCTCATCTTTGATGTCATATTTATCACGTTTCAGCTGTTGTACACTCCAGCCTTCTCCAGGTGGTTGGGATGTCGAACTGAACCCTTTATTTCACTCACTGGGGTAGACTGTTCTAGTTCCGTGTGCCATGTTTAATGGATGTCAGTTATCAGTTATCTCCTGTTAATTCCCCTCTCAAAGTTCTCCACTGTCTTAACCAGGTATTGAACTCACACTCTTTGGGTGCTGTCACTGGATCTGACTAATGCCTTTATCCACTGCGCCATGTGTCCTTGAGGACAAGCATTTTCTTCCCATAAACTATTACTTTATAGAACCAACTCCAATCTGTCCAAGTCTAGGCTTAACCAGTATCTTCCTTGTATATCCCTGTAATCTGTGTCTTTTACTATATAACCTTCAGCATTTATTGAAAATGTGTTGGTTTCTGATGAAATGTCAATATATGACCAGAAAAATAGGTTCTTATTTCTTTTAGAAAGTGTTTAATGTCTATATTAAATGTATCAAAGAGATAGAGAATGTAAGAATTTAGAAATAGAAAAATTGAATAAAAAAATATGAAGAGGGGGAATGAAGAATCTAAGGAGAGAGAGAGAGAGAGAGAAATGTGAAAACTTGCTGATGGTTGGGAATGAGTGGAAAGACAGTGAAAGAAAAAGTGAAAAAGAATGGAATAAAAGAAAGGTGCAGAAAAACAAAGTGAAGAAAAGTTATTTTTCAAAAGAAGAAGAAATAAAAAGAAGTGAGAAAAAAACATGGAAGAAGTTTAAGAGAAAAAAGAAAAATCTGAGGAAAAGAATAAGAGAAAAATAGGAAAGAGGAAAGGAAAGAAAAAGAGAGAAAAAAGGAGGAGAAAATGAAGAGAAGAAATGAAAATAAAAATGGTTTGAAAAAAAATTTCTTAAAAGAATAAATAAAAAGAAATGAGAAAGAAAACATGGAAGAAGTTCAAGGGAAAAAAGAAAAAGAAAAATGAAAAAAAATCTGATGAAAAGAAAAATAGAAAAAGAGGAGAAGAAAGAGAAAGAAGAAAGGAGCAGTAAACAAGAAAAGAAGAAATGAAAAAATGGGAAGAAAAACAATTTCTCAAAAGAAGAAAAGAAAAAGAAAAAAAATGATTGTAAAATCTGAAAAAGAGAAAAAAGAAAAGAGGAGAGAAAAGAAAAATGAGAGAGAAGAAGTAAACAAGAAAAGAAAAAAAGAAAAAATGGGAAGAAAAAATTTCTGAAAAGAAGAAGAAAAGAAAAAGAAAAAAATGATTGTAAAATCTGAAAAAGAGGAAAGGAAAGAAAAAGAGAAAAAAGAATGGGAGAGAAGAAAGCAGTAGTAAACAAGAAAAGAAGAAATGAAAAAAATGGGTAGAAAAACATTTCTCAAAAGAAGGAAAGAAACGAGAAAGAAAACATGGAAGACGTTAAGGGGTTGGGGGGGGGGAATTATTGAAAAAAAAAACAGAGAAAAATAAGACAGAAAAATAGGAAAGAGGACATGAAAGAAAAAAAGAGAAAAAGAAATGACAGAAAAGACTAAAAAAAAAAATCTGAAGAAAACAATGTTGAAAGTAAAGAGAAAAAGAGAAGATAAAAAGAAAAAGAGAAGATAAAAAGAAAAAGAAAAAGAAAAAAGAAAAAGAAAAAGAAAAGATAAAAAGAAAAAGAAAAGATAAAAAGAAAAAGAGAAGATAAAAAGAAAAAGAGAAAAGAAAAAGAAAAAAAAAAGAAAAAAGAAAAAGAAAAAGAAAAGATAAAAAGAAAAAGAAAAAGAAAAGATAAAAAGAAAAAGAGAAGATAAAAAGAAAAAGAGAGATAAAATGGAAGAGTAAGAAAAATACTGAATATATGGAAAAAAAGACTAATCATTTGATTATAATTCTACCGATACTCTTACACTGGTTGGCTGTTTTATGTGTCTGCAAATGAGAAAAACACAAAATCAAATAAAAAAAAAAATAAAATGATAGATCCATTAAATTTTGATATATCGATTTCCTGAAAGAGCATAAAGCTTCATTCTTGACACGGATTTGATTTTTAGATTTATTCTTCCTTTATGTGTTTAAAGTATCACTTCTTCACCATGCAGCTGCATATGTATGTATCTATATATATATTTACATGAGGATGGGTGCATGTATATTTGTGAGAGTATGTACGTGGGAGTATGTTTATATTTATATGCATGTATATGTGCATGTGTGTAGATGTATGTATACATGTTTATAGAGTGTGTGTATATATATTAGCATGCAAACACAAAGGCATATCTATGCAATAAATAAATGACATAGGATTAGAACCCTTCATGACAGATTTCTTTCTCTTAGTAGAAGGCTAACTGATCTACAACAGAGAAATATAGTAATAATACAATATGGTAATCTGTATCGAATTTCCAGGAGGATATAGATCCAGTGAGAGCTCTATGTCAAAAGACAGAGCAAAATTATTATTAATTAAAGAATATCAAACACTTAAAATCCCCTTGAAGTTTAAGTAAATTCTCCTGGTTTTTATATTTAATTATAAGTATTTTCTCCAGCAGACAAAGGTTACAATAATCCCTGAATTTCTTCAAAATTTGAGCTCTAGATATGAATTTCCACTCCAATAATCATAATTTCACTCCATCAAAAGTGAAACTTCCAACAAGATCCCAATAATGTCTGGATAAAGCTGTTCTGAGAGACCTATTGCTGAAGGGATATATATATATATATATATATATATATATGTATGTATATATGCACATTTCATTGAATACAACAGACAAGGTGTTTTTATTTAGTGTTTTATACAATTTCTCATGCAATCTAATAATTTTTTCTTTTCAGATGATAAATTATATAAAAGCTGTCCGAATGTTCTTTTTATCCGACCGCTTTCAGCTATACATTTAGCCATTTTCAAGGATGAAATATTTTAACTGTTAAAAAAGAAATAGTTTGTTGCATGTATGTTTTATAAAATGTTTTCATTTTTCAAAACACGGTCAAAATATTGTGTCCATGTTCAAAGTTAATATTATTAATTGTTTTTTTTTTGTTTTTATTAATGAGGCTCCCATTATTTTTAGCCTTTTTTTGAATGTAGATGATGCTATTATATTTGTGTTGTCAACAAGTATGTTACGAATAGTGTCCGGTAGTTTGAAAGAATAGAAATGTTACATCTAACTCAATCATGTCTCTCTCTCCCCCCTCACTTCGTTAATTTACATATACTTAGTACTGCCCGTCAAAAATGTGTAAATTTCTTTTCATTTTTCATTTCAACCTTTGGAAGTAAAGTCTGATGATCCGTGGCCCTTCAAAAGGGCTGTGGTGAAATAATTTATTACATGGAACCTTTAAGTGGTCTGTTTTTATTTAAAATATATATATATATATATATATATATATATATATTTAAAGACATTTATATTATGTTTAACGTTCTTTTTATAGATACAAGTATTTAAGCAAAATGTTCTGTTTTATAATAAACAGTATTAAATAACATTTACCGGCCTGAATGAAAATTTCTCGGACATTCAGGCCGGTAAATGTTATTTAATACTGTTTATTATAAAACAGAGCATTTGCTTAAATACTTGTATCTATAAAAAGAACGTTAAACATAATATAAATGTCTTTAAATAAATTGTCGGACTATGTCCAATTCTAAAATATATATATATATATATATATATATATGTGTGTGTGTGTGTGTGTGCATGTCTGTTGCAGACTTGCTACTGGGTGCTGTGAACAATTCAGGCACGTTCTATCAATGTGTGGCTGTGATATATATATATATATATATATATATATATATATATATATATATATATATCTCACTGTTTGCATGACTTGGAGTTTCATGTAAAACACAATCTTCAGGTGCTGAGGTAGGAGTGATTATTACGTAAATTGAATTTAAATAATATATCTGTTTACTGCATAACTAAGTATTATATATATTGGGATCATAGTTTTTAAAAAACTATGTCTCTTTAAAAACTTTTTTAAAAACTTGAAAATTTAAAAAAAATTTATTCAAAATGATATTTCTCAAAACATTATATTTTGCAATTAAAATAACCAAGATTAGCATATGAATGCAAACGTTTTGCATTTATTTATAATTGCATTTTTATTTTATTTTATAGAAGTGCATCATCAGTTATTTAATTAAAGGGAGTTGACTTAATCTTATTTAAAAAAAATAGCAATAGTAAAAATTAAAAAGTAATTATGAACAATAAATCGTAGTATACACTAAAAACTAAACCATAATAGTATTAAAAATTAAAAACTGAAAATTAATCTGGATCTGCGTATTTAAGTATATATTTATTTTTATGCCTACATGTAACCATCAGCTCAGTTCTCTTGTTTAACAATCCCAGGTTACAAAAGATAATCATTTTCTCAATTTAGGTTACATTTATTCCCTTTACCATTATACAATTTTGCCCTTGCTATAATATTCCAATTAACTGAAGTGGAGTTGCCGGTGTCTTTCCGTTACCAGATATAATTATAGAGAGCAGTGCTGTTTCTGTATTTAATATTGGCCAAAGTCAGTGATGGTAGAAGTGAAACTTACAAGGATTTTTGGCAGAACCAAAATAAAATCTAACATCGCTATCAGAATGTAAGCTCACTTGATATACAATATTATTGGTCATACATTGACCATTTAATGGACAGAGCATATTCTTCTAGTATTTTGCTCTCGTTCAGAACTTGTCATAGGTGTTATAAAATAATATACTTTGTATCCTAGCTAGTACTGGAATATGGAACCAATCAACTTGGACTACTCTGCAAAAACATTATGGTTCCTGATAAACGATTCTATAAACTGACCCTTTTACACAAGATCAAGAGTATCATAAAAAGGATGAGATGAAAGTAGTTCTTCTCTAAACACAAGATTGGGCATAGCAACTCAAAAAATGTCAAGCGCTATGGGTTTAAATCCCGAAAACACCACCATGCAATGAACAATTAATGTATTTTAAGAAAGATCTATTCTCGTTAACAGAGAAAATTAAATTTGCTAAAGCTACCAATGATCTACAGCAAAAAATGCGAAGGGATGTTTCTGTGATTAATAAATTTGATAAAATAATCATCAAGGAAGATAAAACAGGTAACTATGACAAAGTTGATACAAACAAAGAGTCAAGCACAAAGTGGCACACTTAAAATGTTTATACCAAAGTGTGTGTATATGTATATATATATATATATATATATATATATATATAAAACCTTCATAACCCTTTGAATCTTAGTGACTTTATTGCCTTGCTTGGAGGTGAAATGATTAAAAATATAAAAACTATTGGAAGTTGAATAATGGGGAGTTAGTTTCAATTTTAATTTTTATATTGTTTTGTTTTCATTGCTTATGTACACATATTTTATGATGTTTCTGTCTAGGTTTAAGTTTGGGAGTGCTAGCATAATTTATATGTATATTAAAAATTGGGTATTTTAGTGTATTTTAATACACTAATTTACCCAATTTTAACATGATTAAAATTGGTCATGTTACAAATGTTGTATTGTTTTGAATTTCTTCACTAAAGAGTTCTGTTTTATTAATTGATTTCTGAAATTTGTTTTGCTTCATTTTTCATCCTGTTTATTCTTCAGCCGAGCTTTTTTCTTTAGAAAGTTCAAAGCAAATGCTTGTTTTATTTTTTTTAGTCCTGTTTTGCTATAATTTGGTGCATGGATTATGTCCCTTTGTTATGGAACTCTTTCATGATTAATTCACTTCTGCTAGATTCTCACTTGTGTTTCTACAACTGTCAACTCTGGTTTGTATTTTTCTTTCTTTTTTTGCAGATTTATACTTCTAGAAAAAGTGCTGCACAGCAGACCATGAAAGTTAGAAAAGTTTGTTACTCTTATCTACTTGTGGGCTTCATGATTTCCCAGTTAAAATTGTGGGGGTTACTAGTTTTGAAATTTTAATAAGCAAATGACCGACAAATAAAACATTATTGGTTTAAAATATCAACAATGTATTCCCGCAAAAGTTTTTGAAACAGTGTGTGTGAATGTGCGTTTGTAAGTGTTTGATGGCTGTGACAAAATTACTTAAATGCTGGGTTGCAGTTGTCCAGAAAATAGAAAATATGGGAAATTTTAAATCACTCCTAGTACACAGTCAATTTGTCAGGAAGGAGATTTCATGATGTTATCACACTGGAGGGGGTCGATCTCAGCGTGCAGTCCCCTTTGGAAAGTACCTGAAAACTATACCACGGGTTGACCCAAGCCTTATGAATGAAAGTGGGTAGACAGAAACTTTGGTGGCTGTCATTAGCTGTGCTAGTCACAAGTCATCGTGGCCGAGGGCTTGAGCGTGCTGGCCTTGTTCAAATTGTTGATCACGCTAGATAACACATTTTTTCCCTATATACTGTAACCAAGGTCTGCTCAGCATAGTTTTAGTATAAACCACAGGTGGGTTCTGTGGGTGTTGAATAAGCACAAATGCTGCAATAGGGATTGGCTAGCTGCCCTAGTAGATGGGTGTGGTCGAATATTAGTGGCCAGCTATATACACGATCATAGTCACAAGATTACATGTCTAATTAATCCACTTATGCCACACGGTTTCCTGTTTTTTTATTTTTTTATTTTTATCGTTGGCTTGGTTCTTACAAACTTGAATATACTTTTTAGTTAAAGGTAACAAAAATAAACAAGATGAAAATGAAGTCTTAAAATGAAATCCTAAACATCTGCTGATTTTAGATATTTTCATAAAGAAAATTACAATAAAACAAAAGATTTTCTGATTTGATAGAATATAAGAGTAGGTAACAATGAGAAAACTGTAACATCTGCTCTTGGTTACAAGTAATGAAAACCAGTGGAACGGTAAATAACTTCAATAAGTGTTCTCTGGAATTCAAAAGTAGACTAAACTTGGATAAGAAGCATTCACTTTTAAAAATCTTACCATAGCCTTTTTTGTTGTTAAGGTGACTTCTTGATGTTATTAGTCTGTTATTTTTATTGATTCATTCATTTCTACAGCTTATCGACCATTTGCAGGTTAAAGCCAGAAAATATTTTTAGAGTATAAGAATTTTGAGGGGAAATAATAGTTGTTTAGTGATACAAGTCTTACTAATTAATCCATAGTTGTGGGGTGAAGTGTATTCATAATTTTTTACAAGGGTATTTGCGCATAAGTGAATATAATGAACCCAATAATCTACTTAATGAAACAAAAAGTAATTAAATTCACTGTTTATGCCAAAATAAATCTAAATAAAATTATTCTTCACTATTTACATTATTCGGACTACTGTCCTCATCTTTGTTGCCATATTTATTACAACGTTTCGGCTGTTGTACGCTCCGGCCTTCTTCAAGTAGTTGGAATGTCAAACTGAACCCTTTATTTCACTCACTGGGGTTGACTGTTCTAGTTCCACGTGCCATGTTTAATGGATGTCAGTTATCAGTTATCTCCTCTTAATTCCCCTCTCCAAGTTCTCCACTGATTTAACCAGGTATTGAACTAAATAATAAATATGGCAAAGATGAGGACAATAGTCCGAATAATGTAAATAGTGTACATAATACCTCATCTCAGAAATATAGACAAAATTATTTTTTATATTCTTTTTATTTACAATTTTATTTTAGCAATGAAAAATTTGTTAATGCCATTATTCATGTGCATTGTTTTATTTTGAGTGACAGAGGTATTAGTATAAACAATGTTTGTGTTTACAGTACATAGTTGTGTGTGTGTGTGTGTGTATATATATATATATATATATATACACAAGGGCGGACTATCATTGTAGTTTTGTCTGTGTGTTGTTTGATTTATTGAAATTGTCAATAAAGGTAACAAAAATAAACAAGATGAAAATGGAGTCTTAAAATGAAATCCTAAACATCTGCTGATTTTAGATATTTTCATAAAGAAAATTACAATAAAACAATAAAAAATTTCTGATGTGATAAAATATAAGAGTAGTGGGATTGGAAAATAGGATTTTACAAGAATGAAGATATGAGACATTCATGAAAAACAGAGATAACAGCTTTTTTTTTTTTTTTAAATATTCACCTTCAGAGTTACTCGGAATGAGAACTCATTTCAGTTTTAACTTTACATACAGGAAATGTATTCTATAAAAACAATTGTAATGGGATTGGTAAATAGGATTTTACCTATTTGCATATGTTAGTCATGGGATAAATGAAGTGTAGAGTTAAGAATCAGACGACAGAAAGTTGACCACGGATCACATGTCATAGAACAACACTATACAACAATATGGTGTCGCTGAGAGGATGTTTAAGTCACTTGGACAAACCAGAATTTACCAAGATTTGGATCCAGTAAAAGCTGGGTACTTGTTTCTGAGGTTACCTGTCTCCTATGTTGGCTAAATAATCCCTATTCAGGCACCTGTTGTTTATACTGCAGCTATAATGTGCAGACCTTAGTTAAATTTTTGTGGGGAGAAAATGCACAACCTGGCATGATAAATAGTTGAACAAGTATACTCAAACTCTCAGTCACGATGACTTGTGAGTTAATGCTAGCATAACCATCAATGTCTTCTAAACAGCTTTCTCACCCCAATGTCACTCACAAAGTGAGGGTTAAAGAATTAAATGGCAACAAAGGCAAGAGGAGGAGAAAAACGTTCTCTTCTTAGCTTCGGCAGGTTGTGAAGCTATAATGAGAATTTTCTGTTATGGCATACCCCAAAGAATTGGAGGATTTGATTTTGGTCGAAATTTCAGAAATCATAAAAAGAAATTTCTTTTCATTAAACAGAAACAAGATGAATCAATTATACAATATCTTCCCAGATTAAGAGAAGCTGGCAGATTTTGTGAGCTTGAGAAACCGGGAACTCAAGATTTGACTGTTGAGGATGAATTGATTCAATTACAGTTGATTGGAAGTATAAGATATTGGAACAATTTCTTTTCTTTTTATGTGTCATGCCCTTTCAGGACGCAGGCGATCATGGCTCTCCACTTCCCCTATCCCTTGTGGCTCTCAACAGGTTTTGTATTTCTACCAACTCCCTGAGACCACACTCCACTATCCCAAGCCTACCACGTATGTCATGCACTGCTTTCCCCTGTCTCTTTTCCCCTCTATTCGCCGTTTGAGTATCAGATTCTCCAGACCATCCTTTCTCATCACGTCCCAGAAATTTTATCTGCCTCTTCCTTATGTTAAACATAAGCTTCCTTCTTGTTTGCATCCTCTCCAAGACCCCATAAAAAAACAGTAAACTCACATATTCGGTTTTGCTTTGTCTTTTCCACATTTTCATCATACCGTTGGATCTACATCCACATATTTGCTTACATATATATATATATATATATATATATATATATATATATATGTATGTATGTATGTATCATGATGATGATTCCAATAAGCCATCAGGGACATAGGATCAGTGGTGTGTCTTGCGCAAGCTAGCCTCACAGAAACCAACCCTCTCCAGGCTGGTTTGAATTCAGAGTTTTTCTTTTCGTAGACTAGTTGCCAACCCAGGCTATATAGTCCAGTCTGTCCTGCTAACTGCCCATAGCCCTAAGGAGAAGAGATGTGTTTATACCTTTCCCGAGAGCAACTGTATACAAGTGAATGCAACAAATTTAACTGGAATTTGAATTGGTTCTCTGGTTTCTCATTCTGAGCTGGTATACATTACACCACCTTAAACACACACATATGACTTTCCAAACCTAATTACTTCCTCTGATGTTTACATTGTGAAATTTAAATTGTACAATACATAACCTTAGTAGTTTTTCAAATCACAGTTAAAAAATGTAACTTTCAGATGAACACAACAACTCTGTCTTAGAAAAAAAAGCAACACCCTGATGATGACATTGTGCTAATGTTGAAAGTACTCGGAATAAATGTATATGTATCAACATGGTAATTTCCTCTCTTCCTTTAATAAGGATACTAATAAGCTTATCTGTGAATATGAGAGGATCCTATTGAAAATAAGTAGAAAAAAACTTGTCTAAATTATTCAATGAGGCATATATATATATATATATATATATATATATATATATATATATATATATGGTTAAAATAACTGAAAAAAAATATTGTATGTTTTTTTTGCGAAAGTATTTATTTCTATGTTTTTATATATATTTAATATTTCAGACCACCCCGGTCCTTCCTCAGAAATTAATTGAATTACTGTATTACTGTATTTGGGAGTTTGTTTACACTTTAAGCAAATGTATATTGATTGACTCAGGTTTTAGTAACACATACACACGAAGAAAAAAAGAGAAATACTGGATTTTAAAATTAGATACATATAAACTAGGGTTAAACAAAGACTTGGGTATTTTGAATCTGTATAAATATTTCAATAGTTAAAAAATTTCTTTAGATATAGTTAAAAACCCTTTTTAAACAACATCTAAAATACTATCGTTAGATTTACGTTAAAAAATTCAAATATAGTTGCATTCCACATCACGTGACGTCCGCGTCTAACGACGGACGCTGTAAAGTGTAAACAAACTGCCAAATACAGTAATTCAATTAATTTCTGAGGAAGGACCGAGGTGGTCTGAAATATTAAATATATATAAAAACATAGAAATAAATACTTTCGCAAAAAAAACATACAATATTTTTTTCAGTTATTTTATCCATATGTATTATATACATATCAAGAAAGTATACGTGGCTTCTCATTATGCTATATATATATATATATATATATATATATATATTATGCTATATATATATATATATATATATATATATATATATTATGCTATATATATATATATATATATATATATATATATATTATGCTATATATATATATATATATATATATATTATGCTATATATATATATATATATATATATATTATGCTATATATATATATATATATATATATATTATGCTATATATATATATATATATATATATATATATATTATGCTATATATATATATATATATATATATATATATATTATGCTATATATATATATATATATATATATATATATATTATGCTATATATATATATATATATATATATATATATATATTATGCTATATATATATATATATATATATATATATATATTATGCTATATATATATATATATATATATATATATATATATATATATTAGGCATATATATATATATATATATATATATATATATATATATATTAGGCAAATGTATGACAAATTGGAAAAAATTCCAAAAACATTATTTTAGTTTGATAAAGTTCTTATAGATGAAATGCATCACACAAAATTCTTTCCAAACCTAATTACCTCCCCTGATGTTTACATTGTGAAATTTAAATCGTACAATACATAACCTTAGTGTTTTTCAAATCACAGTTAAAAAATGTAACTTTCACATGAACACAACAACTCTGTCTTAGAAAAAAAAGCAACACCCTGATGATGACATTGTGCTAATGTCGAAAGTACTTGGAATAAATGTATATGTATCAACATGGTAATTTTCAATCTTCCTTTAATAAAGATATTAATAAACTTGTCTGTGAATATGAGAGGATTCTATTGAAAATAAGTAGAAAAAAATTGTCTAAATTATTCAATGAGGCATATCATATAAATATATATATATATAAGGCAAATGTATGACAAATTGGAAAAAATTCCAAAAAGATTACTTTAGTTTGATAAAGTTCTTATGGATGAAATGCATCACACAAAATTTTTTCCACCATCATTCTGTTGCCGACATTGTTCTAATATATAGAAATTTATATGTTTATTTTTTATTTTGTCGACTGCACAGTATAGCAGGGTCTGTTGGGCACCACCTGTGAGAAAAAGAGCACCCTGACACAATTCATGCCATCAGATATTTGGAAACACCATGCTGTACTGCTTGGCATTTATGCTAGAAGCTCCAATACGAATATTTCAGTGTGTTTGGGTGTCAATCTGATGGCAGTTCAGAGGATTCGGAAAGAGTTGCATCAGTTGACTGGTGATTCCAAAGGTGTTTGGAGTGATCACTAGTGATGTTGTGTCTCTGTAGGGAGACAATAATTGTCTTCCCTTGAATTGGAGGTGGGGACTTCTGACATCAAGTGTCTGTCGGTCATGTGTGAATTCAGCTACTTTTACAAATCGTGTATGGGTGTTTATCTCATCTTTCATTTCCATTTATTCAGTGTTAGTGTATCAATATATACACTAATTCTAATATTAGTACCTGGTGAGTGGGTAACAATTAAATATCTTTCTTAGCATCAGATTGCTAGTAAATTATAACTAGCAAATAAAATTATACTAATACCTCCATTCATCTTCCCACAGGACCTCAGACTCAACACAGCGTGTTTAGGAGGTAGTGCTTCCCTGGGTCAAGAGGGTGGCTGCTGGAAGACTATATATCTGGCAACAAAACTCTGCACCATGCCACACAAGCAGGAGAACACAGTCATGGCTGTCAGACAATTTCTGCGACCACATCACCCATCCCCACATCTGGCCACTTAATTCCCCAGACTGCAACCCCTTGATTATTATGTGTGGGGTGCAATTGAGCAAGAGACCAACAAAACTACTCGTAACCCCAAAAAACTGAAGGCAAGGAATATAGCAGCATTCACCAACTTAAACAAAGAAACCATCCAGAAGAGTTGCAGAAGATTCCGAAGTTGACTGGAGGCCATAGTTGAAGCCAATGGTGATTTTATTGAATAAATTTATTTTTTTGTTTTTCAAAATACTTTGTGTAATTTTAGTAAATATATCTGTTAAAATGAGATGTCAGTATTATTTTCAGTTTTGTGTAATTTAGACGACAATTTATCCATCGCACCCCGAATATGAGTATTAGGGCTGGTTGATTTTTCACACATTTCATTTTTAGAAAATCAACAGTGCACTCAATGCAAAATTTGCAGGTTGATGTGATAAGTACTGACACCAAAAATTAGATTCATAGCTTTCACTAAGTTTTGAGCATTTAATTTTAAAGATCTGAAAACATGTACAGAAATACCTAATTTCTGCAGGCTTTTGCTTACAAGCTGATTTGAAAACTGTATTATTTCATCACACTAAATCACACTAAAACTACTGCACTTATAGCATATTATATCATAATATAACTAAATTGTTCAGTATAATCTCCCTTTGTAGTAAATCAAGGTCTTAATTGATGGCACAATGATTTAGTAATAATGTGCTTCTGCCATGCATCTTTTCAATATACAATTTGTAAAGCTTCAGGAAATTATAAATTTTATAAGTCTTTCACTGATCTCCAAAATGAAATTCTAATGCAACGATTCTGAACCTAAACATAATCTTTAAACTTATTTCCTCAAAAAAACGGTAATGTCTTTGAGAAAATCTATTTTGCATCATCATATATCCTGTGAAATTCCAACTTTCAAATTCAGTGCAATACCACAGTTCCAAAATTGACTTGGCCTTGTGAGTATATGTCTCTACCTACCCTGATGATGACTTATGAAAGTTGAAAGCTTGGACCTTATTTCTTGTGCTTTTCTTTCAAAATAAACTTCAAACAAACTCTGGCGAAATTTCTTTCTTGTTTAAGAAGGAATATTCGTAATTTGCAAAAGTTGACCATTAAAATGAATCATCGCAAAATGTCTTTCGTTTTTAAAGCATCTGCTTTAAAGAACATTTGCTAAGTACACAGAATGAAGATATGTAAATTTAAAACATTTTTTTCATCCTTGGAAGTGTGGTCTGATGAACCAGGTAAAAACCACACACTTGGGGAAATAAATTATAACCAATGGACCCTTAAGGTTGTCTGTTTTCTATTTAAATTGAATTAATAATTGCTTCAATTTGACATTGAGCTCTTTGGATTATATCCTCCTTGGGATTATCCATACAGGTTACCAAACTTTTCATTACCTAACTATATATATATATATACATATATATATTAGGATATTACACTGAAAACATGTAAAAATCACAAATATTTCCCAATGTAATTGTAGAAATTTTGACCAATGTCCATTGCTAAACAAATGTTTAATGAAATCTCTGGTTTATCCTAGTGCTATCTCTTCAATAGAGAATCTGACAGTTGAAAAATTCTATATTGGTAGTACTATGAATTCTTTTATGACCAGGTAGTATCAACATATCTTGTCCTTTACCAATACTACTTATAGAAAGAATACATCATTTTCTAAATATTTTTGGAGTTTAAAAGATGATAATAAGACTCCTAAGGTGAAATGGAAAATTTTTTAAACGTTGAGGACATGTACATCTTTATATGAACCCTGTTTTCTGTGTTTACATGAAAAACTCAAAATCATCAGATTGACAAAAATCCATAGTTAAATCAAAGAATTGAATTAATAGTAAATTGTAAGCATAGTTTACCTTTTACCTTGAAATTTAGTTAAACTTTGAAATTTGATAATGTTTTGTCTTATATTTTAGTTGTACTATGTTACACTATATATCGCTTATCTTTCTATTTGTATGATTAATCTAGATTTAATATAATTTTGTATTAATTTCCTGGTAGCATCTTGTACAGATGTATTGGTATTTGGTTGCTATTTTTGACATTTTACATTGAGTGGTTAGTCTTCTTAACATCTGATATGAAGGATCTTTATTTAACAGTTGCATATTAATTTACCAAATAATTCTATATGCTTAAATTATTTACTAGTTTCTTAAAGAAGCTATTTACTTATCAACCACAAAAAAAAAATTATGTAGGAAATTCACAAAGCATATAACTTCTTTAGCATTTTGTGAAATTACCTCTCTACCCCACTTTTATTTTTTAGAAAACTGCATTGTCTGGTTTGTACAATTTATGTAACCATTTGTATCCACTTTAGTTTATGTCGGCTTGCTGTTAGCTGCCAATCTACTGGTCATGACCCATTTATAAAATATAATTTTTAATTTTTGCTTCTTTGCTTAGTTTAAATTTAACATTGATCAACCAATCAAATATGAGTCCACAAACTTTATAACCCCCTTTTTTCATAAAAAGAGGTTGTATTTTGCTTTTAAATCTAAATAAATTATTCACTCACCAGTAATTTACA
Source organism: Acanthosepion esculentum (assembly GCA_964036315.1). NCBI lineage: Eukaryota > Metazoa > Mollusca > Cephalopoda > Sepiida > Sepiidae > Acanthosepion > Acanthosepion esculentum. Next base: position 73,813,338 of record OZ038501.1, read on the forward strand.
ATTGTCTGATGAGCTGCATTGATATGCATTGAAACATGACTGCAACTGTGTAGCGATTTTTTACATGTTTTCAGTGTAATATCCTAAAATAAATAATATTGCGCTATTCTGTATTGAGCCCTCTTTTAAATTAAATGTTACAAACGTTATACTCTATTCATTCTCATCATACCTGGATATATAATTGATATTAAGTTTTTCGAAATGTGTAAACCATATCTTGAAAGAATACTATACAGGACTCTATGCTTGAAAACAGAGCAGTAATAAAATTAGATTTAAATGTGAAAAAACAAAAAACAATATTTGCTCAATCAACTTTCAGATAAGAGAATAAATATCATACCTTCAATCCCCAGCTTTCATATACAAGTAGGAATGTATTCAATTTGCATACCCCTCAAATTCTCAATATGGAGCTAGGTATGCCAGGAGATATTTCTTGGTATGTACACATGCTGACAAAATTCTCTTTTATTTAAAAGCTATGGCTAGTTGGGGAAAGTAGATATTACTAGCTTTTTCTCTTGGCACAATGAACAAAACAACACCTCAATATTCATACTTATTTAATTTATACACACACACTATATATATATATATATATATATATATATATATATTGTGTTCACTTTTATATATATATATATATATATATATATATATATATATATATATATATGAAAGTGAACATTGAAGTCAACACTCAGAGGCGACAGGCTGTTTCATGCTAGATGCATTCGTCAGGCTGCGAATGTTGGATTTTTCCTGAACTATTCATATATATGAGTCAGTGGTGCATTGTGGGTAATCTATTCTGGCGGTTATTTTTTCAGGAGTGGCTTGTTTATTTATTTATTTATTTATTTGTTTAGGTTAATTTATTTTACTTGTTTTACATTTTTATTTTGTATTATTTATTCTTTTTGGTTTTTGATGTTTTATATGTTTGAATAAGATCACACGAGAAATTTTATACAAAACTAAATAAAAGCACCTTGTCTGTGTTTTGAAAAAATGAAAACACTATATAAATACATACATGCAACAAACTATTTCTTATTTAAGTTAAAATATTTAATCCTTGAAGATGGCAAAATGTATAGCCAAAACGCTTGGATAAAAAGAACATTTGGACAGTTTTTATATAATTTATCATCTGAAAAGAAAAAAATAACGAGAATGAAATTCACAGTATCCCAGCTGAGATGTTGCAGCAGTCAATGAGAAATCTCAACAGCAGATTTCAAGAATGCATTCGTACAGGAGGACGCCATCTACAGGACGTAATTTAAAAAAAATGAAAATTACATCATTGTTTCTTAAATGGCATGTTTTAAGGTTTCAATTACTATGAATTAAATATTTTTCTCCCATCACTCTTGGTTTTATTGGCTTGTTAAAAAGTTCCCGTTTTTTTGGGGTCACCCTGTATATATATTTGTGTATTTAGGCAGCAATCCTTCTTTCATGCACTAAATAAGAAATAGTTTATTGTATGTATGTTTTATAAAATGTTTTCATTTTTCAAAACACGGTCAAGATATTGTGTCCATGTTCAAAGTTAATATTATTGTTGGTTTTTTGTTTTTATTAATAAGGCTTCAATTATTTTTAGACTTTTTTTTGTACGTAGATGATGCTGTTATATTTGTGTTGTCAACAAGTATGTTACAAATAGTGTCCAGTAGGTCTCCATGAATATTTAAATGAGATCTAATTGAAAATGGCTAAATGTATAGCCGGGAGCACTCGGATAAAAAGAACATTCGGACAGTTTTTATATAATTTATCATCTGAAAAGAAAAAAATTATTAGATCGCATGAGAAATTGTATAAAAAAACTAAATAACAGCACCTTGTCTGTCATATTCAATGAAATATCCATGAAAGAAGGATTGCTGCCTAAATACACAAATATATATATGTGTGTGTGTATGTGTGTGTGTGTATATATATATATATATATATATATATATATATATATATATAAACATGAGCATAAATTTAATTTAGATATTTGTTTGATAAGAAAATTTGGTTACAAGGTCATTTATTAAGGAATGAACTCACTGTTTATAGTGTGAGAAACTTTCACTCAAACTGCACTTGATTTTTTTTCAAGTATTTTTTTTTTCAAAAGATTAGTACATTGCCGACGGCATAGACCTTTTAAAAATATCAGAAGGATCACGTGTCTGCCCCCGTTTATTTTAAATGTTTAAGAAAAAAAGACTGAATGAATCAGGTTTAGATTTCGAATGGACAGAATTACACAGCTGTGCTGACCTAAATAGATGCTGACACCTTTTATTTCCAAAGCGGTTGCCTGCCGTTGAGTCGAAAACCCAGCCCACTCATCTGCAATGCGGTTGTGCAAGAGCAATTCAGGTGACACCAGAGTTTCCTGCAGAGAAGCGCTGGGTAGGTGAGGGCGTATTCTACAAGTGTTCCTCAGTAATCCAATGAATGTCATGATATGGATGTTTCCACTGTTTGCTGTTAATGCTTCATTGGCCGCAGGTGAAAAAGACTTGGCCATGGTCTACGATTAACACAGATTTCTTTCAGCTCACAGCAAGATTGTTATGTCAATGCTTCAATCTATACTGCTCTTTTCGACATCTGTTTTTATCAGAAAAATTCTCTCATCTCTTGCAAGAAATAACTTGAAGGAACTTTCTGAATTCCATGACACATATCTGCAGAAACAGAACATATTTTTAGATATTTACTCAGCTTAACTTAGTGTGACACAAGGCCACAATAGTTGAGCATCTGAGAACTACTGGCAATATTATTTCTATCAGCCCTTAAGAGATTGCAGTTGTTAAATCCTTGGTGTCCTGACTGAATTGTTAAAAAAGCTGAATGTGTGATATTAGTGTAATTAAATTGAAAAAATAAATCAAATATTACAAGTTGATTTTATATGAAAGTAAATTGATTTCTCTTTCATATGATACTTTAGAGCCGAGTTCCAATTCCAGTTGGGTTCATTATATTCATTTATGCACTTGGGAAAGGTAGGAATCTACTTCTTCTCCCCCAGCTATGAATCAAACTTGTATCACTGAACCATTATTATCTCCCCATCCCCACCCCCAAATTCTTACAATCTAAAATTATTTTCTGTCTTTAAATAACCCACAAAGTGTTGATAAGCCATAGAAAATGATTCAATCAATCAAATTATACCAAATTTAGCCTTCTTGGATATAAGATATGGTTTTAGAAATTGTAGCATACCTACGGACGATAATGGGTATGTCCCCATTCACATCAATACAGTAGTAAATACTGTATGTTGGTCTGCAGTTGGAGATTCATTGTGGAATTCACTTGACTCACTTCTAGCAGTTGACTACTTCTTCTATGCGCCACTGACAAATCTTATATGTTTTGTTCGTGTCCTAAGTATTATCGTTCATTACCAACCTTTGTGTGATTACTCTATTCAGTAACCTTTCCTAGGTTACAACAGAAATGTACAACTTTGTAAATGTTGTAGATTTCTGGTGCCTCTAGTTGATCATGTGATGAGTACCATCTTACCAATTGCAGGGGCATTCAGGCACTTCTGGACTGTAAGTGCATTGGAACTTGTAAGCACACTTGGGTGCTTCTAGCCTTAAAGGTTTATATTAGGAGCACAGTTGCAAACAACTGCTTAAGACTAAATGACTACAATATAGAGGATAACTCATATCTTATATCTAAATAAATAAATGATAAATTCTGTCTGTCCATGTGTCTGAAACCCCTCTAACTCGGACCACACTTGCTTTACATAGACATATTATACCGTTTTGGAATCAAGATGATCCTGGGATTGAAAATCTGCCCTACATCTGCTGCTTGAACATTGGGATTTTTGTTCAGATGAGGAAGGAACAGTTAAAAATGCAAATTCTATCTATCTCCTAAATAAATAAACAACAAATTCTGTCAGTCCATCCGTGTGTCTGAAATTCCTCTACCTCTGGACACACTTACTCTACATAGATATATATCTTTTTACAATCAGGATGATTCCTGGATTAAAAAAACTGACCTTCATTAGTGATTTTAAAAGATTTTAATTTCTACTGAGTTTAAAGTAACACAAAAACTTTGGGAATTTAAAAAATTTTGTTTTAAATTCAACTTAATATATCTCCAAAACTTTGTGAAATGAGAAAATCAATTTTATTTCTTCAAAATACCAAGGAATCAGAGCTAAAGTGAGCTTTTGAAGTTCCATGGAAAGAATTGAAGAATTCAAAGTTATTTTTTCAAAATTTTCTGTTTTCTAAGCTGGGCCAAAGGCCTAAATAGCCCTCTGCAGGAGTTAGCTTAGAATTCCACACAGTGTGACTTTTAAGCATGTAAACAATAAAAAAAAGAAATGGTTATTTTCAGTTTTAGATTTTAACATGACCAGTTATGTACAAATGCTGTTAATCTTCATGAGTTGCTCTCCTTGGACACTCTTCTATTTGGGAAGGGACAATCCTACCTGGAAATATTGAACAGCCATCTTTCACTAGAAATTGACTTTCTTCTTTTTAAAATCATTCTACCCCAAGCAAGACAATAATGACACTAAGATTCAAGATGTTAGTCAGTGTCAGAGAATATGAGAAGAAAAATAAAATAATGGAGGGAGAACAATAGACAAACAGGAATTAAGAAGACAGGGCTGACATTGCATTTAAATTTTTGAAGATCAATGTTGGCCAGAAAGCAAGATGCCAGAATAGAGTTCCACAAATGAGAAGTGTGAGAGAAGAAACTGTCAGCACACACCATACGGTTATATCTAGCAATTTCAACTGTAAAATGATGAGACCTAACTGCCAATCTAGTACTGCACTTAAATTCATAAAATCTAGATACTATAGAGGAGATTTCATTCGAACAATTACCATGAAAATATTTATAGAAAAGGTACAGGGAAGCTATGTTATGGGAGCAGAAAAGTGACAGAAGCTGAGATGCCAGGTCAAAACCAATAACATTGCATATTCTTCTTTGGATTTCATCAAGAATCTCTAAATACATAGCAGAAGCACCAAACTAGATATGACAGAAATATTCAATGCACAAACAAATGGTAGACTTACAAATGTGCAAGATAGATTCTGATGAGAAAAATTGTGTAGCAAAACACAATGACCCAACATTCTTAGCAGCAGTCCGAGCAATTGCTTCACTATAATCTTTCCACTTCATGTCAGCAGAAAACATTAGCCCAAGAAGACACAATGAGTCACTTCCTCCTTGTGGTTAGCATCAGCCATGCTGATGGAATCAAAAAGTGTTCTCTCAGACAATTAAAAAGATAGCAGTTTCATTTTGGAAGCATTAACATTAACAAGCCATTCCTTGCCCCAGTTAACAACTGATTGTAGGTCATTTTTTTTTAGATCAGCTGCCAATTTAACCTAATTAAACTGATCAGACTTACTGTTAAGATAGGAGTAAATAGTTGTGACATCACATAGGTATCAAATTGAGAACTGGTGACATCAGAGAGGCCGTTAATGAAAATTAGGAATCAACTAGGTCCAAAGATAGACCCCTGGGGGACACCTGCATTAATTCAAAAGAGATCTAGAAAAGTGGCCATTTCCTTTCACAATTACAGAAGAAGGACTGAATCAGTTGAAAGATTTGCCCAGAAATACCATAACCTTTCAACTTGTAAAGAAGAACCAGCATGCCAAACTCTGTCAAATGCCTTTGAGATATGCAAAGTTACAGCCCAAGCTTCACCATTCTTATCTAAAGCTTGATAGACTCTTTCAGTAATATCATTAATACATCAACAGTTGACCTAAGAGAAAGCCATATTGTTTATCTGAAAGAAGATCTTGCCAGGTGTGATGCTTAACCAATTCTGGGTTGATTAAGGCTTCTAGTATCTTACCAAAAAGAGTTAGAAAGCTAATAAGCTGATAGAAGGATCAGATGGTTCAGCTGAGTTCTTAAAGACTGGAACTATAGAAGAGGATTTCCAACAAGCAGAAAAGCAAGAAGTAGGAAGGCATTCATTGTAGAGTTGACAGGGGCCAATTCAGGAGCAGATTTCTTAAGGATTATTGCAAGGATACCATCAAGTCCACATGATTTGTGAAGCAACCCCCAGAATTAGCATGGGATGTTGACAGAAGAGTGAAAAAAAAATTAAAAAAAAGCTCTTAGAGTCATTGAAAAAAAAATAATGGATTCAATAATCAAACTTATACTTTGAGAAACTTTTGCAATGAATGCCAAAAATTTGTACTACAGTAATCAATGCTAAAGGAGGATATTTTGACTAGAGCAAAATTTAATCATAAAATGCTTTTTTTCTTTTTGTCATCATAAAATTTTCGAATAAAAAAAACATTTCTCACTTTTTTAACCATGTATAATATTTTTTTTTTTCTTATTTAAAGTATAAATCAATTACTTTTTGGACCAATTTAAAAAATTACCAGAGGTTGCCTCAAACTTTTGAACTGTAGGGTATATATATATATATATATATATATATATATATATGTATGTGAAGAAATATAGTCTTAAGATGTGCTATATTTATGGGATAAAGTGCTCAATATCAGAGATAGAGCGTGTGTAAATATAAAAGTGAACATAGAAGTCAACACTTAGAGGCTACTAGCATGAAACAGACTGTTGTCTCTAAGTGTTGACTTCTATGTTCACTTTTATATTTTTATATATATATATATATATATATATATAAATTCCAAACAGACTCAAATTTCTAAAAACACTTATAGCAAAAAAACAATATTAAATAAGATATCCTTTTTCTAGAAAACAGGGTTTTTAATATTTTCAATAAATCAACAAGGGTGTAAAAAAACTGTCAGGGTTCAAATATCCAAAGTAACAGTAAATATGATAAGATATTTAATTTTGTTTATCAAAATAAATCCTAAGTCATCTTATATAGCAATTTGTAATAGTAACTTTAACAAAAACATAAAAAGGTTCATATATGCAACAAATTACAGAGCACTTATTTTGACTGACTGTGTTACTTAGAATGATTACTTTGCTACTTATGTAAATTTTAAAAAAAATCTTAGCTGACAATAATGTAAGTGACAGATGGCTATAAAAAGGCACTGCTGATTATTTACAGCTTATCTGCTTAAATAATGCATTGACTGATGTTTGAGTCACGTGGCAATAACTATAAGTAAAATGATGCACTAAAATAAGTAACCAAGTAATCGATTTAAGTTCTCTGAATATTGGTGCTTTATTAAAATCTTAAACATTGCCAAGAGAGTATAAGTATTTAATAATAAATATTAATCTTAAAAATTTAATTATTCTATACTAACAGCTACAATGTTTCCATGGTCAATTTTCTACAGCTGGCTTCTATATAGGGTTTGTCTAAAATATTTAGTCTTGGTTGGCAATTATGTAAGTGACAAATGGCTATAAAAAGACATGCTGATTATTTACAGCCAATTTGTTTAAATAATGCACTAAATATTGTTTGTATCACGTGGTAATAGTTTTAAGCAACCAAGTAATCATTTTACGTTTCCTGAATATTAGTTGTCATTCAAATATCCAAGACAGCTGTGAATATGTTAAGATATTTAATTTTGTTTATAAAAATAAAGCCTAAGTAGTCTTATATAGCAATTTCTAATAGTATCTTTAACAAAAACATAGAATTATGTATGATTTGTGTTGTAACCTAGAAAAAGGTTACTGAATAAGAATAATCAAAACAAAATTTGGAAATGAACGATAATATTTATAACAAAAAACAACATACAAGATTTGCCATTGGAATGTGGTAAGTAATCAACTGCTAGTGGTGGGCTAGAAGTGAATCAAGGTAAATCGCAAGTGGAAGACCATACTGAATCAACATACACTATATTCTACTGTATTTATAAGAATTGGGACATACCCATTATAGTCCATTATATGGTATAACAATAATTAAGAATAGCCAAAGAATAAAAGTTGGACAATGTTTAACCTTCGTGCCTGCAAAAAAAAAAAAAAAAATGATGTGTCAAAAGGACGGTTATCCCCTTGACACTGCTATTGCTGTATACAGTTTTGATTCCCTCGAAAATGCTTATTTATAAGACTATTTGTCTTTGAAAGATGTATAATAGTAACCGAAACAAGAGTAAAGATGATGAAACAAAGTGGAAAATTTATTAACGACACGTTTTGCCAAGAATGTCTGCTAACCTGAAGAAACCAAAGGGAACAGACGCTCTTGGCGAAATGTGTCATTAATAAATTTTCCACTTTGTCTCGTCATCTTACAAGATTAATAAAACTTAACCAAACAGAACACAATATTATTTACCTTATATAAAGATTTATTATTTACCATTTTATAAAGAAAGAAATTTGTAAATATATTTTTATTCAAAAATTTATTTAAAAAGATGACAAAATTATCAAAATATGTAATTATCATAATATGTAAACCATTACAATGTAATATTTATTATTTAGGTTGGAAATGGAACAATAATATTTCTAACAGGAACAACCTACAAGATTTGCCAGCGGCATGAAGTAATCAACTGCTAGTGGTGCGCTAGAAATGAATCAAGGTGAATCCCAAGTGGAAGATATCCACTAACCACTAACTACCCCCAATGGATGAAATAAAGAGTTCAGTTCAAAATTTCAATCACCTGAAGATGACCAGAATGTACAACAACTGAAACATTGTAAATATGGCAATGAAGGTGAGGATAGCAGTCTGAATAATGTAAATGATATATAGGTAAATAATTAATGGGTCTATGCATAGCAAGGTGAGACAGAAGAGACAGTGAATCTTCTATATACAAACATGTACATTCAGGTTGCATTGCAGCTAAGACCAGACACTGAGTTCGTCGACAAGGTATAGTTTGTTCAGGTCAACTGCTTGTGGCTAAAAAGTTTCCCTTCGGCCAGATTGTTACCCATAACTGACTAAGAATAACCAAAACTAAGGTTGGAAATGGAATGCTAATATTTATAACAGGAACAACCTACAAGATTCACCAGCAGCGTGTAGTAAGTAATCAGCTGCTCGTGGTGAGCTAGAAGTGAATCAAAGTGAATCCAAATGACTACCACATACAGTATATTCTACTGTATTTATAGGGATTGGGACATTCTCATTATAGTCCATTGGTACGGTATAACAGTTTGAAATATCCAAAGTAGCCATGAATGTGTTAAATTACTAACGATTAAGACTCAAGTTAAAATGACTCTTTAAGACTTAAAACATGAAGCTTAACTGAACAGCTAGAAATCTGTTGTGAAATAATATGAGTTAATAATTTATTGTAAAAATTACACAACCATTTTGGCTGAAATCATCTGTAAAAAAAATAAAGATCAAATGTCATTGCAAAAAAAATTAATAGGTTTTTAGAATATAAAATGGGTAAAAAAAAAAAACAATCACATTCAGACAAGTAATTAACTCTACCAAGGTCTTCAACTGACATGCTGACATTTTACAAAGGTTAGGCTTGACTGGTTGCAGCTAAAATAGGTTTAGCTTGACTCTGCCTTCTTCACCAAACAAATTCTCCTACCTACTTTTAATATTTCCATACTGAATACAAAAAAATACAATCAAGTCTGGTTTGAGAGTAACATTTCTAGGCATTATAATCTTTGTTTTAATATGCATGATTTTTTACCCAAATGACCAACCTACAATAAGCATTGTGCTTTTGTACACCTCCTAGCCAATATATTGATTATCTTGTTACAAGTTACTTTTGTATTCTCCAATATTAAAAGCCATATCCCTTCACCCAAATTCTTTAAGTAGAAGGGAAAACAATGGTTATAATCAAGATGTTCCCTTTCCACACTAAATTAAACAAAAGCTTAGAAAGGAAACTGCAAAGCAGGTACCCACAGTCAAATGCAAAATAAGTAACAGAACTGTCTAACAAACAGAATTGACAAAGCTTGCAATAAGCAATAACAAAAAAAAGAACAGGGAAAAAAGAATATAAAGCAAGCAAACAATATATGCAAGGCAAATTAACAGTAATAAGTCAAAGCAACAGTAGTATGGCAAAAAGTTCACAAACTAAGAATTGGGGTTGACACACAAGAGCAAGTTCAGACAAGCGAATGTAGCGTTCTGACTTCAAGACAAGACAGACTAGGACTGAGCCAGATGAAACCAAGAAACAGATTATGTTATTGGCTGGGAAAAAATCCCATTTTTATGCTTCTGCTTCCAAAATAGGGAGGGGAAAGTGTTTAGCAATTATTCCTAGAGAGTAAAATCAACAAAAACCCATCGAAAGAATGATAAACAGTTAATAGGTTTCTCAAGTCCATTTTTAGAAAGAGATTTTTAAAATTTCCACCAAATGTTTGGTTAATGAATTTCAGATGTTTTCTGTATGGAAACGGCTATTCTCACCATTACTGTTACAATAATAATTTTTCTTTTTTTTTTTCACAGCAAGGTTCACCCTTTACCAGGAGACTACTCGAGGTAGAAGGTTATGTTAGGAGGCAGTTTGTACAGATAAGAGAGGAAGGTAACTGTTAACCCCAGACTTGAACAGTTTAAGATTGCAGTGATTGGAGAAGCATACTCTTGGGAGTTTGTTCCACAAAGCAGTGGTTTATGGGAAGAAGCCATTTCAGTGGAACTTAATTCTTACTGATGGAATATGGAGAGAATGTGAGTGGTTTGCTACAATGTAAGTGGCATGGCAGGCAGGTCCTTGTCATGAAGGTTAAAACTGGCAGAACCAAGGAATGTAGTTTATCTGAGCACTTTCCTCGAAAGTAGGGATAGAACAGCGAGATGCTTACCACATCCCGCCTGTGAGAGAGAAGTTAGAGGGTGGAAAATAAATCGTCACCCACAAGCACTCAGAGACGCTTTTGGACTGTATCAGGGCTGGAAAGTGTGGTCTGTGCAACTCTCACCCAAATAAGATGACTTTCATATTATTTAAATCTATAAATTACTTTGTATTTTGTTACTTCATAGCAAAGATGCACCATGTTAGTTCTTCTGCACTTACAGCATCCGAAGCAAGATTGTTTAATGAAAGTGTTAATGAGGAAGAGCTCGTATTTCAAATATAATTATTCGTAACATTTTAGATCTTACTCGACAGATAAAAAAAACATCTTTTTGCTGTCTGTGTTGTTTCTTTTTTCTTCCATACTCTTTCCATTTCTTCCTTTCTTTTCTGGTGAATGAGATCATTTTTCTTTTTCTCAGTAAACACAGTAATGAGTTTTTGGGCGGACATTTTAAACCTGGAATAGAAATATCTTACCTCAGCAGAGATAAATTGGTTACCTTAAATAAAGTGTTACCTTAGAAATTATTTTTTTTTAAATTTTTTGCTTCTTGAATCTGTATTTTGAATTCCAATAACATTGCAAAAAAAAATCCAAAGATAAAACTGCAAAGTTATTAGTCCTGACCTGGCATCTTGGCTTCAATCACTTTCCCCCCACTACTGTAATGTAACTTCCCTGTGTCTTTTCTATAAATATTTTCATGGTAATTGTTACGATGAGCTTTTTTCTCTGGTACCTCTATGTCAAAAATTTAAGCACAGTTCTAGGTTGGCAAATAGGTCTCTTAATTTTAAAGTTGAAACGGTGAGATTGGACCATAAGTTCTATGCTAATAGTTTCTTCCTTCACCCTTTTCACTTGTGAAACTCTCTTCAAAAATTTAAATGCAATGTCAATTGTCATCTTTTTCCTTGAATCCTGTCCCTTTATTATCCCTACTTCTCAATAATGTTTTCTCAGTTTCTTTCACAATCCGTAAACCCTTGCGTCTTAGTGGCTTTTATCACCTTGCTTAGGGGTGAAATGATTAAAAACATCTCTCCAAGCTTGGGCCTTCATGCCTGCAAAAAATGGAGTGTCAAAAGAATTTTTTTTTTTTCATTGAAACAGCCATTATTTTAACTACCTTCACTTCTCAGCAATGTTTGTTCTTTTAAAAAGTGATTAGAATTGTAATAAAAGCTAACCATATAATGAAAGTGAATTTTTACATTTTTTTTGTTCTTGAAAATTTACAACAAAAAATATTAAACACTATTTATTTATTACATTGGTTATTTACAAGAATAATTCTATATTTGCAACATTCTAGAAACTAATAAAATGCAATATTTACTATTTATCAATTATAAGATTATAATTTTATATTATTATATTAAGATTATATTATTTATAAAGAAATAAATTTGAAAACAATAGTTTTATTATTTTTGTTGCAAATTCTCAAAGAACAAAGAAAATGTATAAATTCACTTTGATATGATTAGGTCTCAATGAGTTTTTTACAGTAGGTGGCCAAAATTGTTTAATATAATTAGTCAAATTTCAGAGACTTGAGAATCAAAAAATACAAAATTTATACACATTTTTTCTTGTTACACATTTTGTTAGAAGAATTTTATATACATTAACAAACATGAATGCAAACAATATTTATGGATGTATGTAGTTTTTTTAAATGATAATTTGTATGGATGCAGAAATCAGAAAATACACATATATATCAAATGTTTGGACACTTTGGCATGGTGTAACGGTTAGCAAGCTTGTCTTGCTAGATTAATTATGACTGAATAGTGAGTTTGATCTTCAGTGTGTGCTCCATACTTTAGGCCTTGTGCCACATCTAAGCTGTGCTTAGAAAAATCACCGTAAATATCAAATGTTTACTAAAAATTTTGACTGATGACTATTTTAATGATACTGAGAAAATAGAGGAAAGAAAGGGAAGGAGAAAAGAGAGAGGGGGGAAAGGACAGAGAAAAGGGGAGGAGGAAAAGGATGGCAAAAAGAAAGAGGAAGGAAAAAAAACAAAGAGAGAGAGAAAGAGGATGGACTCAAAAGAAGGAGTTAGAAGATGGAAAAGAGAAGAAAGAAGAAAGAGAAAAGAGAAGAGAAAAGAGAAGAAAGAGAAAAGAGAAGAAAGAAGAAAGAGAAAAGAGAAGAAAGAGAAAAAAGAGAAAAGAGAAGAAAGAGAAAAAAGAGAAAAGAGAAGAAAGAGAAAAGAGAAGAGAAAAGAGAAGAATGAGAAAAGAGAAGAGAAAAGAGAAGAATGAGAAAAGAGAAGAAAGAGAAAAAAGAGAAAAGAGAAGAAAGAGAAAAGAGAAGAAAGAAGAAAGAGAAGAAAGAAAGAGAAAAGAGAAGAAAGAGAAAAGAGAAGAAAGAGAAGAAAGAAGAAAGAGAAAAGAGAAGAAAGAGAAGACAGAAGAAAGAGAAAAGGGAAGAAAGAAGAAAAAAGGAGTAATAAGGAAGAGAAGAAAAATGGAGAAATAATAATAATAAATATAAATAATAATAAAACTTTAATTTTTCCTTATTTACCTTTTATAATAAATGCAGTGGGCTAATATTGAATGCCAAAGAATTACATGTAACACATGAGACATTGTTTGGCCACACCAAATCTTTGTGTGCCTATATTAGCTTGAGACAATTGGATGTCTAGCCACACTGATGAGCTGGGATATTGCGAAACAGTCTGTCTGTGAATGACAATATATACACCCCTGGAAAATTTTATTCCGGGCAAGCCCTCTTGGGAGAAAGCACGAATTTGTAAACAAAATGACTACTATTGCTAATGCTGCAAAGCTCTTCCATGAATTGAGCCCTCTTAGTCTTTGATGTGTTTATTCGAAGAAAAAGTACATAAAAATTAGACTTCCTCTCAACTGGGCGCTGATAGCTCAGGGGTAGAATCTCTGACTGATGCCAAATCAGTCGGGTTTTGATCCCAGCTTGAGGCAATTGGATCCCAGCTTGAGGCAATTGGATGTCTAGCCACACTGATAAGCTGTGACACAGCAAAATAGCTTGTCTGTCGATGACAATATATATTTATATATGTAACTGATTCCCAACATGGGGCCCATGCCCCACTGGTGGGGCATGGTAATATTTTGGTGAGGTATGTGTAGGATGTGCACTCTTCAGCTTACTATACCAAAGTGAGCTCAAATTTTATTTTGCATTATTATTTCATGATTAAAATGATCAAAGTATATTACAGGATAAGCTTTCATTCAAATATTTTATATTTCTGCCTTTCAGTTCTCTATTATATGTTTTAAAACTATATATATTTAAATGTCATTTTGTTTTTTTAATTTTTTTTCTTTCATGAACGCCAAGCTTGTTTAAGACCAAGTTAATGGGATTTTAAGGTTGCTTCACTTAAATTGCAGTTAAATTTTGAATATGTAAGAATTAAATATTACAGGGAGGCACCAGAATTTTAGAAATACCAAAGTGAAGCATGGCCCAAAATTAGTTGGGAACCACTGATATATATATATATATATATATATATATATATATATATATATATATTACTTCAAATGTTTTTATTTATTAAACAGTGTGTATTATAGCTCTGTTCAACCTGCACATTCAAGAAGTCTAAGCAAAGTAAATCTGTTCACTGGCTAGGGTCAAGCCTGTGTTTTCAGATGACTGAAGATTGTGTGAGCATGAAACACTGGTTACGAAAACGGACTTTTATTTATCTATCTATCTATCTATCTATATATATATATATATATATATATATATATATATATATATATATATATATATATATATATATATATATCCCACATAGACAAACTAGGAATGATTATACACTTACATACATAAAACAATATTTCATTTATAGTTTCTCAGTTAGGCTTGGATCTATCAATTTGTTGCAACTTTGAAGGGAAACATTGTTTCACCTACAATTCAGAACACCATGAATTTTACTGTTTGTTTAACAAGTAGAATGCATGTGAGACATGATTAACCAATGAAAATCAAACAAAATAAAATAAAAAATGCCAGAATTTTTTCTTCTTTTTCTCTATAAACATTGAATCAATATACAATATAGCATTGCTTTCATGAGACCCAGATTTTTTAAAACAACTGTATTGAAAAGTTCTTAACTATTAGTACCTGACAATTGTACACATGGAACTCTGAGCCATACTACTTACATAGGTAATATGTATAGTTATTAATATATAATTTATAGCTCTGTTACACTACATTGAGCACTGTTTTGAATACACCAAAAATTAAATCAATATTTATTTGCTAATCTGCATATGAACGGAGTCGCATGCATGTATGGTTGCTTATATCTCTTTATTTAATTCATATATATATATATATATATATTGTGTTAAATATAAGTGACAATGAATGGCTACTATTAGTTTTATCATGAGCCTTTTCAAGCGTCGTATAATGGCTTTAGTTTCAAGAGAAAATAAAGACAAAAACTGTCCAACATTTGGATATTTCTTTATTATATTGGTCATCTATCTAAGCTTTTCAGCTCATATGAGCCCTCATCAGAGTGGTTATATGGACATTACAACAGAGATGTTCACCGTCAAAGATGACATCCTGTTTTGTTTACATAGAAGTCTGCTATGTGATGATAACGGTCGCAGAATAGCAGACGCAGGTTGTAAATTCATAATGCGGTTCTATGATGTCATACATGACCACGTGAGAGAAAGAAATGTCATCAGCAGAAGCATATATCTAGATGCATTGTAATATGTTGCGACTGTTTTGAAATGTAATTTTGTTGAGTGTGGGTTGCTTTGTTTTAATGTAGATGGCCTTCAATATCTTAAGGTTCTTTTTACTGTATGTATATATGATGCTTGGAAAGGCCATTATAAAACATTCATTGTCTGTTATTTTTAACAATATTTGTTTGAATAATGATCTGCTACCCCAATGCACTAAATATATGTGTGTGTGTGTGTGTGTGTGTGTGTGTGTGTGTGTGTGAGTCAGTCCTTTTTGGACGTCTCAGCTATTCGGTCGAACTCTCTGCCTCTGAAGCAGAGGGGAACTCTCTGCCTCTGGGCAGGGAGGAACCCGGACGAGGTTCCGCCGAAGGGCAGAGCCTCGTTCGGGGTGGTTGACCAACCCGATCCCGTTCATACGGGTGATACGGGCAATTTTTGCCCGAGCCTACGGGCTCGGAAGCACACATTAAACCGGCCTTGTGCCACATTTGACACACGTGGGCGTGTTAATAAACATCGTGTGTGTGCATGTCTAGAACCTGAATAAAAATTCTATTTAATATGATGAATTTTGGGGACTAGTATACTTATCTTTTTTTTCTTTTTATTCCCGTTTGTGGTTTAATGCATTATTTAGCCTGTCACAGATGTCTGCTACATCTGGTAGTTCTTGAGTTGTTCCCAGAATATTGTGTACAGTCATTATCCAATTAATTGCATCCTAATTGTTACATTCTAATTTGTCATTTGGGGCATCATTGGCTCTTTGTTGCATGAACCTATCTCGAAATTTAAGGAGGGAATCATAGGGTGTTTTGGAGATATATGATCCACACAAAAGAAACAGCTTACAGCCATATCACAGTGAAACACTGGTTCCCATACAATCACCAAAGTTAAGCAATGTCAAACCTGGTCACTACCTAGATGGGTGACTGCTTGTGAATACCAGGGGTTATATTTGGATGTGCAGGTGGTGTAATTGATAAATGACTCAGAATTATTAATTGGAGAGCTGAGTTTCAATTCCCATTGGGTTTAAAATATTCACTTCAATGCAAATAGGGGTAGGGAGAAGAGCTGACATAACAGAAGTTTCCCCCAGTAACATCTACCTATCCACCCAGATGAGCAGATAAAGCACTTAATAAAACATCTATACATGATATGCCAAACAGGATACCATTCTTATTTTTCAACACGGCATTTCATTCATTTTGCACTCTTCTCTCGGCTTTCTGAGTGAATCAGGATTGAAATGCAACATAGAGCAATTATTGGGCGGTGTTGTTGGAAAGCTTGTGTGAGGATCACAGTGTATGTCTGCACTCTGCTGCCTTGGAGATTTGAACTTTTAAAGCCAACAATGTTTGTTAGCATTACCTTGAGAAATTATTACATGAGAATACTTACACTTTATTCTTGGAGAGGAGATGGGTGCCACTGAAAGCCCACTGAAAGAATCAGGAGGAAGAAGATTCAAAGCAACTTCTTTTATGTGTCCATTCAGGACGTAGGTGATCACGGCCCTCCACATCCTTCTGTCCCTTGTAGCTCATAATAAGCTTCATCTTTTTATTATTTCTCCCAGACCCTGTCCTGCCATCCACTTGCTCAAGCTTATTAAGCATGTCACACATTGTTTCCCTCTTTCCCTCTATCCGTATCGGATTTTCCAAACCCTCTTTTCTTATTATGAAATCCAGCCACTTCTTCCTGATTTTAATTATAAGTTTATTCTTTGTTTCCATTCTCTCCAAAATCTCATTGTTGCTCACATGTTCAGCCCATGGTATCCTTAGCATCCTTCTGTAGAACCATACTTCTGTTGCTTCAAGTCTCTTCATCATCATTGAGGAGATTTCCGGATAAACAACAGAAGTGCATCCCATTGACCCTCTCCAGGATGCACATGACAATGGGCAAACTGAGCGACAAACACCATCAAGCTACCACAGGGTACAACCATTGGAATATGCAATGTTTGCTCCCTGTATGCTTTTAGAGAAAGAGTGGAGAGCCACTGCCAACAGATCAGACTGGAGGAAGTTGCCTGTTTCTTCTCCCGCCTGATGCTTGAAGCAGTTGATAGGCTGATCATGAGAATAATGAGGATGCTACTTTATTTGGCAAATAAAATTAAATTAATTAAAATAGTCCCTGATATCTTGGATATTTGAACCATTACATAAGGGCACCAATGTTTTTATTAGTATATTTATTCAGTTGAGCTAGCCTGGACACTTTACTGTGCCAACCATCGGAAGGTCATTAGGATGGCATCTGTGTCATAACATAGCTGTTCAGTATAAGTGGTTGCTGAGTAGACAGCCCATCCTGCAACATGGCTAGGACTCCAGAGCAAATCACTCGAATGTTCTTCTTTTGCTCCCCAGCAGTGTCCTGCAAGACGCATTCTGCATTCATATTGTAATAATATCAGGAATGGGTCCATAGAGCCGTGATTTAGTTGAATGGGAATCAATAAAATCTGTCAAATCTTTTCCATACCTCAGAAGTTCTACTGAAAAGGATGTGAAAATTGGTATAACTAAAGCATGGGCTACTTTGAATAAGGTGTATGTAATCTGGAAATCTGATCTACCATGTGGTATTATGGCAAGGAAAAAAAGGGGGCACAGGTAGTCAAGTGATGATTAGCAACTGTTCAAGTATATATAAATATATTGGATCTGTCTTAGCCAATCAACATTATCTTTACAGGCAGTGTCTTGACTGTGTGTCAACCAATCAGCATTGTCTTTATAACACATTATACAACATACCAGACAACCTTAAATGAAGATTCTTTCAAGCCACTCTAGAGGCAATTTTAATGTATAGTGCCACTTCTTGGATATTAACTAAAACCCTAGACTCTAAGCTTGATGGAATCTACACTTGAATGCAGAGAGCTATACTTAGTATCTCTTGGTAGCATTACCATAGAAAATTCTTATATAAGACTAGTTATACTTTATTTGGTAAATAAAATTGATCAGTTATGTTATGACACAGAATGCCACCCTAATGACCGTCTGACCATACCTGCAGTTTTAATGTATGGTGCCACTTCTTGGATATTAACTAAAACCCTAGACTCTAAGCTTGATCGAACCTACACTTGGATGCTGAGTGCTATTCTTAATATCTCTTGGAGACAACATCCAACTAAATCACAGCTCTATTGGCCCATCCCTGATGTTTCAACAATCTTATGCAAAAGCTGAATGCACTTTGCAGAGCACTGTTAGCGAGCAAACCAAGAACTTGCGAGTGAACTTCT
>OZ038501.1:73834710-73839710 GCA_964036315.1 Acanthosepion esculentum
GGAATACTAAGTGCTATAAGCTTGGATGTGCGGGTGGTATAAAGGGCTTACTGCAAAATCACATTGCAACACTTGTTCCCATACAATCACTGAAGTTAAGCAATTTCAAGCCTGGTGAGTAACTAGATGGGTGACTGCTTGGGAATACCAGATGCTGTAAGCTTGGATGTGCAGGTGGTGTAATTGGTAATGCCTCAGAATGGTTAATCAGAGATCCAAGTTTGAATTTACATTGAATTCCTTATATTCTCTTATGCACAAATACTCTTGCAAAAGGTACAAATCCAGCACTAATCCCCCAAGCTATGGGCTAATCAGTAAGACTTGTATCAGCAAATCATTATTATCTCAAAAAAATTATTATAATCTAAATTTAAGGTCGATAAGCTATAAAAAACAAATCAATAAAAGAATTGATCTGATGTGTCCTTTCATTCTTACAAGATCATGGATATGTACTTGGAAAGATTTGCTTTTCAGCTCATCTGTGTAACATTGTACAGAAAACAGCAAGTTGTCTATATAACTCCCATCTTCATATCAAATTATTAATCTGCAAAGTTTCAGCTTTTAAGCATGCATAGTTATTGTGTTATTAGAAATGCTATACTCTTCAAGTAACACAGCTTATACAAGCCTTATTAATTAATAAGGCTTATATCACTAAACCATTATTAATTAATAATAACAAGCCTTATTAATTAATAAGGCTTGTGTCACTAAACCATTATTATCTCGAAAAAAAAAAAATTCTTACAATCTAAATATATTTTCTGGCTTTAAATAACCCGCAAAGGGTTGATAGAAAACAAATCAATAATAAATAAACTTTAAATCTGGTTTGGTGCTCCTACTGTACAGCTCGAGATTCTTGACAAAAGCGAAAAAAGTGCCTGTAATCTAATTGATACTGACCAAGCATCTCGACTTAAAACACTTTCTCACCAGTGTGAGCTGGTTTCCCTCTATCTTTTCTACAAATATTTTCATGGCAACTACTCTGATGAGCTTTTTTCCCTGGTGCCCCAACTACACGAATTTAAAAGGGTGGGACCTAGTTGCCAATCTACTAGATTGGCAACTAGGTCCCACTATTTTACTGTTGAAATAGCTAGATGCTACCACCACTTCTGCTCTAACAGTTTATTTTCTCGCATTTCCAATCTGTGGAATTCACTTCTGATTTGACTTCCCTGATAAGTACAATCTTGAAAAATTTAAATGCAGTGTCAATCAACATCTGTTTTCTTGAATGTCATTCGTTTTTGGTCTTTTCCTCAATCCTCCCTGCTATTCTCAGTTTTTTCATTCTCTTTCATTACCTGTAATCTCCTGTGCCCTAGTAGCATTACCACGTTGCTTGGGGTAAAATGATAAAAAAATAAATAAAAACTTAATCCAAATATTCTATTTTTATTCATTATTGTTTTTATTATTCATGTTTTTTTTTGTAATCGAATTTACCCCAAGCAAGGCAGTAAAACTACTAAGGGTCACTGGATGTGAATGAATTAGAAAACAGAAACACCACTAAGGAGTGGGAACAATACAAGAAGAATCAGAAAGACAGTAGAGAATGATTAACATTGCATTTAAATTTTTGAAATTCAAAATTAGCTGGAAAGCATGAATTGAAAAGAGAGTTCCACAAGTGAAAAGTGTGAGAAAATAAAAAAAATAGCATAGAATTTATGGTTACATCTAGCCAATTCAACTGCAAATTGAAAAAAATGGAATCAATAATGAAACTTTGAGAAACGTTTGCAACGAATGTCAAAAATTAATGCTGCACGGGTTCAAGTATAAATAGTGATAAATAATTATTGACCAATTTTATCATTGTGATATTTCTGCATTATATCGAGTATTAAGAATATAGTAACTAAGGTTTTCAAATTAGAGGAGAGAGTTATCAATGATAATGTTCTGATTTTGAATCCGCAGTTTATCTCCCTTTAACCCTCGCTCTGTTTTTTCTTTTTAAATGTACATTTTATTACATAAAATTTGGTGTGGCATAAACGAATTTTCATTTCGAAAATGCATCCTACAGAAAAAATATTTGGGAACTACAGAGGTTATTCAGTGATTTATTTGTTGCTGTCACTACAAGTCTATCCATTTCATTTTTCATTTATTTTCATTTTTTAGGAGTTTTATTACAACTGACCAATTAACTATCTAATCAGATTTGTCCTCCAAGATTCCACCCATTAAAATGTTTCAGGTTGATAATCAAATTAATAGCAATAATTAAAAAAGAAATGTATTAATCTCTTTTCTTAGTGAATATTTTTGTTGGCTGCTTCACACTGTGCACTAAGTCCATGAAAATTTCTAGAACTTCTAGAATTTCTGCTATGATGCCATGTGTACATCTGCAGTCGGCATGCAGAAAGCATATGATGTAAAGTGCCTAGATCAATTTGACTTAATGTGCATACATCGATGTCAGTGAACCCTCACAGCTTGAGGTTGGTCACATTTGGTAGAAGATCATAAGTAGATTGCAGGAGGAATGATATTACCAATGGTTCCATTGCAATCATGGTATTTCATGATAGCTTCATCGGATCAATATCACTCTATGTAGTCCAAGCACATTGTTTGGACTGAGCAGCAGCTGCTCTTCCTTGAAATTCCTGATTTCTTCAGTCACCATGTCTCATTTTCCCTTTGGACACTGTCTGGAAAAAAACTGGTTGCTCAGGCCAGCTTGATTGGTTTGGGGAAACCCCATAATCTCCTCGAATAATAGGCTGTATTCTGCTTCTTGGGTGGCTTCTAATGCTGACCACTCAGTGCCAGTTTTGATATCTCACTGTATTCTGCAGATGAACACATCGGCTGAGTCTGTCCTCATAAAATAAAGGTGTATCTTTCCAACCTTGAAGTCCTCCACCAATATGGAGATGGGAAATTGCATTGTGGAGAAACAGTGTGAGTGGGGACCCAAGCTACTAACACAGGTACTTGTTGATACACTGTTGAGTCTGCTGAATGCAAGTCAAATACACATGCAATGGCCACAGAAGCCGGGGCAGCAAGCCATGTTGGTAGCACCAATTCAGTTTGCCAGGGAGATGTGTTCTGTTCATCTAGTGCCACTTTCCTTTACCTCGGTGTCGATCAGTCAGTGGAATTTCATACTCCATTTTCTTATGTTTTTTGATGTTAAATATTCTCGATATTAGACATTCTATTTTTTAGGTGTTAGTGACCCAAATATCCGTCTTCAACAGCAGTTCAATATATATCGAGAATATTTAACATCGAAAAACATAAGAAAAATTAATTCCTTTTAATAATATGTGAAAATATCCACTCTTTGCCTGATGAAGGTTGCGAGACCAGAAACACGTGTAGTAAAATTATGGAAAATAAGGCATAATATATTTTTTTTTTAAATCCACATTACAACCAAAAACGTTTGCGGTTTCTCTTTTTATTATACATACTTTTCTCTTGTTGGAACTACTATAACCCTTCCCCTTTATATATATATATATATATATATATATATAGAGAGAGAGAGAGAGACAGACAGACAGGAGGATGTATTGAAAAGTTCTTGACCCTACCCACTTCCCAAAATGAATATTTCAATGAACAAACATCAGAATACTGATTTTGGTAAATGGGTTAACCCAAGAAATTTTCAGCACTTCAAGTAGTAGATAGCATAAATATTCATGTATCTATTAGATTATACTACCAAATACACAAGGCACCAGCTTATGTAGGTAGCTAATGAATTGTGACTTTTTATTTCCGTATTCTGATCGAGACATTCAAACAAAACGTATAAAGAATGTGCATTGTTTGTTCATGACACAGTCCTGTCCTGAAAATGAAACATTTTTTTCTTAAATCAAACGCATTTTTATCCGCACTCTTCTCCCACCTTTATCAGCTGTCGTTAATGCTGTCTGATTCACAGATAATTATACTTTTCCCCTCCGTCAATAAAATCAACTCGGTTAATAATGGATTAATCAGGCAAGAGACATTTCTTTGAACTTAGGAGACAACCATTGCTTTTGGAGTCAAAATCACTTTAGGCTATGGTCAGTGTTTGGGTGTGACAGAAACACACACACACACACTTTCTGTTCTTATGCTATACAAAAGGTTCCTTTTAGTTTTTGATAAAAGCAATGACAAAAAACGATGTTCTTAAACAACTACTAGAAAACAAAAATGAAAAAAAGAAAACAAAGAAAAAGAAAACAAAGAAAAAGAAAACAAGAAAAAGAAAACAAGAAAAAAACAAGCAAAAACAAAGCAAAAACAGAAAAATATTTTAATAAGAAGATAAAAAAAGGGAGACATACAGATGCAGCAACGAGAAAAACAATGGGAAAACTGTTACAAAGCATTGCTGTAACCCAGAAACATTTTCAAAAGAATTCCAAAACTGAATGCAAAGCTGATAACCGATTCCACTTCATGATGGGAATGCTATGTCTTCTTTTCAATGTATAATTCTTTTGTATAAGATTAAGGGGAAAAAAAAAATCTCACACACGTATGCTTACATTGACAGTCTGAAAAAGAATAATACACAGTTCTATAATTATCTCCCTTTGTGATCTTCCACTGCTGTTGCTTTTGTTACGATAGGATACTTTATTTTGATAATTTATCATTATTACTACTACTACTATTATAAAGAAAAAAATTTCTTGTTATATATTCCAACTAATAGTAATGTTTTGGTCCCCTGATAAATTAATTTTTAATTCCTCGTATTCTTGTATTGATCATTATTCTGGTCTTTCGAGTGTCAGAATTGTTTAATTTGAATTCATTATAACCATCATTGGTTGATAATTTTTCATTATCATTATGTAATTATCTTTGCGGTATTATAATTAGATTTTTATTTTAAGTTCATAGAGTACTTCCAATTTGTCAGCCAAGATGCATGCTAGGTGGCGCTGTTTCAGAACTATAAAAGAATGTAACAATAAAAAATCTTCTGTTTTTGCTTTTGGATT
>OZ038501.1:73844710-73859710 GCA_964036315.1 Acanthosepion esculentum
ACTTACTTCTCACTGATGGAATATTGAGGGAACGTGGGTGGTCTGCTAATATGTAAGTGGCATGGTGTGTCCTTGCTGTGAAGGTTGATTATTAATATGAATTTTTCTTGTTATTTCGTTACCACAAGTTCTTAATATTTTTTTGTTTGCACAATATTTTTTGTCAATAATGTCATGATTATTTTTAAAACAGTTAAAATCACCGGCTTTGTTGTTTAAACTATTCCTTCTCTCAGTTTGATTACTATTAATATTTCTATTCTCATGACTATCTTCTTTTCCTTACTATTTTAATGCCTCTTTTACATTTTTATTAGAACTTTAATGGTTTTATTGGCACTTTTTCGATTATAGTTTCTTCAGCCACATAATCATAATGATATCATTACAGTTGTTGACAATGCAATTGTTGAAAGAAAAATCTATAAAGAAAAGAGCTTCAAAGAAATTGGTTGGGTGATGGTAAGGCAGCAGAGGCATGTTTACAATTGGCAGGAGTTGTTAAAGACTGAGTAATCACTGCCAAGTTCATTCATGCTTAACACCTTTCAGGATTTATGAAAATTCCTTGCTAGAAGAATTTGTCATTCTGCCGTTCAACGTTATTTTGACTGAACCGCAAGTGAATAATCTGAAGAAGGTAAACATGCTTTCTATTAGTATGTGCCACCTTCTTTCATAATGTTGGCAATCATGGCTCTCCACAATTTCCTGTCCTTTGCAGCTAGGTAGGTTATGCATTATTTTCCTCTATCCCTAGTGCCTTTAGTATATCCTATGAGTATCAAATTTTCCAAGATTTCTTTCCTCATTATGTGCCCTAGAAATTTCAACTGTCTCTTCCTGATGTTAAGTATAAGTGTCCTATTTTGCTTCCATTTTCTCTAAAACTTGTCATTGCTTACAAGTTTTTGTCCATGGTATTTTCAGCATGCTTTTGTAGAACGACATTTCTGTTGCTTCAAGTCTCTTCTTCATACTTGAAGAGATTTTCCAGCATTCACTGTCATATAGGATGACTGACATTACATAATATTTCAGTATTTTTTTCTTTGGTTCTAACAGAATTTTTCTTCTTTCTTAATACTTTGATTAGCTTTTAAACAGCCAATTTTTTTTCTATGTCAATGTGCCTTTAGATTTCAGTGTTATTCTTTCCATCCTCTGTTAAGACACTTCCCAGATATTTAAATTGTTGTACTTGTTTGATTTTGGTATCTTCAATTTGTAATTTACATGTTGGGCTGTCCCTTTTGCTGGCAACCGAACATTTTTGCCTTCTTGTAATTGATGGTTAGTCTTTTCTTCTTGCTTTCTTTCACTAACTTTTGTAGGAGTTCTTCTATTTTGCTTTTTGTGTCTGCTATCAACATTGTGTCATCTGTATATCTTATGTTGATAAGGTTGTGGCCGCCAGTAACGATAATAAGTGTTAAGATTTCTAATTCGTTCAGATTCAGTATCTGTCTATATTTCTGAGATGAGGTATTATGTACACTATTTACATTATTCGGACTATTGTCCTCATCCTTGTCACCATATTTATTACAATGTTTCAGCCATTGTATGCTCCGGCCTTCTTCAGGTGGTTGGAATGTCAAACCGAACCCTTTATTTCGCTCACTGGGGTAGACTGTTCTAGTTCCACATGCCATGTTTAATGGATGGCAGTTGTCAGTTATCGCCTGTTAATTCTCCTCTCCAAGTTCTCCACTGCCTTAACCGGGTATTGAACTCACACATGGCACAGTGGATAAAGGCATTAGTTAGATCAAGTGACAGGACCCCAAGAGTGTGAGTTCAATACCCGGTTAAGGCAGTGGAGAACTTGGAGAGAGGAATTAACAGGAGATAACTGAGATCCATTAAACATGGCATGTGGAACTAGAACAGTCTATCCCAGTGAGAAAAATAAAGGGTTCAGTTCAACATTCCAGCCACCTGAAGAAGGCCGGAGTATACAATGGCCAAAACATTGTAATAAATATGGCGACAAAGATGAGGACCATAGTCCGAATAATGTAAATAGTCTCTCAGATTTGTCTCACTGTAAAGGTTGAATAAGTTAGAAGACACCTTTTCTATTTTCTGTGATTGGACAACACCTTTTGGAGAATGAGCTGTGCTCTTCCAAATTATCTATTAACTCATTCTCTATTTTGCATAAGGCTAGTTCCATTTGCAAGAGTTGGAAGCTGTATGTATTACATTACAGCAACCTTCTTTATGTAAGCAGAAGGAGAATTTTCTTTGGTCCTTTCATTTATTTGGAGGATTGTGAGGATTAATTTCTTACATATTTTACACACACGATGGAGTATTTACAACTTTTTATTTGAAAGAATATTTTATATACATACATACATACATACATACATTTATATATATATATATATATATATATAAAACAATATATAATTTTGTATCATTTTATATAGCAGCAAACAGTATTTAGAAACAATGTGATAAACTGGAAAGGTTTTTTGTGATGTGTTTCATCTGTTAGGATTTCTTCGGACTAGGCTTTGTTGACGTTGTCACGTCTACACATGCGCACGAAACTACCAAAAAACTTTTACAGTTTTTCATATATATATATATATATATATATATATATATAATATGTGGTGAAGTTCAATTTATATTACAATGAATCATCCATTGAAAAAGTAAATTAGTAAAGTTAATGATATAAAATGTCGAAATCCCTTTGCTAACAAAATTTTAAAGATGCATTAACCTACCAATCACTCGATGAATAGTATGATCCTTATTTTTTTTTTAATTTAATTAATTTATTTTATATTAATCTTCTTTCATATTACTTATTTACTCATACCAATTTGATAGAATAATTTTGCCAATGATGGTCCCTGAAGAAGTGTTGGCCGAAAGGTGCCTATTTACTAATCAAAACTTGAAAAGCTCAATACAAATCATCACACAACAAGATTTTTAAAATAATTTTTTTTTATGTGTATAAATGTGCCCATTTTGAATGTATAGGCAACCATACATAACATTATTAGTAAATATGGGCAATGACTATTGTAAATTTAAAGTCAACATTCCTAAAATTAGATTACAGAGAATATTTTCCAATATTTTTTAGATTACTGAGTACTTAAAAATTATATAAAAAAGGTGCTCACATCATTATCTTAAACTATGTTTTAATAGATAAAATCTCCGTAGAACAACAATAAACTTGTCAACACCTGACAATCATGTAAACATGGCTACTGTCAGTTAAAAACACAGCTACAGTTTGTTTTAAAAATGCATTTCTGTGTTATTTTAAACTTAAACAGAATAATATTAAATGAGCTAATATAGTATTTTTATTTTTGGAACATTTTTTAATACAGAGGATTATATTGCAATGAAAGATGATTAAAAAAAAATAGTGCTCATCAGTTATTTTAGCAAAAAACAATAAAATTGATTCCAATCAATTTAATTTCTGTTTGAAATTGACCAGCTTAGGTATCGCGAGTCAGTGGAGGTCTCTTAATGAATTGAGCACTCTGGTAGCTGGTAATGCTTATATCCTGTATATAATGCATTAAAAATTCCCTTTCTCCACTGCATGCATTTATGGCTTAAGGGTGAGAGTCTCTGACTGATATATATATATATATATATAAACACTGAGATCAACTCCCAAGCAGTGACACATGCAAAAAATATCTGAAATCAAGTCTCACATGAGTCATCTTCAAGCCCCTGAATGTGATTTGCAGTTTGGAAAAGATGATATATAAACTCAATTGGGCACCTCGAGGCTGTGTAATGGTTAGCTAGAAAAATTACGACAGAGTAGTGAATTCTATTCTCACTGGGTGCCCCCTAATTTCGGCCTTGTGCCACATCTAAACAATGCTTGGAAAAACACTGTATAAATTCAATAGTTATATAATGTCTGTCCATTTTAAAAAGTTGTTTAGAAGGATTATAGTGTATATTATATATATATATATATATATATGTGTGTGTGTGTGTGTGTGTGTGTGTATGTATGTTATATCCAGCTAATCCCTTGCATCCCACTCATTGTACCATGTGGACTTCACTCATCTTCTCCAGGCCTCCCTTGTTGTCACCACTATGATCTCAGCCACCGGCTTACCAAATAGACCAATCCAGGCCTTATCAAATCTATCTTCCCCCAAATCGCCTTCCTTACACATCCAGTATAACAGTAACAAAATCTGTGGGTTCCCTATCATACTCCAGACTTCACTCCCATCATCACTGTGACCTCATTAAACCTAGCGATAACCAATATAGTGTATTAATTTCACTGCACAGTACAAGACTGTGTTTCTTGTCATATATCAATTACCTATATCAAACATACTACTACCTCCTTGAGTAGAGGTATCATATGTTACTTATCTGATCAAAGTGATATAAAAAAACATTTAGCTACCCACAATTTACAAGAACCCTTAAGAAAAATTCATGTCAGAAATACTAAAGATCTATATGAATCACTTTACCAGAAACATCTCTCTGTGAGAGAGGACCTGTATATAAAACATCAACCTCACCTTATTCAACAGTGGGAATGGTGTGTTGAAAGTTTAAAAAAGAAATAGAAAAATGCTTACTCAAATTCCAGCCGTGCTCAACATGTGAAACTTGAAATAAACGCTCTTACTAGTATTTAAAACAACACCAAAACAATATATCAAACAGTCAACTAAGAAGAGAAATTAATAAGACCTAAAACAAACCCCCTTAAAAACGACTAAAGAAGTGTCCAAAAGTCCTTAGATCAATGGACAACATGTACAATTTCTGCACTCCTTAAGTCCCACTAAATGGAAAAATGTAAGAATGCTGGAAAAACTAAAAAAATTAAGTTAATTCTTCTTTTTTGTAAATTTTAAAATATATATATATATATATATATATATATATATATATATAGTGTATATTTCGGCAGGAATTTTTCATTAATGCATGTTTCATTAATGCATGTTTCATTAAATAATATAAACAAGTTTTGTCTATTTATTTTAAGTAAGTTCTTTTCATATTGTCTGATAAGCTTAATCACATTATCGTTGAGAGGCAAAAGGAAATCACCATATTGATACATGTTTAAATCCAATCTAAGCTTTCGGCTTACATAAGCCATTATCAAAGATGACAATTTCAATAAATCAAACAACAGACAGACAAAACTACAATGATAGTCCGCCCTTGCTGCTTGAATAAGCTCAAAGTAACGTATATATGAGACAAGGAAGCGAAAATTGCGTCGCAGCTCGTGATGTCACACATGACCAGGCGAGAGTGAAAAACGAGAAGTATTAAGTATGGGAAGCCACTGGTATTAAATTATAGGCATTTAAGAATATTTGTGGAGATTTCATAGTTTATTCAAGCAGCAAGGGCGGACTATCATTGTGATTTTGTCTGTGTGTTGTTTGATTTATTGAAATTGTCATCTTTGATAATGGCTTATGTAAGCCGAAAGCTTAGATTGGATTTTAACATGTATCAATATGGTGTTTTCCTTTCGTCTTTCAATGATAATGTGATTAAGCTTATCAGACAATATGAAAGGAACTTACTTAAAGTAAATAGACAAAACTTGTCTATATTATTTAATGAAACATGCATTAATATATATATATATACACAACTATGTACTGTAAACACAAACATTGTTTATACTAATACCTCTGTCACTCAAAATAATACAATGCACATGAATAATGGCATTAACAAATTTTTCATTGCTAAAATGAAATTGTAATTAAAAAATATATAAAAAATAATTTTGTCTATATTTCTGAGATGAGGTATTATGTACACTATTTACATTATTCGGACTATTGTCCTCATCTTTGTTGCCATATTAATTATTTAGTTAAATCCCCGGTTAAGGCAGTGGAGAACTTGGAGAGGGGAATTAAGAGGAGATAACTGATAACTGACATCCATTAAACATGGCACGTAGAACTAGAACAGTCAACCTCAGTGAGTGAAATAAAGGGTTCATTTCGACATTCCAACTACTTGAAGAAGGCCGGAGCATACAACAGCCGAAACGTTGTAATAAATATGGCAACAAAGATGAGGAAAATAATCTGAATAATGTAAATAGTGAAGAATAATTTTATTTAGATTTATTTTGGCATAAACAGTGAATTTAATTACTTTTTATTTCGTTAAGTAGATTATTGGGTTCATTATATTCACTTATGCGCAAATACCCTTGTAAAAAATTATGAATACACTTCACCCCACAACTATGGATTAATTAGTAAGACTTGTATCACTAAACAATTATTATTTCCCCTCAAAATTCTTATACTCTAAAAATATTTTCTGGCTTTAAATAACCTGCAGAAATTAATGAATCAATAAAAATAACAGACTAATAACATCAAGAAGTCACCTTAACAACAAAAAAGGCTATGGTAAGATTTTGAAAGTGAATGCTTCTTATCCAAGTTTAGTCTACTTTTGAATTCCAGGGAACACTTATTGAAGTTATTTACCGTTCCACTGGTTTTCATTACTTGTAACCAAGAGCAGATGTTACAGTCTTCTCATTGTTACCTACTCTTATATTCTATCAAATCAGAAAATCTTTTGTTTTATTGTAATTTTCTTTATGAAAATATCTAAAATCAGCAGATGTTTAGGATTTCATTTTAAGACTCCATTTTCATCTTGTTTATTTTTGTTACCTTTAACTAAAAAGTATATTCAAGTTTGTAGGAACCATGATAATAATAAAATAAACTATATGAAAGAATTGGATTATATAGATATGTAGTCATGTGAATATGGTCACATGCTATTAATATAAAAAACAGCACACTTTCAAAAATCTTTTTCGTTCTTATTTTTTGTTTCCTGAACAGCTGCTACCCAGCATTTAAGTAATTTTGCTACAAGCATCAAACACGCACATTTGCATTCACTGTTTCCAACACTTTTGTGGAAGACATTGTTGATATTTTAAACAAATAATGTTTTGTCTGTCATTTGCATAGTGAAATTTGAATTGCCGCTGCTTTTAGTGAAGTTAAAACTAGTGACTGCCACAAGTTCAACTAGGAAATCATCAAGCCCACAAGTATATTAGTAGCAACTTTCCTATCATATTCTGCACTTACTCTAGAAATATAATCTGCAAAAAAAGAGAAAGAAAAATACAAACCAGAGTTGACAGTTTTAGAAACACAAGAAGTGAGAATCTAGCAGAAGTGAATTAATCATGAAAGAGTTCCATAACAAAGGGACATAATCCATGCACCAAATTATAGCAAAACAAGACTAAAAAACAAAAACAAAACAAGCATTTGCTTTGAACTTTCTAAAGAAAAAAGCTCGGCTGAAGAATAAACAGGATGAAAAATGAAGCAAAACAAATTTCAGAAATCAATTAATAAAACAGAACTCTTTAGTGAAGAAATTCAAAACAAGACAACATTTGTAACATGACCGATTTTAATCATGTTAAAATTGGGTAAACTAGTGTATTAAAATACACTAAAATACCCAATTTTTAATATACACATAAATTATGCTAGCACTTCAAAACTTAAACCTAGACAGAAACATTATGAAATATACACCTGATGTCTACATCACGAATGAAAACAAAACAATATAAAATTTAAAATAGAAACAAACTCCACACTAATCCACTTCTAATATTACTGACCGTTTGTTTTAATCATTTCATTTTCAAGCAAGACAATAAAGCCACTAAGATGCATGAAGGAGAGAGGATAATAAAAGAACAGAAATTAAGAACATAGAATATAACGACTGACATTACAATTAAATTTTTGAAGATAAAACTTGACTGGGAAGCAGCAAGTCAGGAGAGAGTTCTACATGTGTCATAAAAGAAACTGTTAGTAGAGAACTTACAGTTACATCTAGCCATTTCAACTGTAAAATGATGAGACCTTGCTGTTAATCTAGTACTGTGCTCAAATTCATAAAGTCTAGGTACCATAGAGGAAAGTTCATCAGAACAATTACCATGAAAGTATTTATAGAAAAGGCACAGGGAAGCTACAATACAGTGTTAGGGAAGCAACTGAAGTCGAGATGTCAGATCAGGACTAATAACATTGCAGATTCTTCTTTGGATTTTATCAAGAATCTCTTAATATATAGCAAGAGAATGAGACCATTTATAAAGCTTTTCAACTTGTTCTTTATTTAATCATTGTCAGATTTAATCTATATTTTCAGCAAGTCAATTAATAAGAATTAATGTAGAATTTTGAGGGAATAAATTCCAATATAGCAGCTGCTCATCTCAAAACATTCTCCTTCCCACTGGGTAATGAGTCAGAACCAATTCAGCACATGTTTATATCTAGGTGGAGAAGTCTTTGATTGGTTGAGGTGTGACCAAAGATTTGCATGACATTCTCATATATAAACATGAGTCACATGCTCACTGTCTTTCTTTTCTGACATAGGATACACATTGTACCTCCAGGTATCAAGTGGGTTTTGTGACGGACATAGTAAATCCACAAACAATAACGGCTGACAAGATGCCTCAGCATGTAAAAGATCTTCACCATCTCATAGACTCTGGTATATCAACATGTGACTCCAACTTTTGGTATTGGGTACTCGTGCATTCTGTTCCGGAAGTTCTCCAGTGTGTGACCACCTGACCACTTCCATGATGTAACCCATATCTTCTTGTTTGGGTCGAAATCAGCATACAAATCAGGTTCTTCAATTTTAATAGTGGCACAAGCCATCCCGTGCTTGGGAAACTATACATTGCCATACTCCATTATTTGGAGTCCAACCAGCTTTTTTAATAGTGTCAAACCCAAGCAACAGGTCAAAATCCAATAGCTCTCCATCCACTACCAAGACCTTGACACTGAGAAAAGGTGTATTGTCGACATCAAACTTGATTTTTCCAACTCCACTGCATTTGAGGGTGTTACTGCGTATGGTAAGTATGTCCACCCACTTCTCCCACCAGGATTGACAGGCTGACTTACTTGCAAGTGACTGTGAGCAGTCGGTGTCCACCATTGCCACTCTCTTGATTCCATTCACAGGGAAGTCTAAAACAGATAGCACTTCATTCACAACTTGCTTGGATAAGAGACTGACACTGACATCTTGTCTTCTTCCTCTTTTCCCGGACACACTGAAGCAAAATGGCATAACCCACGACACCAGAAGCAACACATTGTTGCACATGTCCTTTGCGGTTTGTCACACCAGACAGTCCTTGGAAAGTTGATTCCAACTAGAACTTCGACAGCCTCTTCAAATTGGCTAGAAAGACATCAATAGACTCATCTAGGTGTAGTCACCACTCCACAAACTGCTTGTAGGCTAGGAAATGGTCTGACATAAGTGTAAATCGCAGGGCTCGTTTTATCTGTTTGGCATCTGCTTTTTGCTCTGTACTTAGCTGCTATTAAACAGCAAATGCCCCACTATAAGACCATGTTCAACCTTCTTGATTCAACACAGATTGCAAACAAGTTTTGCTTTTTCAATTCATTCAGTAACTGCCTGTCCGGTCACTGAGCCATCAAATTTCAGTATCAATATGACGTCAAACATCCTATCTGTCATGATGCCGAAATAGCTTGTAGAATTTTGAGAGGATAAACTTCGATACAGCAGTGGCTCATCTCAAGAAATTCTTCTTCACACCAGGTAACAACTCAGAGCCAATTCACCGCACCTGTTTATATCTAGGTTTAAAAGTCAGTGATTGGTTGAGATGTGACCAAAAATTTACATAATATTCGCATACATAAACAAGAGTCACATGTGCTCGTTCTTTCTTTTCCAATGTAAGATACACACAACACACTGTCACTTGGTTTGATGAGGCAAGTCACCATTTTCTTTGCTATAGACACTCAATTCAAAATCGTCTTTTTTAACCTTTCAGTGTTTAATCATGTCTAAAATATGACATCTGATCAGGTATGTTGGTTGTTTGTTTGGGGTTTTATGGCATATCAACCACTATGGGTTATTTAATGCCAGATCCAGTATTTACTAAATATATCAAAAACGTACAGCTGGCAACATCATTGTTTCAAAAACGTATAGCTGGCAACATTACTGTTTCAAAAACGTATAGCTGGCAACATCACTGTTTCAAAAACGTATAGCTGGCAACATCATTGTTTCAAAAACGTATAGCTGGCAACATCACTGTTTCAAAAACGTATAGCCGGCAACATCATTGTTTCAAAAACGTATAGCCGGCAACATCATTGTTTCAAAAACGTATAGCCGGCAACATTACTGTTTCAAAAACGTATAGCCGGCAACATCATTGTTTCAAAAATGTATAGCTGGCAACATCATTGTTTCAATGTGCTGGAAAAGCTGGGTTAGAATAGCTGGGACCCCAACTGGTGCTACCAACCCGGGTCAGGGTGGACCTGGGAACACCAGCAATTAAGAGGTGGTTCCATGCTTCCTCAAAACCTCCTGATCAGTGGCCTTGCTGTTGGATGCAGTTTAACGTCGTACTCAGGACGCGATCAGGTATGGTAATGGAACTAAAGTATACAGAGTGAAGTCACTTGCACCTTGAACTCTGTCATGCATACACACTAAGTTATAATGTTCTTGCTCACTTCCATTGTTTATAGCAATGCTTAGAAGGAACGTGTGTAGAGTGTGGTTTTCTCACCACACCATAGAGCTTCCATTAGTGACAATGGTTTGTGCAGCAGTTTTTGGTTGAGGTACAATTTTCCTCCTTATGATGTTTTACTCTTTAAAAATTCAAATTCCACTTGAAAGGAACAAGATTTCAAGAAGTCGAGGATATCCAAGTGATTATAATGAGGCAGCTCACTATCCCAACAAAGGAGTTCCAGTAATGCTTCCATGACTGGAAACAATGCTGAGTAAAGTGTGTTGCTTCAGAATAGGACTACTTTGAAGGAGATTAGATAGTGAATTGATATATGCTGTAGTTTTCTTTTTATAGTACCAGTCACAATCTTTTTTGATCAGATCTTGTATGAACATTCCATTGGAAAAAGTAGCTTAGTGTTTTTATTCATTTTCTAACTGAAAAATTTTAATTTGTAATATCAGTTATTTCCTTATAAGCAAACAATCAGCATTCATTTGAGCAAGTAGCCATTGTTACTTTTGATTGAAATTTATAAAATCTTTCTATTAAAACAATTTTTCAGGAAAATAGATTTCTCAAATTCAGTGACTGTTATTATTCTTTCTAGTTATTGATGGAGGCTTCCTTCCTAAGCTTTTGTCTGAAGTAGGGTGGAATTTTAATGTCTTTGTCATTCGAGTGACATGTGCTGTCCATTTTAGATGTTGCTGCTGTTGGTAATCCTCAAGTGATGTTTCTGAAATTTGGTACAACACTGTTTAATTTCCCTATCTCCTATGCTAAATTTGTCATAACATTGAGATATTTGAAGTGTTTGGTATTTATTAATTACACATTATGAATTTATTAATTACCCATTATGAATGTTTATAATGGATCCAGGTTACATGGCATCACTGCTTTCATTCTAATTGCAGATCATTATTTGTGTTTTCGAAAAGGTTTATCTTAATTCCTATTTCTTGAAATACTTGGTAGAGGATTAACTGTTTTTTGTTCAAGATAATTAATATCCCAACTATAAATACCTATGTCATCAGCATAGACTCCTTCACTATCAGTACATTGGCCCGAGGAGGGAAAGCAGGAAATCCGTTTTCTATTAATAGATTTGTTTAGAATACGGAATGCTTAAATGACCAGTGCCCATCTCTTCACATCTGTGCTTGTGCATGTACAAACCATCGTCTAGGAAGTGATTATTTTGTCTTTACTAGACAAACAAATGAAAAAGGACTTTTTCTGGTTTCTTTAATTTTTTTTTTTTTTAGTACCAAATCTTTTCTAGATATTTTGTTTTTCTTTGCCTATTATTTTAAATGCTTTTTTTTATTAATCATTTCATGATAACCAAATTCAATTCCTTTTTATGATGAATAAACACTCCTGTGAGCCATACTCTAAAATTCAGTGCTGATCAAAAGTTTTATGACTGTTTTGTTTTTTTATGGTTTATCAACTTTTCAGGTTATTTAAAGTCAGAAAACATTTTTAGATTGTAAGATTTTTTTTGGGGGGGGGGGATAATGATGATTTGCTGATAAAAGTCCTATTAATTAACCCATAGCTGGGGGAGAAGAGACGAGTTCGTACCTTTCCCAAGGGTATTTGTGCATAAGTGAATTTAACAAACCCGACTGGAATTTCCAATTCCGAGGTGTTATCCATTACACCACCTGCACATCCAAGTTTACAGCACCTGCTATTCCCAAGTGGTCACCCAACTAGGGAATGATTAGGTTCAAGCCTCAAAAGATTTTATTAATTTTGATTTTTATGAGAAAAGAAAAAGGCAAACTTCTGGAGATTTTTCATAGAATACTAACCCACTGTCAATCCAATTATCATAAATCCCGGGGTAAAAGTCAAGTTTTCAAACCTAAAAAATCTTTCCAAAACTAGGTGTCGACTTATATGGTGGCTATAAAATGCAAACCTTTATGACCAAGTTGTAAACAAGTGGGACAGTACTCCTACCAATTACAGTGCACCACTTACAGTACCTCGAGCAAATTGCCACAAATATATTGCAACTAAAACTTGTTTAGCAAACATATTTGGCATATTAACTTGATAAATAAAATAATAGTAACACAAATACAGTATAAAATAATAGTAACACAAATTCAGTATTCTATCAATGCGACTGCACACATCACTCCAACAGCTGATACACTAAGTGTAAACACTGACTGAAGCATTGTTTAATTCAGGTGGCCATTCAGACAACTACATATGGTATGCATATCATCTGCATAATTTCGGGATAATAATGACAGTTTAATATACAGGTAAGTGGTGTGACCTTATATAGTTTGGGCACACGTTATCGTATACTGTAGCCTAACTTTTATAGTTTGGGCATGGGTTATCGTATACTGTAGCCTAACTTTTATAGTTTGGGCATGGGTTATCGTATACTGTAGCCTAACTTTTATAGTTTGGGCATGGGTTATCGTATACTGTAGCCTAACTTTTATAGTTTGGGCACGAGTTATCGTATACTGTAGCCTAACTTTTATAGTTTGGGCACGGGTTATCATATACTGTAGCCTATCTTCATTTACTGGAAAGCCTAAATTTTGGGCCACTGGTATCCTACTCTATGTTTGGGATGTGTCAACCTATATGGTAGGTATAGACCTAACTCAGAGTTTTGAGATGAATTTGTATGCCAAGTTGACTGGTTTGCTACAATATATAGGAGTTGTTGTTGATATTGACTAATTCAAAACCTCTTTTATTAATTGCCTTGTTCTTACAGGATGTAGGTGGTGATGAGTTTCCATAGATTCCTTTTCTTATTATCTACAAATTGCCCTCATTTATAAGGGAATATACTGGTTTCCCATTACCTTCTCCAAGCTTTTCAATCACTCTCCTTGACTGGTTGACACCCAAGGCTAGATAGCCCAGTTTATCCAGCTTTTTAATCCATTTTAAAATTATATGTCATGTTTCTTCAGAACTTAGGTGATCATGGCTCCCCACAGATACCTCAGCTTTATTATTTGTAAATTTCCATGAATTCTAAGGAAAGATAGTGGAGTGGTTTCCTGTTACCTTTTTTTTTAATAGTTTTGAATTCGGAGTTATCCTTCTCTTGGACTGACTGCCACTCAAGGATAGACAGCCTAGTCTATGCTGCCATTTCTCATATTTGGAGGAGGGAATGAAGAATAGATGGATTCAAGCCTTTACCCAAGGGGCTTTAGTGCGAAAGTGAATGCAACTGACTAGACTGGAATTTGAACACTGCCTATTGATTCCCCTTTCTATGCTGAGAACCATTATACTACCCACAACATCCTGGTTCTTTTATAAATGAAGAAAACAGAGACCTCTTTTCCAGAATAGTAAAAATTCAAAAAGTAAGCAAGTCGTATGGCGAGTCTAATGGGAAACAAGAAAAATCAATCAAGAAATTCATTCTTTTTTTTTATCAATGTTTTGTTTTTTTGCTTTTACAAATTCATCTTCTCCAAGAAACAAAGAGAGGGAGAAAAAAAATGGATCATTTCTATTATATAACTGATTCTTGATGGCTAGTTTCTTAGTTGAAATGAACAGTGTGCAAGTGGGTTGATTAGAGAGTGAATCGAAATATAACCATGTAATAACTGAGAACCAATTGAGCTAATAGGCCATTACCAGCAGGTCTGTGGAAAAAGCTGAAAGATAAGATCAAATTCTACAGATCTGCAATAGAGAGTAGGTTTTTCTATAGAGATCAATGACAGTTTTCTGTCTTATTTGCCTTATAAATTTCTTATGCAATCACTAGCAGAAACTTTTATCTTTAAGACATCTGCCAAGACTGACTTCCTAACATTTGATCAACATTTTACTATCTTTGGTAGATTTCACATGTCGACAAATCAAACAGCCTTTCAGGTTTGGTCCTGTTTTTGGTAGTAAATTAAAAAAAATCAATGGCCAAAATGCTTCTTTCACTGAGTGGCCCATAAAAATGTTCTCATATAAAAAATGATTTAAATCAACATACCTTTCTTGTATTACTCATAAGTGTTCAAATGTTTATATTAGATTTGTAGGTGTATAAGTCAATATAACTTCACACATGCACATATATATATATATATATATATATATATATATATATATATATATATATATATATATATATATAAAAAAGTCAACATAGAAGTCAACACTTAGAGGCGACAGTCCGTTTCATGCTAGATGCAATCATCTGGCCACTAATGATTGCATCTAGCATGAAACAGACTGTCGCCTCTAAGTGTTGACTTCTATGTTCACTTTTATATTTACACACGCTCTATCTCTGATATTGAGCACTTTATCCCATAAATATAGCACACTTTAAGACTATATTTCTTCAT
>OZ038501.1:73862210-73877210 GCA_964036315.1 Acanthosepion esculentum
CCACAGTATTTGTTTCAGCTTCAACTTTTATCACATCCAGAAAAACAAAAATATAACCTTATATATATATATATATATATATATATATATGGGTGTGTACTTCTGTTCATTACAAAATAAACATGAACACAAAAATATTATATGCACAGACAAGAAAAGAAATTATATTTAACATGTACATGTTTATTTAATAAAATATTTTCATCATTAGCCTTACAGGCATATTAGTGTATATATATATATATAAATATATATATATATATGTGTGTGTGTGTGTGTGTGTGTGTGTGTGTGCGCATGTGTAAAACCTTCAGACAGAGTATATTTGCAGCAGAACATTATAAATAAAGACAAAAGGAAAACTTATCTTTGCCTTGATAAAGTCCCTCAAAAAACGAAACATTGGCTCAGATAAATTTTCCATTTGTTTTATATATATATATATATATATATATATATATATATATATATATTTTTTTTTGTTTGGCATCCACAGACAGACTGTTTCGCTGTTTCACAGCTCATCAGTGTGGCTAGACGTCCGGTCGCCTCTAGCTAGAATCGAAACCCGACTGAATTTGCGCCAGTCGGAACTTCTCCCACTAAGCCGTCAGCGCACGCCAGGAATGAAGGTGAATTTTAGCGTGTTTATTTTTAGATTTAGATAAACACACAGTGACTGACAGTGACTCAA
Source organism: Acanthosepion esculentum (assembly GCA_964036315.1). Taxonomy (NCBI): domain Eukaryota; kingdom Metazoa; phylum Mollusca; class Cephalopoda; order Sepiida; family Sepiidae; genus Acanthosepion; species Acanthosepion esculentum. The sequence goes on from OZ038501.1 coordinate 73,862,905, forward strand.
TTCTGCTGAATATATATATATATATATATATATATATATATATATATATATATATATATATATATATGCTGCTCTTTGTGGACAGAAATCAACACAGCTAACATATCTGCAGTGTTGATTTGTGATATTTATGGCAGAAGAAGTGTCAGTATTGGAGATAAAGCATTTATAATTACAGAGAGTGGACATCAGATCAACTCAAAATATTACTTGAGGCATGAAACTGAAAGTCAGCATCCAGGGTCTATTCCTATGTCCACACACAGACTTATGGTCATATCACACTGAAGCCCTGGTTCTCATACGATCAACAAAGTTAAGCAACATCAAACCTAGTCACTACCTTAATAAGTGACTGCTTGGGAATACCAGGTGCTGTAAGCTTGGATGTATACATGACTGATGTAATGGATATTGGCTCAGAATTGGCAATCAGAGAACCAAGTTTGAATTCCATCTTCCTTCACTATATTCACTTATGCAGAAGAGTTGGATTCATACCTTTCCCAAGGATATTAGCATGTAAGTGAATGTAATGAACTTGACTGGAATTCAAACTTGGCTATCCGATTCTTCAGTCCAGGCCACAATCCATTATTCTACCAATAAGAGCTCAGAATCTCTAATGACAACAAAAGTTAACAGAATATATATATTTATTATGGATGTGGTTTCTTGTCCTCTTCTGTGTTATTTTCTTTGATCAAAATAAGCTATTCCTGCACCAATAACATGTACAAAATTATCAACTCTCATAATAACTATATTTAATTAAATTCCATGGGACTAACAATGAACCTGGTATGGACCCCCTCCCCATAATTGTAGATATGGAGAAAATTGTCCAGTTGAGGGAAAATGCAGATCTAAGATGATATACCAAGCAACCATTTACCCCAAAGAAAATAGGTTAAATCATAATGTTTACATTGGAATTTCCGTGGGGGAATGGAAACAAAGACTTTACACCCATAAGAACTCTTTTACCAACCCAAAATTAAAATATCAGACAGCTCTTTCCAAAAATTTTGGAAATTGAAAGAGATAGGTCTGAATCTTCAAATAGGTTGGAAAATTATGGGTTTTGCTCATACTCCTAATAGTCTTAGGAATGGGTGTGACCTATGTTTAGAAGAGAAAATTAGAATAATAAAATTCAATAATCAAAGCAAATTATGAAATCAAAGGAATGAATTAGTTTTAAAATGTTATCATAGAGGTAGGTTTAAGCTTCTATAATATTATTGATCTTACTTTATTTTTAATTATCTAACCAATCTAATCTTAAGCATATTACTATAGTTATTTCTATACTTTGCCTTGTCTATATCAATCCTATCTTATTACTATCCATTACTTTAAGAAAGTCTTTTTCTTAGATTACTTAATTCTTTATCCTTATATTTTTAAGAATTTAAAAAAATGTTTTTTTTTGGGGGGGGGGGGGTTATATATTACTGGGTCTGGTTTGTACTCTTAATAATTTAACTTATCTTTAAAATTTTAAATTGATAATATATTTATCATTAAATTATTTTTATTTATTAATAATATTAACTTTTTTTAAATATATTCTTTCTTAATATAAACTATCTAAATACGATTTATTGTTAATCATGTTATATATCTTATTTTGGTATTTTTTAGTGGGAACAATTTTTTTATATAATTAATTAAAAATTTTGTTTTATAAAACTCCTTTTTTCGGCCTACCTTTAGTTTCACTTCATCTTTTTTATAACCCCATCTGGAGTCTTAAGGCTAATATCTGGGTTAAATTTGTTGAGCTTCTTTCCTTTTAAGACAGATAACTTCCGCCCTCCCCTTACCAATACTCAGGAAGTCTGTCCTGTCAATGCTTCAATTTGGGTAGGTTCTGTATCAATTTTTCAACTGCTGTCCTTGTGAAATATTAAATTTTAAATCTCTAGTTCCAACACTGAATACAGTGCACAGTCTGGGTTGTATAAGACTGACATACTGATGTAATTTTAAATATATATATATATAAATATATATATTATGGTTGTGGTTTCTTGTCCTCTTCTGATATCTTGTGCTTATATATATATATATATATATATATATATATATATATATATATATATATATATTATAAATTAATTGATTTAAAATATGTTCTTTTTTTGTTTTGTTTTTTTAAATATGGTTTTTTCAGCAAAAAAAAAACATATTTTAAATCAATTAATTTATAATATTAATGCTCTGTAAATTTACATTGAGCACTATTGTGTAAAAATAAAAATATCTATAAGAACACCGGATTTTATATCTTACTGTTCTTTCTTTTTATTTATATATATATATATATATATATATATGAAGACATTTTTATGTTTAACTTTCTTTTTATAGATACAAATATTTAAGTAAATGCTCTGTTTATAATAAACAGTATTAACAACATTTACGGGCCTGAATGTCTATAATGTATAGGATACAGGTTTGAATCCTGTCGGAGAACGAATATTTTCTATGGAAATTTCTCGGACATTCAGGCCAGTAAATGTTGTTTAATACTGTTTATTTTAAACAGAGCATTTACATACATATTTGTATCTATAAAAAGAATGTTAAACATAAAAATGTCTTTAAATAATTGTCAGACTTTGTCCATTTCATAATATATATATATATATATATATATATATACCAAAGTGTGGGATTGGTATATACGGAGTAAATTCCAATAACCAACAATTATTATTCTTTAAAGAGTGCTCAATACAGAGTAGAGAAGATATAATCATTTATTTAAATATTATAACATAAATATGTTATAAAATCACTACAAAAATAGCCATTTCAGTTCAACACTTCTGGTGTTGATAAGACACCAGAAGTGTTGAAACAAAATGGCTATTTTTGTAGTGATTTTATAACATATTTATGTTATAATATTTAAATAAATGATTATATATATATATATATATATATATATGTATACACAAAAGATCCAAGGAGTCATAATCTTCCTTGACTGTTTCCAGCTTTAATAAAAGAACATACATTAGAGTATTACTTTTAGTAACTACTCATATTCATCTATTTTATGTATTTATTTATTTTTTACTAATGTTCACCCAATGCAAGACTCAAGTGACACTCAAAGTAGAGGGTTACTGTGTGTAGTCGTATTAGCGTGAGAAAGGGAAAGATAATAGAAAAGTTAGACAGCTAATTCCAGACTTGAAAAGGTCAAGATTTTATTAGTGAATAAAATTTCAGAGTTCAGGCAGAGACATTAGGAGTATAGAGTTGAAGTAGACTTTAGGAGGAACCAGAAACCCAATCCTAGACAAAAAATATGCATATGTCAATGACATAAGGGCATTTTCAAAGCACAACATTTGTAAATAAAAAACCAAGTGCCGATAACTTTGTAAAACGCAGGGTATCGATTTTACACTGCCCCACACCCACTCTAAAATGATAACAAATCAATATTTTCTGATTCTGAAAAATGGGGTTTATCTGAATATTTGCCATGGAAATATGATTGATTTGGTTTCTATGGCTTATCAACCCTTTACAGGTTATTTAAAGCCAGAAAATATTTTTAGAATGTAGGAATTATTTTTGAAGACAATAATGATTTAGTGATACTAGTCTAACTAATTAACCCATAGCTGGGGGGAAGAGATGGATTCATACTTTTTACAAGGGTATTTGTATGTAAGTGAATATAATGAACCCAACTGGAATTAGAACTAAGCTCTCCGATTTGAAATTCTGTGCCATTATCCATTACATCACCGGCATATCAAGCTTGCAGTATCTGGTATTCCCATCTAGGTACTGACCAGACTCGGAATTGCTTAACTTTGGGATATGACTGTAAGCCGACATGGAAATAGTGTTAGAGTAGTGACAGTGTATAAAAATGGGATATGTCATTGTATAATCCAAATGTATTTTCTTATCCAATACAGACCTTATTTACTGAATGGAAAATTTTAGCTGTTTTTGTTTTTTTTTAATGTTCAAAGCTGTGATATTAAAAAGCACAAAATCTGAATATGTTGAACCTAAAAAAAAAGATTTGTTCTTTGTTCATTTCTGGACATATTTATTAATTTTGTAATGAATTCCCATCTTTAAAACCTAATTAGAGCTGAGTAGAAAATTCTACAAATTATTCTGAATAAAAAGGAAGAAACACTTTGGTTGAATTCTATAAAAAGAAAAGAAAAAAAAACATAATTAAAAAATCGGCATGCTTTGTCCAATAAAATAACGAATGCAACAAAATTATTATCAAATAATTTGAAAGAAAATTCTTGATTTCTTTTTCTTTCTCTCTCTCTCTCTCTCTCTCTCTTGAATAAAAATCATTTTAATTCCTTTAAAATTATCACTTTTGCAAGATCTTTTTCTATTTATTTATTTTTACAAGGCGGGGCATCCAAAAATTTGATACTAAAAACACCAATAAAAATGACATCACCTTTTAAAAAAGAACAAAAGAAACTTAATTCACCATGATTTCTTCAAATTTTGAAAGGTGGTACGGAAAATGAGTGGTTTCCTGTGAATGCTAACAGACTCCAGACATCACCTGACAATCACAGACTCATCGCATTGTTTCTACTTGGCAAATAAAGCAAATCTAATTATAACACAGTGTGTCACATCCAACCTACTTTCCTTTACAATGCATTTTGGGATACCAGTAAGACTGGGTTCGCTTGCCTTGGCTGGTGGCCAGTCTAGGAGAAAAACAAATCTGAATTCAAACCCATGGAGAAGGCAATGGTACACCACTCCCCTATTTTTCCAAAGATAATGAACAATTTAGAGATATTAAAGGAAGGGAATTTGCGGAGAGCCATGATCAAATGTGGCAACCTCGTTGATCTAAGCAACATCAAGATAGTAGCCCCACTGATTCTTTAAATGGTGACTTGCAACTTTGTGAAGACGATAATGGAAAACCTCCCCACTATATTTCGTTAAAATCATAGCAATTCACTGATAATAAAGAGAATGAATCAATGGAGAGCCATGATCACCTACATCTTGAAGAGACATGACATAGAAAAAAAGTGAGAAGACAATGATCAAAATAAGTGGCAAATGGATAGGCTCCAGGGAGAAATGGACTCATGCTTTTTCTCTAGAGGGTAACCATGAAAGTGACATTATAAGCTATAACTAAATTTTAAAGTGACTGCAAAAATAACCTTTTTATTTACTACTGTGTTATTTTATATTTGAAATATGAGGCGGAAAATAAGTGGTTTTTGGTGAATGCAAACAGACCCATGACATTGTTTCCACTTGGCAAATAAAGCAAATCTAATTATAAAACAGTATGTCACATGCTACCAACTTTCTTTTGCAGTGCATTCTGGTATGTTAGTAAGACTGGGCAATCTAGCCTTGGGTGTCAGCTAGTCTAGGAGAAAAACAAGTCTGAATTCAAAACCATGGAAAATTCAATGAAAACCTGTTCATTATCTTTCCCCCAAATCATGGAAATTCACAGATAATCAAGAGAAAGCATTGGCAGAGAGTCATGAATGCCTACTTCTTAAAGAAATATGGCATTTAAAAAAAAGTGAGAAGGATGCTAAGTAGTAATTGGACAGGACTTATGGAGAAATGGACTCATGCTTTTCTCCAGAGGAAAATACACAATTCTAGCTCATTTTTATTACAGGAAATAATCACTTCAGTCTAGTACACTTCATCTTTCTATACCATTTTAATGAAATAGATGTAAATGCGCAAGGGGGCTATCACTTCTTCTGTCTTACTTTTCTTTCTCGAAACACATATATATATTTTCCACCCACCCAGAATGGGGCTTACTCGAAGTTAAGAAAAAAAGATTAGTAATTTACTGTCTACAGCAAAAATTTGTGGACAGGGGACAGGAATGTCTTCACGGGATATAATGTACATTCTAACTAAAGAACAAGTAGAATTATAATATGATTGTGATATTTGTATTAACAATATAGGGGAGTCATAAAGTGACTTTATTTCAAGGGACAAGACACCAACCACAAAATGCTTCAACCAGTTTTGGTCAGATATTTCATTTTCATCCACTTCCCAAAGCAGATTTGAGGTCCAGTTTCAAATAATGTCCCAAAATTACTGGAATTTCAATATTTATATCTGTCATTATAACATCTGAAAAATACTTGTAGTTATATTCAGTGGTGGCATCCTTACAGTTAGTGCAAACCGATTCCGGTTGTTGGATTATCCAAAAATAATCTTATATATTAATAGCCGATATATAATAGCTAAAAATATAATTAATACCATTGCTGTAAATTCTGCAGAGGCTGAAAGAGGGTTTTTGTTGTTGAACAAAATTTATTCTGACAAAAGAAATCTTCTTGAAGTTAAAAATGTGGGAAATCTTCTAGTCATAAATTTGATAGGTCTTCCACTGGATCTTTCAGACTGCAGTGATTCTGATTTGGCTAAGAAACACAGCTGATGACACTAAAATCAAAAAGCATCATACTTCTGAACAGAAATATGATGAAAACAGAATTTCAATGTGAAAATATCTTAATAAATGATTTCTATTAAATTATCAAAACGGTTTAATTCTTTTTGATACAATTAAGTGATTTGTTTCCATTCTCAGATTGAAAAGAAAATAAGTAGAATAGGTTCCAAAAGATCACCTGCCTTTATAGAATTGGTTCCTGGAAATTTGAGATGCCATTATTGGTTATATAGTAATAATAATAACTAGCAGGAACGTGTGGAAATTTCATAGTATTTTTTTTAATCATATCACTCCATGCAAGATAGTAAAGCTACAAAGACACAATGGGTTACTGATTGTACAAAAAATAATAAAAAAGAGAGACATTATTAAGGAGTAAGAACAATAGAAGTGTAATTAAAAAGACAGTAGATAACAATTGCATTTAAATTTTTAAAGATCAAACTTGGCTAGAAAGTGTGGAGCGGGAAGATAGTTCCACGAGCAAGAAGTGTGAGAAAAGAAACTGTTAGCATGGAACTTATGGTTAAAATTTTCACAATGAAGTCTTATACAACAGGGAACTTGAAGTTCAGATTCAAATTCATCTTTTTACTGCTAATGTAAAATTTTAACACTTTACTTCGCTATTCAAAAGAAGACCTCCAACAGTCTGTGAACAACTTTGCCATTGTTTTGACCTTACAGTAAGCATCAAGAAAACAGCTAGCCCCAAAATACTATCTTACCAGATTTTGATATTACTATATGTGATATACCTCTAGAACCAGTAGAGCATTTTCCATGTTGGCAGCCTTTTATGAAACAAGTGAACACCAGAAAAGGATGTGAAATACAGAACTGGAACTGCACACAAGGCATTTGGAAAGCTAATCAATCATGTCTTCAACAACAAAGAGCTGAAGTTAACAAAAATTATGGTCTATAATAATGTTGTCATTTCACCTTTTCTGTATTTTTAATAATTTCACCCCCAGCAAGGCAATAAATGTAACGTGTTACTGGGTGTTACTGAGAGTGAACAATAAGAGAACAAGAATTAAGAAGACAGAAGATAACGTTTGATATTGCATTTAAATTCTTAAAGATCAAAGTTGATCAGGAAGCAAGAAGCCAGAAGAGAGCTCCACAAGTAAGAAGTATGGGAGAAGAAACTGTTAGCATAGAATTTATGGTTACATCCAGCCATTTAAACTGTAAAATGAGAAGACCTTGTTGCCAATTTAGTACTTACTTATACTTGTAGCATTCAGAGGTCGTGATCATTTGGATGTGCAAATTTATAGTAGGAGTTTTGGCTGGAATTTGGATTCACAAGCAATCCCCTGCTCTATGTATACACAATATAGTATAATCCAATCTAATTTTAATTCAGAGTTTTCTTTCTCCTAGACTGGTTGCCATCCAAGGCTATAGAACCCAGTCTGTCCTGTTATTTTACCCATAGCTGGGGAAGAAGAGATGGCTTCATACCTTTCCTAAGGATATTAGCACGTAAGTGAATGTAATGAACTCGACTGGAATTTTAACTCAACCCTCTGATTCCTCAATCCTAGCTGCTAACCATTACTAAACTGTGCTTCTATCAACAATCTAAGTATTGCACTTAAATCCATAAAGAGCAGATACCATAGAGGAAAGTTCATCAGAACAATTACCATAAAAGTCTTTATAGAAAAGACACCTAATTACAGCAGCAGAAAAGTGACTGAGGCCAAGATGCCAGGTCAGGACCAAAAACATTGCAGATTCTTCTTATTATAATGCCACTATAATATGGCTATTGTTATAATACTCTTATTTTATATAATGTACTTCATATAGGGATTCTCTATACGTAATGCTTCGGCTACTTGCCGTGAAGCCTTTATTAGTCTGAAGACTGACTCCAAATGACGACTAGTCTTATCTCTGACCTGGTGCTCTTATAGTAATGGACTAGTTTATATAGTCACCAGGTGTGTACTATTTACTCCACAACACGTCTTAAGGAATATGCAGAATTATAAAATGTTTCACCATAGAATTTAAGACAAGTTATTGATTCAGAATCAGAAAGCAAGTGGAGAAAAAAGAAGATTATGAAGATGGAGAAAAACAAAAGTTGTTTTTTTTGTTTGTTTTCCTTTTAGAATCAAACAAGCATATGAGGATTAGAGGAAAACATAGGAAATAAACTCAAAATAGGGCAAAGGTAAAATAGGAACTTATGGGTAGTGTTTATCAGTGGAAAGGAAAGAGCAAATCAGATAGAAGAGAGCGAAAAAAGGTCCGAGGGAGGAAATGCTACACGGAGAATATGAAAGGACCAGAGTAATAAGAGATTACATTTGCGTCACGTTTATTGGATGAGTCAACCCCCTCCCCTAACACTAGTTACACATCAGTGATGCATCTCGTAAAAATATTTCTTTGCAAAATCCCCTTTCCACGTTTTCCCTTCATTCTATTTGTTTTTTTTTTTTCTTTTTTGTCCTCTTCATCAATTTTTTTTTTAATGATTCAGTTTCAATAAAAATTCTTCTGGTATTATATGGGACAACTCGACTCTTTTTCGTAGAAAATGTCTCCCTGTAAATCTTGTTGTTATCATTTTTCACCTTCTGAGACATTATTTTCAATCAATAAAAGAAAGCTTTAAAATGAATTAGAATTTATTTTTATTTTTAGCTATCTTGAGAAGTCTGTCCTCACCTTGAAACAAAGATTAATAGACTAGTCTCAGAGGTCATTACTACTGTAATGCTAACAAAGTCAGTGTTCCATACTCTTGGCCTTTTGCCATAATAAGCATAGCTTAATAAGTACTTATAACTGTTGCTAACAATAAAAAAAACAACAGCTGAAATTTTAGGGGACACAATATGAAAGGATAGCATGGAGAATTTAACACTCTCTAGGCATATTGATAAGAATACAAAAATATATTTTCCAAATGTTAAAAAAACTGGGCTAACTTAAACATTTGTGCCCACAAAAATATGGAGTGTCAAAAAGATAGTTTTTCAATTTGACACTGCTATTATTTTAACTACCTTCACTCCTTGGCAATTTTTATTGTTTTTAAAAAGCAATGATTAGAATGATAATAAAATCTAAACATATGAAAGTGAATTTACACATTTTCTTTGTTCTTGAGAATTGACAACAAAAAATAATAAACATATTTATCATGACCGGGCATCTAGACTTCAGTCACTTTCTCACTGATGTGAGGTGGCTTCCCTCTATCTTTTCTATAATTATTTTCATGGCAACTGTTCTGATGAGCTTTTTTCCTTAGTACTTCAACTACACGAATTTAAGCATGCTACTAGATTAGCAACTAGGTCTCAGTTATTTTTACTGTTGAACTAGCTATATGCAACTGCCTAAAAAAAAAAGCCTATTCTAAAAGTTTCTTTTCTCACACATCCCACCTGTAGAACTCCCTCCCAATTTCTTGCCTCCCTGCCATTTTCAATCTTCAAATGTTTAAATGCAACATCAATCACCAACTTGTTTTCTTGAACCATGTTCCTTTTTTGTTCTTTCCTCACTTCCCCTCATTCTCTTTCACTCTCTGTCATCTCCTGTGTTCTAGTGGCATTATCGCCTTGCTTGGGGTGAAAATGATTTAAAATAAAACTAAACCTACAGCAGCATTGACCTTCGTATGGTTGCAGCCCAATGTTCTACAAGACTCCTACAAAGAATAAAATAAAACTCATGTTTGGGTATCTCCAAATATTTTCATCCAATTATGAATTCTACTTTTTTTCACCCCAAGCAAGAGATATAGACAGATACTGAAAGGCTGAAACGTTGTGATAAATATGGCGACAAAGATGAGGACAATAGTCCAAATAATGTAAATAGTGTACATAATACCTCATCTCAGAAATATAGGCAGATACTGAAAGGCCGAAACGTTGTGATAAATATGGCGACAAAGATGAGGACAATAGTCCAAATAATGTAAATAGTGTACATAATACCTCATCTCAGAAATATAGACAGATACTGAAAGGCCGAAACGTTGTGATAAATATGGCAACAAAGATGAGGACAATAGTCCAAATAATGTAAATAGTGTACATAATACCTCATCTCAGAAATATAGACAGATATAGACTTGTCCATCCACTATGAGTAGAACATCTGCTCATCAGATCAGTCATCACAAAGTGGGTTGCAAGGCGTAGCATTTGAGTCGTACACATTACAAAAATAGGGGAAGAAACAGAATTATCATAGTGCTTATCTTCCTAAATCCTATGATTAGCCTAAAAACCAACATTTGTACATTTTCAACCTATAAAAGCCACCACAATCAATTATATTTGTAAAAAGAAAACTCGGTGAAATTATTCCCCCTCCCCCACCCCCTCAAATTTACACCTAAGAATTTTGGTTCTTGTTTTTTTGTTTTGTTACAGTTATGAATTCAGAGTTGTCCTTCTCTTAGACTGATTGCAAACTATGGCTAAAGAGTCCAGTCTACCCTTCTATTTAACTCATAGTTGTGGGAAAAGAGATGGATTCAAACCCTTCCTAAGAGTATTTATGCAACAGTGAATGTAACACAACTGGAATTTGAACTTTGTTCTCTGAATTCTGATTCTGATCAGCTACTCATTACTCAACCATCACATCTAAACTTTTCAAACTCAAAACCAAATTCACAAAAACCACTCACAGCCTTTGTGCAAATGCTTTCAGGACCATATTTAGAAAAATGGAACAATTTGATTTGCTTGAAGATCGAAGATTTTCTGCTCTGAAGACATTTTTTTTCAAGAGATTCTCAGAGTGTTGTGCTTCTTATTAATTCTTATTTTCTTTCAAGAGGAAACAGGCAAATAATTCAAGATTTAAAAGCAAGAAAGAATATGGCAGCTTTCGAAGGCACAGACTGAAAGGAAGAGTTCAAGCATAAAATGAAAATTTCATCTTTTCTATTCTTCCTATAAGGAAATAATTTTTTTTAAGAAAACCATTATAACAATAAAATACTTCAAGATATAAATGTCAACTTTAAAATTAAATATGCCTTTTTCTCTCGACTTTAATGTTTGGATTGCAATCTTTAAATTGTACTCTTTTGAAGATGAAAATATAATAATAATTCTTTATCTCTATCTTCATCTTAACTTTCTACTGGGCCTATTCTTCTTTGTTTTACTTCTTTTTTTGTTTTCTTCTTTACCTCTGTCTTTGCCTTCTTTTAGGTCACCTTCTCTGTCTTTGCCTTCTTTTTGGTCATCTTCTGTCTTTGCCTTCTTTTTGGTCACCTTCTCTGTCTTTGCCTTCTTTTTGGTCACCTTCTCTGTCTTTGCCTTCTTTTTGGTCACCTTCTCTGTCTTTGCCTTCTTTTTGGTCACCTTCTCTGTCTTTGCCTTCCTTTTGGTCATCTTCTCTGTCTTTGCCTTCTTTTTGGTCACCTTCTCTGTCTTTGCCTTCTTTTTGGTCATCTTCTGTCTTTGCCTTCTTTTTGGTCACCTTCTCTGTCTTTGCCTTCTTTTAGGTCACCTTCTCTGTCTTTGCCTTCTTTTTGGTCATCTTCTGTCTTTGCCTTCTTTTAGGTCACCTTCTCTGTCTTTGCCTTCTTTTTGGTCACCTTCTCTGTCTTTGCCTTCTTTTTGGTCATCTTCTGTCTTTGCCTTCTTTTTGGTCACCTTCTCTGTCTTTGCCTTCTTTTTGGTCACCTTCTCTGTCTTTGCCTTCTTTTTGGTCACCTTCTCTGTCTTTGCCTTCTTTTTGGTCACCTTCTCTGTCTTTGCCTTCTTTTTGGTCACCTTCTCTGTCTTTGCCTTCCTTTTGGTCATCTTCTCTGTCTTTGCCTTCTTTTTGGTCACCTTCTCTGTCTTTGCCTTCTTTTTGGTCACCTTCTCTGTCTTTGCCTTCTTTTTGGTCACCTTCTCTGTCTTTGCCTTCTTTTTGGTCACCTTCTCTGTCTTTGCCTTCTTTTTGGTCACCTTCTCTGTCTTTGCCTTCTTTTTGGTCACCTTCTCTGTCTTTTTGGTCACCTTCTCTGTCTTTGCCTTCTTTTTGGTCACCTTCTCTGTCTTTGCCTTCTTTTTGGTCACCTTCTCTGTCTTTGCCTTCTTTTTGGTCACCTTCTCTGTCTTTGCCTTCTTTTTGGTCATCTTCTCTGTCTTTGCCTTCTTTTTGGTCACCTTCTCTGTCTTTGCCTTCCTTTTGGTCACCTTCTCTGTCTTTGCCTTCTTTTTGGTCACCTTCTCTGTCTTTGCCTTCTTTTTGGTCACCTTCTCTGTCTTTGCCTTCTTTTTGGTCACCTTCTATGTCTTTGCCTTCTTTTTGGTCATCTTCTCTGTCTTTGCCTTCTTTTTGGTCACCTTCTCTGTCTTTGCCTTCTTTTTGGTCATCTTCTCTGTCTTTGCCTTCCTTTTGGTCATCTTCTCTGTCTTTGCCTTCTTTTTGGTCACCTTCTCTGTCTTTGCCTTCTTTTTGGTCACCTTCTCTGTCTTTGCCTTCTTTTTGGTCACCTTCTCTGTCTTTGCCTTCTTTTTGGTCATCTTCTCTGTCTTTGCCTTAATTTTTTACTAGGTCCAGTCTTCTTTGTTTCCCTCTTCTTTTTTGTCTTCTCCTTTATCACAGTCTTAATTTTTTACTGAGTCTATTCTTCTTTGTTTTCCTTCTTTTTCTTCTTCTTTTTCATCTTCTTTATCTTGATTTTTTACTGGGCCTATTCTTCCATTCCTTCTTTTTTATTTTCTTCTGTCTTTGCTTTATTTTTTTCTCGGCCTCTTCTGCTTCTTCTTCATCATCTCTATCTTTATCATAATTTGTTACAGGCCCTATTCTTCATTTTCTTATTTTTCATCTTCTCTATCTCTGCCGTTGTCTTAATTTATTACTGGGCCTGCTGTTCTTCTCTTTCTCTTTGTTGGATATATAGACCTTGCCCAGATTCATGTGTAGAAATATAGGTCATTTCTCTACCATGCTTGGTAGGGATGCATGTGACATGCTTGGGTGATCATGTCACTTTTCAATTCATTATTGCCCAAATGGGTATTACTATAAGTGAATGTAACAAACCCTACTGGAATTCAACCTCAGTTCTCCGATATCTCATCCGAGCTGTTATCCATTGCACCATAAACACATCCAAGCTTGTAGCAACTGGTATTCCCAAGCGATCAACCATCTAAATACTGACCAGGCTCAACAATGCTTAATTTTGGCAATCGGATGAGAACCACCGGAATATATTTTAAACAGTTCCAAATATATACTCAGTTTAAAACAGTTATTCATTCATTATAATATTTTGTCATAATAAACAATACACTAATATAATTATAATATTAGTAATGATAATAATAATAATATGGGACTTTACACTCAGACAGAACAATCAAAGCTAATTGCCCAGACATTAGGATCAAAGACCACAAGAACAGAATGTGCTTTTTTATTGACATGGCAGTACATGAAGACTGTAATGTATATTTGAAAATCTTCAAAAAAAATATCAAAATACAAGGAACTTGAAGTGGAAATCTAAAAAGATGTGGCACATAAGGACATCAATAATTCCAGTTGTAGTTGGAGCCCTCAGATTGAATGAAAAAGGGTCTGATAGACTCATTGAAGAGATTCCTGGTAGATGAAATGCAAAAATGTAACAAAATGCAAAAAATTGTACCCACAATTACAGCCTTACAAATGGTTTATCAATATAAAATGTGTGCGATCTTAGTTATTTTTTGATTTTTCTTTTTACAAAAATGATCAGTGGAAAATGTTATGAAGCTCTTTCTGACCATAGATCTCTGGTTAGAACCGGGAAGGAAATGTGTAT
>OZ038501.1:73879710-73932210 GCA_964036315.1 Acanthosepion esculentum
TAAAATAATTTAACTGCAAAAAAAGATGTTAAAATGTCTTATACTAATTTTTGTGCTCCTGCAGATGCAAGATTTTTAACCAAAATTTTGAGCATGCTAGAAAAGGTTAAAAAATTTAATAAAATAATCAAAAAATATTTTCCTCTTAAAAATGACAAACATTTTGAAGATAAAACTTTGTTTGTTTGGGTTTTTTTTTTAGTTTGGGGCATTCTGTATCATGCTATGCTCCTTTTTTTAGTAAATTATTGGAGGTACCTGCTCTTGTCTCCTGAATAAACAGAGGCTAGGGTAGAGAAAACATATTAAAAATTTTGGAAAAATAAGGGCTACTGCACTTCATTTGAATCCCATCCCTGTCTATTGAAATAAATAACAGTAAAATAAACATCATGAAAAATGAATGTTTATTCATACTGATTGCATATCAGTAGTACTTAGCAATTTCAGAAATTTCATACTCCACCCTTTATTTAATAAGCAAGGTTACTTCTGGTCATTTTCAAGATCCAGGCTTATGTAGATGTGTCTTCTTCCTAATATTCAAATAAAATTAAATAGATTTAAAACTGCTGCTCCAATAGAGTATGCTGTTAGTTAATGATATGAAAAGTGGAATCAGCAATAAGAGTTCAAATACCAGGTCAGGCTGTTGCATTCCTTTTCACATTACTGTTCTTGGAAAAGGTATGAATCCATCTCTTATTACTCAAGCTATGAGTTAAATAGCAAAGTAGACTAAGATCTCTAGCCTTGGGTGGCAACTAGTCTAAGAGATAGAAAACTCACAATTCAAAATCATGGAGAAGGCAAAAAGTTAAATTAGCAGCTGATCTCAAAAATGACCTACAGTCTGTTGTTAACTGGGGCAAGGAATGGCTTGTTAATTTTAATGTCTCCAAAACTAAACTTCTCTCTATTAATCATCTGAGAGACCCTTCTCTGCCTTCCATCAACATGGCTGATGCTATCCTCCAGGAAAGTGACTCATTGTGCCTCCAAGGGGTGACGTTCTCAGCTGACATCGAATCCATTGCTAGGTCAGCTGCTAAGAAAGTTGGTTCACTGTGTCGGGCAAGACAGTTTTTCTCTCTGGAATCTATCTAGCATATTTATAAGTCTACCATTGCTTAGATTATTACTGCCATATATGGTCCGGTGGCCCTGTGATTTACCTTGATAATATCCAAAGAAGAATCAGCAATATTATTGGTCCTGATCTGACAGCTCAGCTTCAGTCACTTGCTCACCACTGTAAGGTTGCCTCTCTGTGCCTTTTTTATAAATACTTCCATGGTAATTTTTCGGATAAGCTTTTTGCTATGGTACCTAGACTATATGAATTTGAGTGCAATACGAGACTGCCAGTAGGATCTCATCAATTTAAAATAGTTTTAATCAACTTGTAGCTTTGAGAAAATTGTTTTGAACCTCAGATTTAGGTCTTCCTCAATCCATAGTTTGTAGTGCCACGGATCCTGTGACAGCAACAAGAACATACACAGATGCTCAAACACATATAAACATTAAAGGTATGGTGGTGCCACCTCCCATTACCTTTACATATTGCTACCCCATGACTTTTGGCACATCAGGGTATGTGTGTACACATTTTGCATATGTTTATGTATATTAAAAAAAAACTGAATTGACATATGTCACTTTATATACACACATTTAATAATATGACATAAGGAGAGTTAAACTGAATAATAAACATAATATTTAAAAGACTCATAAAAAAAGGTTAACAAATGAGTCATTCTTTAGTCTCATGAAATTAAATATGTGTCTGTGTTATTTTGAATTGAAAAGACATATCTCATCTTCCTGGTTAAAAGAAAATTTAATCCCATATCAGAATAATTTATCTTGAGCAGAGAAAAATATAAAACCAAAAACAGAAATGAAAGAATAAATTTTCCTATTATGAAATAACATCTTACATGACGAACATAAACTCTCCTATTATGAAATAACACATCACGAACATAAATTCCCTTATTATGAAATAACATATTACATCACAGGGTTACAGAATAAGTAGCACAGTTTATGTGGATATGTGGGAAGATAACAGTTAACCCTAGACTTGAACAGGTTAAGATTACAGTGATTGGAGCAGCTTCCACTTGGGAGTCAGTTCCACAAAGTAGTGATTTATGGAACAAAGCTGTTTCAGCGCAACTTACATATCAACAATGGAATATAAAGGGGATGGGAGTGTTCAGTATAATGGGTGTGGCATGAAGGGTCTTAGCCATGAAGGTTAGAACTGGTGGAACTCAGGAACGTAATTCACCTGAGCACTTTCCACAAAAATAGTGATAAAGCAGTGAGAGGCTTGCAATGTTTCATCTGTGAGAAAGGGGTTGTCGGATAGAAAATGATTCATCACCCACAAGGACGTGGAGATGCTTTTGAAGTTTATCAAGACAGGAAAGTGGAGGTTGGGCAGCTTCTGCCCAGATATGACAAAAGTACTACATTTTCAGCCTGATCTGGCTCTTGTAATGGTAGAGGATAGCAGGAGGGGTCAGTTATTTACTGGGGAGTGGTACAGAGAGCCAACCATTTTTCTAGCATCTTTAGTGATGGACTGTATGAACAAATTCCACTTGAGGTCTGAGTTGAGTTTAAGTTCCAATAGCAACTCAAGGGATAGGGTCCTCGCTGAGGGAACACTTGTTCCTCCTGATTGATGATAGTTCCGGGTATGATCAGCAATGTGTCTAGAATATGATAGTTTAACAGAGCCCATCCCCCTTCAGGCTGGTTTTAAATTAGAACTTTCCTTCTTCAAGATTGGTTGCCACTTCAAGGCAATGAAGCCCAGTCATCCCTGCTATTTAAACCATTGCAAATGGTGATGATAATATTTGCTTTATAAGAAAATGTATGGTTGTCCAATGACCAAGCAGCCAGTGATGTTTTTTTATTAAAGTTTAAGTCTTTTGCTTAAAACAATCTTTCAGGAAAATAGGTTTCTCAAGTCCGGTAGCTGTTATCACTCTTTCCAGTATTGATGTGGTTTACCTTCCAAGCCCTTTGTTTGGCTAGTGTTGAATTATGTTATTATTCCCTCTTTGAATTACATGTGATAGTCATTTTAGCTGTTGCTGCTGTTGTAAATCCTCAAGTGATGTGGTCTCTATTATATGGTACAGTTCTTTATTTGTGATTCTGTAGCACCAGTCCACCATGTCTGAAGGTGGGTTTTTGCCAAGATTCACAGACTTCATTTGCTCAAAATTTTTAACCATTATGAGATTGTTTACATCATTTACATTGTTTGGACTGTTGTCCTCATTTTTTCTCTCATGTTCATTGTTTCGGCCGTTGTATGCCACAGCCTTCTTCAGGTGACATGTGAACCAAAACATTTATTTAGTCCATGGGGGTAGATTGGAATCTACTCCCCTCCCATTGTACTAAATAAAGGGTTCAGTTCAAAATTCCAACAAATATCACCTGAAGAAGGCCGGAGCATACAGTGGCGGAAACATTGTGAATGTGACAGTAAAAAATGAGGACAACTGTTCAAACAATGTAAATAGTTACAATACCTCATCTCAAAAATATAGACAGAGTACTTGTATTACGTTATCCTCATCTTCATTGCCATATTTACAATGTTTCAGCTGTTGTACACTCCAGCCTGTTTTTTTAATTTTTTTCTGTATGTCATGTGAGCAAAGTGGTCCTTGTTCTTGATTAGGATCTGTGACAGTTTTCGTTCTGTTTTCATTGTAGGATCTTTCTTTGCTGTACTATTATTTCTAATGAGCTCCTCCAATTTTTCTGTATATTCTGATTTGTCCATCACTACAGTTTCATTGCCTTTGTGTACAACAGCTGAAATATTGTGAATATGGCAATGTAGATAACAATAACAGTCCAAATAATGTAAATAATACAAGTAATAATAATACCTCATCTCAGAGATATAGACAGAAAAATTAAGAGATTGAGCTATAACTTACTTAAAGGTATTTGTACGAAAGTGAATGTAACAAATTTGCTTGGAATTCAAACTATTAGGAAATATAATACAATGTGATTAGTCCTCAAATTTTTATAATTTTATATATCAGTAGAAAGGACAAAACATCAATTGCAAGAAGACAGAATGTATGGTTGTTAGCAAAAGGAACAGCTCAACATGCAAATTACAAACTGGAGATGTCAAAATCAGATATATATAATTTATTTAAATATCTGGGAAGTGTTCTAACATAGGACAAAAAGTACAACATTGAAATCCGGAGGCACAGTGGGATAGGCAAAAAGACATTCCAAAAGCTAAGCAGAGTATTAAGAAACATGAAAATTTCATTAGAAACAATGAAAAGAGCACTGGACTGTTACACAATATCAATCCTCCCATATGGCAGTCAGTAGCGTGCAGGTGTGACAGCCCTGGGCATCCATATTGGGAGGGCCTCCATATTGGGGGGGGGGGGCTCCATATTGGGGGGGCATCCAATCAAAGAATGAAATAAAAACTTAGTTTTTGAAATTTTAAATTGTCTCTGTTGTACAAGCACCCTACAGTTCCAAAAGCTGGTGTGAATGTGGATCTGTGTTTTGATAAGCAAGACTTAAGTAGCCCTCCTCCACCAACACTTAAGTCATACAATCAAGGAGTCGGCATCACTAAACCTTTACACTTCTATTTAGCATCAGAAAGAGATAACTGAAATTTCTACAGCATATAATGAGGAAAGAGGACTTGGAAAATTTGATACTCACAGGACATACTGAATACAAGAGGGACAAAGGAAAACAACACAGCCTACCTAGTGAACTTGAGTAAATAGATGGCAGAACAGGGTTTAGGAGAGATAGCAAGACAAAATTATTAAGAGCTCCAAAGATAGCAAACTGTGGGGAGCCATGATCGTCAACATCCTAAAGGGATACAGCACATAAAAGAAAGAAGAGTTTAATTTTTATTTTGTACTAGATGTTTTTTTGTTTTTTTAAATTCAAGCATTATATTGTCATGTTTAAGACATTTTGATAGCAACAGAAAATCTACAGATCAGTATAGAGTTTATATATTAGACATCAGAAAGACCCCTTCCTGCATTATGTCAGCATGGCTGATACTAAAATCCATGAGAGTGACTCATTGCACTTTCTCAGGCTATCATTCTCAGCTGACATCAAGTGGAAGGATATTATCAAATCATTTGATAGGTTCAGGGTCTCGGGGGCCCTCCCAAAACTTTGATACGGAGCCACCTGCTCTTCTACATGTCTATTTCAAAGTTTCCCAACCTGGGGAAAAAACATTTAACAATTATGGGAGTGAAAGGCATCGGTTTTTTAAATTACCAAAATTCAAGGAATTATCCAATTTAAATGAAAATTTCGGTACATATTCATTATTTCCTTTTATAATGAATAGGTTTTTTTTATTTTAAAAAATCTGAGAAAACGTTATTCTTTTTGTCATAACCACCAATATTTTCATGACTAAATCTTACTCAAAAAAAATGTTTAAGTTGCAAAATTTTACATTTCCATAAAGATTATCCACTGAGGCATCTCCGCTGAAAAAAAGGTTTTACAAGGATTCAAACACAATACAAACGGGATTATCTTAAAAAAATTTCTTTTAAAAACAGTATTTCAGTTTTCAGGAAAATTTTTCATCTGTTGGAATCTTTAAATATTTTTATTTTTTTAAGTGATCATTTTCTCAGTTTTATCTTTCTAGAAATGTAAAAAATAGGGACTACAAATTTTATTTTAATTACTAGCTGTGGACTTCTGGTTAGTAATACTATTAGTAAAAATAAAAATAAAAAAAATCAGAGATATTAGTGGATGATCTCAGAATAAAAAATGATTTTACAGAGATATATCACCCTCTTAATTGATTTAAAAAAATAAACACGACTGAAATTAGCACTTCTTCCCATCTCCCCAGTAGGCACATGGTTGAGTGGCTTGGGGCAGTAAGCACTGACCCTGTCAATTATTATAGTTGATGACTGACAATATAACTTGGGTAGAAAACAGTAAAAAGTACAAAAAGCAAAAATACGCTGCTGAAACTAGCTATTTTGGGTTTCCAACCTCGTTGGGGTTCCTTTGTAGTACGAACTGCACTGGCCATGCAGATACACGATGTATATTATTAGGCAATGACTGAGAATGTTTGAAAATAATTTTTAAAAATGGCAGATGGCCATAAAACATCGCTGAAAAAAATGGCAAAATCTACAACAGGTCTCTAAAAAATGTGAACCACCACTAGTCAGGTGTTTCAGCGGTAAGATGCACCAGCTCTGGCTAGGTCAAGCTGCAAAGAAAGTTGATTGACCGAGTTGTGCTATGCAATTCTTCTCTGCTGAATCTATCTTATATATTTATAAGTCTACAATTCATTTGTGCTTTGCATATTACTGATGGTCCGTTGTTCCTACTGCATATTTAGAGATTCTTGATAGAATCCAAGGAAGTATCAGCAATAATATTGGTCCTGACATGGCATCTCAGCTTCAGTTACATTCCCACCACCATAATGTAGTTTCCCCCGCACCTTTTCTATAAATACTTTCATGGTAGTTGTTCGAAAGATTTTTCCATTATGGTATCTAGGCTTTATGAATTTAAGTGAAGTCCTAGATTGGCAGAAAGGTCTCCTCAATTCACAGTTGAATTGACTTGATGTAACTGTTCTATGTTAACAGTTTCTTTTCTCGCACTTCTTGCTTGAGGAACTTCCAACTCAATGCTTTCCAGTCAATTCTGATTGAGAAAAACAAGCACAATCAAAGTTTTCATATATTCTGCATATTTTTTTTTTTTTTTAATCATTTCACCCCAAGTAATGTGAGAATGTCACTAGTACACAGAGGGTTACAGGGAGTGAAAGTGAAAGAAAAGACTCAGCATATGAAGGATTGAGGAAAGGACAAAAGATGAACAGGTTTCAAGAAGATCGAAGATGGCGATTGACATTGCATTTAAAGTTTTGAAAATTGTAGTTATCAGGAAAGCAAGTAAACAGAAAATTCTACAGGCGGGAAGTGCGAGAAAACAAACTGTTGGTTGCATTTAGCTATTTCAACAGTAAACAGGTGGGACTTAGATGCCAATCTAGTAACACACTTAAATTCATGTAGTTGAAGTTGCCATTAAAATATTTCTAGAAAAGACAGAGGGAAGCCACATCACATCAGTGAAAAAGTGACTTCAGTGGAGATGCCAGATCAGGATCAATTAAATTACAGATCCTTCTTTGGATTTTGTCAAGATTCAATTGGTCAGAAAGAAGTTCCATTTGTAAAAATTTTTCCTATGACCTACTTCTTCATAGGAACAAATGACACAAAAGGATGCTTTCCTAACCACTACAATGTTAACGTCTTCAAGTCTAGGGTCAACCATTATCTATCCTACCTATCCTCATAATCTTCAATTCTTACAACCATACAACAACCTCATTCAGTGACCTTCGATTGTGAGTGGCTGTTGATCATGGTACTTGGTAAACAATAGTGCTTTAAAAAAAAAGAAGGTAAATCCATGAAAACACATGCAGTGACTGCTTGAAAATAAATAAACAAATATCATCCCCCCCCCCCCCACCATAAAAAATAAGCAAAAATAAAGCTGAATTCTAACTATTTATAAGACTCGGATTGGCTCTAAACAGGATTGATGGACGGATTGTTGATTGGTCAGTGAGATTTCTTTAATTTAATTGGTTAAAAAACAGACATATTCAGCACAGAATTTATGGTTCAACAAAAGAGATAACATTATTATGTCCATGATACCTTGTATTTATCAGGGAAATAAGAATTTGGGAGGGAGTTCCAGAAGTGGGAAGTGTGAGAAAAGAAGCTGTTAGAGCAGAAGTGGCAGTTGCATCTAGCTAGTTTAACATTAAAATGGTGGGACCTAATTGCCAATCTAGTGGTACACTTAAATTCATGTTAAAAAAAAAAAGTTCATCAGAGTAGATGCCATGAAAATATTTGTAGAAAAGACAGAGGGAAGTCACATCACACTGGTGAGAAAGTGACTTTAGTCAAGATGCTTGGTCAGTATCAATTACATTACAGGCACTTTTTTGGCTTTTGTCAAGAATCTCGAGCTGTACAGTAGGAGCACCAAACCAGATTTAAAGTTTATTTATTATTGATTTATTTTTTACAGCTTATCAACCCTTTGTAGGTTATTTAAAACCAGAAAATATTTTTAGATTGTAAGAATGTTTTTTTGGAGATAATGGTTTAGTGAAACAATTCTTTCTAATTAAGCTTGAAGAGTATAACATTTCTAATAACAGAATAACTATAAACGTTCAAAATTGCAGGTTAATAATTTGATATGGAGATAGATAGAAGAAACTGTTAGCATAGAACTTACAGTTATGTCTAGCCATTTCAAGTGTATAATGATGAGACCTAGCTGCCAATAGGACTCTACTTTGAACAATAAGAATATATTTAGCTCTCAGTTGAAATGATGATCCCTCTTGCTGTTATGACCTCCTGTTGCAGTTTTCCTCTCTTCTGCTCCCTCTTTTTTAAACTTATTCACCGTTCTCTTGATGGTTCTTGAATGGACTTTGACGATGGAAGCCAGAGTATGAATGTTGGTACCATTACTGAAAGCCTGAATGATCTTTACCTTTCACCATTGCTCAGTTGGGAAGATATAATGGGGCTGACACAAAATGATTTTAACCTGTTCTCTTTCTAGCTGAATAACTCAAAGGGTCTTTCAGTGATTCTTACAACAAATGGTGTCAAGATACCTAAATGTCTTACCTGAAAACTCGGAAAAAAGAAACTCAATTAGTTTAGTGGTTTTTTTCTTTTTAGAAATTAAACATTTTGTGGGGTGGACAATTATCCCATGCTGTTACACGATTTGGACAATTTTGCTGTTACACCCAGTATATCTGTCAGGCATTAACAGTTTTGCTGGAATATTTTTCCCCATTGTTGTACAGATGTCAAGTGAAATATTAATGTTATTTCTTTAGTTGAAGCATAAATTCCATGCTAAAAGTGTTATCTTTTTAACCAATTAAAATAAAAAAAATCAAGCAACAAAAAATCTTTCAATCCAGGATGTATGTGTAACATTGTATAATTCTAGTCTGTGGTGGGAGGGGAATAAGACAAAGAGCTCATCCAAACAATTACCATGAAATTATTTACAGAAAAACCAAAGGGAGGCAATCATACGAAAGTAACTGA
Organism: Acanthosepion esculentum; assembly: GCA_964036315.1. Taxonomy (NCBI): domain Eukaryota; kingdom Metazoa; phylum Mollusca; class Cephalopoda; order Sepiida; family Sepiidae; genus Acanthosepion; species Acanthosepion esculentum. The sequence continues at coordinate 73,888,941 of OZ038501.1, forward strand.
AGCCAAGACACCAGATCAGCTACATTGAAAAATGACAGCGGAGTCCTCCATATATAAGTATCATGTGTTTCTTCATTGTGTGCTCCATATTTCCGGCCTTGTACCAGACTAAACAACATTTAGCAAATATTCACACAGGTATAGCTATATACTGTGTGTGCCCTATTTTCAGGATCTGTCTATATTTCTGAGATGAGGTATTATGCACACTATTTACATTATTCGGTCTATTGTCCTCATCTTCGTCGCCATATTTATTACAACGTTTTAACCATTGTATGTGCCAGCCTTCTTCAGATGGTTGGAATGTCAAACTGAACCATTTATTTCACTCACTGGGGTAGACTATTCTAGTTCCACATGCCATGTTGTATCCTCCTGAGCCAACCAAGCATAGAAATGAATACAATTTGGGAACCAGTAATAAGGAGTGCCAGAGAAAAAGCGATAATAACAACAAAACTTACAATATGAGCTCTGGTAAAAACATGAAATGATAACAGCAAAGATTGCAATATGAGCACTGGTAAACAATTAGGTTTATAATACCCAGAAATTCATACACAGATGTCCTCAAGGACACATGGTACAGTGGATAAAGGCATTGGTTAGATCCAGTGACAGGACTCAAAGAGTGTGAGTTCAATACCCAGTTAAGGCAGTGGAGAACTTGGAGAAGGGGAATTAACAGGAAATAACTGATAACTGACATCCATTAAACATGGCACGTGGAACTAGAACAGTCTACCTCAGTGAGCGAAATAAAGGATTCAGTTCGACATTCCAACCACATGAAGAAGGCCAGAGCTACAATGGCCGAAACGTTGTAATAAATATGGCGACAAAGATGAGGACAATAGTCCGAATAATGTAATTATTACATAATAGTTATTATGTGCCCTATTTTATAAAGAGATTTTCTGAATTCTCTTTTCTGGACAGTTATTATCTAAGATTGTCCATTAGAAAGTGCCAGATACGGATAACCTTCAAAAGTGATATGTCAGCAGAAAGATAAGGAAGGATGAATAAAATTTAAAAACAAATAAAAAGAAAGAAGAAACCTGAAAACAAGTATCAAATTGGGGTCAAAGTAAATAATAACTTACTTGATCGACAAGATGCAATTTCGCGACATAAGCTTCTTCTGTTTTTAGTAACTCCTCCACAATTTTATACCTGATATCTTTTGTTTTCTGTGCTTCCTGCCAAAGAAAAAAAAAGAAAAAAATCATATTAATATTTCATTCATAAAAGTCTTATGACATCAAAAGTAATTCTATTAACACAGGTTTTTATTATCATTGCATAAACATTTTCAATCCTTATTCGTTTCTGATTAGTATTTCATTCATCTTAATTACAATTCCTTTTTAGGAGTTTCCTGATTTCTATTCAACAATCATTATACATATTAATCGTAATATTATTTTAATTTCTTAGATGAACCACTGTCAGCTATTTTTCATTTTTGACAAGCATTTCTTTATTGCTAAGCAAGCAGATCTGTAGGAGATAAATATGTGTGCATCTGGGTTTAGCTTGGTGAGATTTGAACTTAATTTCTGTTGCTTTTTAGGAGTTTCCAGATTGCTGTTCAAGAATCATCAGTCATATTAATTGTGTTGTGTTCTGTGTCATCTCTGAGTCCACACGCTACTACATAAAATGCTATCAACGAAAAGGACCATTTCTTTTCCTTATTTGTTTTATTAGGAGAGAGTGGTGGCAGCTTGGATTCTAAGAGGCAGTGGAAGGAATGACATCACAGGAACACATGTTGCACATTGGCTCAGCATCCCTCCATAGGTGGTATTAGCCAGTCTCTCAACTTGGGTGTGGGAGGTGTATTGACACTTAGCCTTCTATTGAATTTGCACCGTTCTGGACTTATATCCAAAACCTAGACAAAGGCAATCCATCACTATCAGAATACCACACCCACGAGGCACTCTGGCCAATCACTGACCAAATCTGGCCCTGGCCTTCACATTCTGTAATAATTGCAATAATATTTGAATTTCTTAGATGAACCACCATCAGCTATTATTAATTTTTGACAAGCATTTCTTTATTAACAAGCAAGCAGATCTGTGGGAGATAATTATTTGTGTATCTGGGTTTAGTTTGGTGAGATTTGAACTCGCAACCCTTATCCTTGGGAGCCTGTCCATTATAGCTGCCTAGCCAATTAGTCTGGGAAGCCCAGACAGGTTGACTAATTAAAATCTAACCATAAAGCCATGACTCTTTATTTGCCTCAAACATTTTATATGACATCATCTTCTTTATTTACATACACTACTACAAGTAGTATTCAAACTTTGTGAGATTTAATTACTTTTAATTATTATTCATTTTTTATGAGGATTTGTTTCATCTTAATTTCAGTTGCTTTTTATCAGATTCTAGACTGTTATTCCACAACTGTTATTAATTTTCTGTTATATTCTGTGCTAATAAGAATATATACTTGAAAAACAAGGTGGATAAAATAAGTAAAGGTTTATTGTAAAAACCAATACAATAAGAATAACGGTAACAGTTATGCACAAGGTCATCGCAAGTCAATCCAGTAGTGAGTGCTACTATTGGAAGTTCGGTAGTTCTTGCATAAGTCTGAGTCATACTCAACAGATCCCAGCTAGTAATATTTACCAACCTCCCCATCGGGTAGGATGAGGCACAAGGCCAAATTTAATGTGGGACAATCTGAGCCCGTAGGCTCAGCCAAAAATTACCCTAGACCCTGCATAAACGGGTTCGGATCTCTCTACCTTCCTGGATGAGACTCTTCCCTTTGGAATAGCTCAAAGACAGAGAGTTTGACAACAGCTGAGAGCTGAGTAACAGATTCCAGCTAGTCGTTATTTACTTACCCCCCCCCAACGAGGGAAAGATGCGGCACAAGGCCAAGTTTTACGTGGGTATTCCGAGCCTGTAGCCAAAAAATGCCTGTAGAAACTGTAAAAACAGAATCGGGTTGGTCAACCTTCCCGAACGAGACTCTGACCTTCGGCAGAGCCTCGTCCGGGTTCCTCTCTGCCCGAAGGCAGAGAGTTCGACCATCTTGCTGGAACAGGTCGCAACAAGTCTCTCTAGTCCGTTGATTTACAGATACTTACAGGTAGTTACTACCTATAGTGTAGCCACTCATGGGGGTGACAGGTTATTCCATTGCATCATTTTCTTTCACCTTAATTCTAAGAGAGTTAAAAATAAAGACAATTCTAATACCTAATTCATAAAGACCTTACTATATCACAGAGATTTATCCTTTATTTCCTGTTTAGGATTGGGTTTCTGGTTACTTTTTTTTTTAAACTAATGTTCACCCAATACAAGGCCCAAGAGCCTTTTAAAGTAGAGGATTACTGTATGGACTTATATTAGTATAGGAAAGGACAAGCGTTAGGAGGATAGAGCTGAAGCAGACTTCAGCCTTCTCTTAAAGTCTTCTCATTCACTTTCACTCCCAGTAACCCCTTGTATCTTCGTGGCACTATCACCTTGCTTGGAGTGAAATGATTTATTGTTACTTACAAATAGCATAATAATCTTGATCTAGGGTTAACCGTTATCTTTCCTGCATATCCCATGAACTTCACTTCTTACCATTTCTTACATTCATACAACACCACGCAGTAACCTTCTTCCTTAAGTGGGTTTTGCGCCTCACATGAGGTAAACATTAGTATAACAAAAAGTTAGTCAAAGAGAAATCAGCAAGCCAATTTTGAATCATGGCCAAGTGCATAAAAACCTTATTATTTCAAAAGTAATTCTACTAATCATGCATTTTATTACTGTCATAGCATAAAACATTATCAACGATTATTAATGTTTAATGAATATTTCTTTCATCTTAATTTCAGTTGCTTTTTATCAGCTTTCTAGATTGTTATTCCACATATTCATAATGGTAATGGTGGGAAAGGTCATTTCCTGTCATAAAAATTTCAGCATTAATTGACGAAAATGCTAACATTACTGTCAGTTAAAATTTATAAAATCTTTCTCTTAAAACAGTTTTTCAGGAAAATAGGTTTCCCAAGTTCACTGTTATCGCTCATTCCAGAATTTTTTGTCTGCATTTCTGAAGTTATGATTATTTACACTATATACTAGAAGTGGCCAAACTTGCTTAATTTAAAAGCCACATACGATATAGTACAGATGTTTGAGAACCACAAGACATGAACAAAATTTACACATACATATTTTGCTACATACACATTACCATTAAACTTACATTTTAATCTGATGCGGGGGTGGGGGTCTCCATTTATACCCAGTAAATAATTATAAATCTTGAAATGTTTCATATTTAACTTTTATATTAACCGTGATGAATAAAGAAGCTCAACCAACATATTTCCACGAGCCGCATCTTAAAGGGCAAAGAACTGCATGTGGCATGCGAGTTGCAGTTTGGCCACCCATGTTATAGTACCGGGGGGGTCTTGACGCAGTCACCTATTTCAGTATTGATCCAGATTGATGGTGGTGACCAAAGAAGTGGCACTTACAGAGTGCCCCAATCACTTGCGCGCCTCGATTCTCCTCTCTTTATCTTCCCTTCTCTCTCACCCTCTCTTTCTCCCCCCCTCTCTCTCTCTCTCTCTCACCCTCTCTCTTCTCCCCCCTCTCTCTCTCTCTCTCTTCTCCCCCTCTCTCTCTCTCTCTCTTTCTCTCACTCTCTCTCTCTCTCTCTCACCCTCTCTCACCCTCTCTCTCTCACCCTCTCTCTCTCTCTCACCCTCTCTCTCTCTCTCTCTCTCTCTCTCTCTCTCTGATGCCCTTTATTTACTGTACTCCCAGTTTGCCATATTTCTAACCGACTGTGCCACACAGGGCATAGGATGTTTTTTCTATTTGAAGGAGGATAGGTTCTGCATTGAGCTGCCCAATGCAAGCGAAACATGAGCGTTCAATTCCCCATCTTTCAATCCAGATGTTGGCTCGCAACAGAGACATCTGGAGGGAGATTGTCAAGTGCCTAATTGCACATTGACCATATGACCACACTTGGTCATGATGACGCCTTTTTTGATACAAGATTCACAAACTTCTTATGGTACAGGAGTGGCCAAATTTGGTTAATACAAGAGCACGTACGATAAAGTTCAGATATTTGAGCGCCCGAAGACATGAACAAAATTTACACATACATATTTTGTTACATACATTAACATTAAACTTACATTTTAATCTGATGGGGGTCGCCATTTGTACCCAGTAAATAATTATAAATCTTGAAATGCTTCATATTTAACTTTTATATTAACTGAAATTGAATATTTCATCATAAAAGGGGATTTTTTTTTATAATGCAACCACTTGGTTCCCCCAGTCCATATGTTCAGAGCAAAGGCTCATCAGGCCATGTACACGGAGTTGACTTTGTTCTCATTAACTTCATATGTCCAGTGGTGAGGAGAAAGTTCCCCCCAGGCAGCTTCTTTCTCAGAATTGATGCATTATGGAATGAACTCCCAAGTGGATGCTTTCCTGATTGCTACTATCTTAATCACTTCAAGTTAAGAATCAACCATTATCTATCCTACATATCCTCATAACATGCACCTCTTGTTCCCTCCCTGTAGATTCTTACAATCAACATTGTCTAGTAAACCTCTACCTTGATTGGTTCTTGGGCCTTGTACTTGATGAACATTGGTTTAAAAAAAGGAAACAACTTGTAATTAGACAAATAAGTATTCAGGTGATGATGTCATATTTTTGAGAATATAGTGATCTACAAAAATAAAAAAGAAACTTTTCATCACGGCTCTACAGTTGTTTGCTGTATTGTATTTGCAACATGAGGGTAGAGTCATGCAGAAAATATTCTTCCCAAATGGCTTTCTTCTTGATCCTTGATAAAATCCAAAGAAGAATCTGCAATGTCATTGGTCCTGACCCAGCATCTCAATTTCAGTCATTTTCCCAACACCTTAAGGTAACTTCCCTGGAAACTTTTCTATAAATACTTTCTTGGTAATTGTTCCAATGGCAAGGTGTCATCATTTTAAAGTCGAAATGGCTAGATGTAACCAAATGTTCTATACTAACAATGTCTTTTATCACATCTCACACTTGTGGAACTATCTTCTGGCTTCTTGCTTCCCAGTTAAATTTGATCTTCAAAAATGTAAATGCAATGTCAATTGTTATCTTCTGTCTTCTTAATTTCTGTTTTTACATTGTTCTTGATCCTTAATAGTGTTTTTTGTTTTTCTTATACTGTTTCACACTTACTAATGCCATGTTTTAGTGGCTTTGTTGCCTTGCTTGGGGTGAGATGATTAATATATATATATTGTTATATTCTGAGCTAATAGGAATATATACTTGAAAAACACGGTGGATAAAATAAGTAAAGGTTTATTGTAAAAACCAGTACAATAAGAATAAAGGTAACAGTTATGCACAAGGTTGCCGCAAGTCAATCCAGTAGTGAGTGCTACTATTGGAAAGTTGGTAGTTCTTGCGTAAGTCTGAGTCGTACTCAACCAGCTAGACATTATCTAGCAACTGCCCCATGCAGTCACATGTGACACAAGGCCAAATTTAATGTGGGGTTCCCGAACCTGTAGGCTTGGCCCCAAAATCTCTGCAAACCCTGCATAAACGGGATTGGGTCTGTCTACGTCCCTGGATGGGACTCTGCCCTTCGGCATAGTCTTGTCCGGGTCCCTCTCTGCCTTTGGGCAGAGAGTTCGACCAGCACAGCTGAAAAGATTCCAGTTAGACTCCCGTAGTCCGTTGACTTACCGATACTGATAGATAATTACTACTTATTATGAGGTTGACAGGTTATTCCATTACATCATATATATATATATATATATATATGTGTAATTTGGCAGCAACTTTTCTTTTAAACATGTAGTATTGAATGTTAAAGACAACATAGTCTTGCATATTTTCTTTTGAATTTTCTAATATTCTCTAATGAGACTTTTTATTTGAAAATGGTTTCGAAATATGTATTGTCCATACGATGACCTAGCGCTTTCGAACATCATTGTTCATTTTCAGGGTCAATATTTTTAGTCAAAATTTTTTTAAACAAACATTTGCCAATTATCTTGTAGCGTAATCATATTGCTACTTTTTATTACAAACTAAAAACGTTAAAATTCTTTTAAATCCAAAAGACGCGATGATGTTATTACGTGCAGGGCGAAGATTTTTATCATGTGACAGCGGGAAATATATATATATATAAATAAAAAGAAAGAACAGTAAGACATGTATGTAATGTCTTTAATTTAATCAAATTAAATTCGATGTTTTTAGCTTCCATTTTTGAAACATGGTTATCACTGTGTAGCGAAAAACATTTTAAATCAATTAATTTATAATATATATATATATATATATATATATATATATATATATATATATATATATATATATAAAATATAGTACATCTTTAAATATTTCCTCCAATTCCTCATTTTTTAAGTTCTCAGGTCTTGCAGAGTATTCTTTAACCTTGAGCTCAGATTGTTCCAAAAACTTTACAAACCATTCCTGACACATTCCTGCATAAGCTTCAGTGATCTGCTACCTAAAATTCTGCTCCAGTCTCTCTCAGATTAAAGCACAAAGAGGCAACATTGTTGGTTGTGCGTTTCAGCTATGATTAAAACAAAGTCGAATGATCATGCTAACTGAAAACAATTCTTGAAACTTATCGACACACAATTAATAAAAACAGAGTAAACTTCAGAAACATTTTTAAGGATTTCCTTCATACTGGATACACTTCCATCAACGTAAGCAAGGAAACACGGAATAAACCTCTAATCCTGTTTAAAAACCAGGAAGGAGTGTGAAGCAGATGATAGACGAAGCTATCTCCTCCTATTGAAACATAATCACTTTCCTCTTAATATATAAATAATATTCATATAGATTATTCTATTTTTTTTCTATGTCCTTCAGGACTTGGGGGATCATGAGTCTCCACAGTTTCCTGTCTTTTATAGCAAATAGTAACTTTTACCTTTTCGCTATCTCGCCTAAACCCTATTCCACCATCGATTTACTCAAGCTCGTTAGGTAAGTTATGCCCTGATTTTGCCTATCCAGCTTGCCATCAATCTGTCCTGTGAGCATCAAGTTTTCCAAGCCTTCTTTCCTCATTATGTGCCCTAGAAATTTGAACATTTTCTACCTGGTGTTAAGTGTAAGTGTCCTTTTTGTTTCCATTTTCTTTAAAACTTTGTTGTTCTGTAGAACCACATTTCTGTTTTTTTTTTTGTTGTTTTTTTTTAAGCTTATCACCCCAAGTAAGGCTGGAAGCCACTAGCATGCAAGGGGTTACAGAAGGTTTGGAGGAAGAGCAGATAGAAGTGGTAAAGGAGAGGATGTGGAGAAAGATAGTGGATCAATCAAGGCAGTTGCCTCAAGTATCTTCTTCATCTGTGAAGATATTGTCCAGTATGTAAATAAATTTTGTAGCCTAATGAAGAAAAAGGATTTTTTTTTTTACAAATTTTAAGAATTTTGCAAAAGATGATGCTGCACTAAACTAATATATTTTAAGAATTAGATTTAGAAATCAGAAAAAGAAAGTAAAATGCTAAAATTTCCAAGATTTCTCCCATGTGTGTGTGTGTGTGTATATATATATATATATATAATATATATAATATATATATATATATATAATATAATATAAAAGTGGACATGGAAGTCAGCACTTAGAGGCGACAGTCTGTTTCATGCTAGTGCAATCGTCAGCACTAGCATGAAACAGACTGTCGCCTCTAAGTGCTGACTTCCATGCCCACTTTTATATTTACACACGCTCTATCTCTGATATTGAGCACTTCACCCCATAAATATAGCACACTTTAAGACTATATTTCTGCATATATAATATAATATATATATATATAAATATAATATAATATATATATATATATATATATATATATATATGAATAAAAAAAAGATGAGGAAAAACTATACTTAGCCAACGTGTTTTGTCCTCTGAGAGACTTTATCAAAGCAAGACTTTATCAGAGGATGAATCATGTTGACTAAGTATAGTTTTTCTTTTTATTCATTTTATCACTTCTACAGATACACTTAATCTGAGAATATATATGTGTGTGTGTGTGTGTTTGTTTTTGCTTATTAAGCAAGCAATCATTGCTATTGTTAAAAAAATTTAAATGTCTATTTTTAAACTTTACTTGTAGGGTTAATCTTTGTGACTTAACAATTACATGGATTCTAGCCTTAAGAATGTTATTAACTGTTGTGGCTTGTTATGGGCCAGAAAGAAAGACACAGAAAGAAGAAGGTCGGTTGAACAAATGTATTGAAATAACATAACATATATACAAAATAAGAGTGTTATTAGTCAGCAGATAGAAGTGTCCATCCAAACTGTCAGGTTACACTGCGTCTCGACTGCCTTCACAGGAAGTCTTGCAGGTTAGTATTTATGAAGGAGGAAGAGTTCATTCTAATGTAGATAGGTCACCATAACATGAACCAAGACAGAACAAATAGAATTTTGACCTCAAAAATCACCTCCAATCTGCTGTTAACTGGGGCAAGAAGTGGCTTAATTTTAACGCCTCCAAAATTAAACTGCTCTCTAGTAATCATTTTAAAGAACAGTTTTTGCCAGCCACCAGCATATGGCTGATGATAACATCCAAGAGAGCAACTCAATGCACCTTCTTGGTCTCACATTTTCCATTGACATTAAGTGGAATGATTATATTGAATCTATTGCTAGGTCTATTGCCAGGAATGTTGGTTCACCATGTTATGCTAGACAATTTTTCTTGCCAGAATCTATCTTGCACATTTTAAAGTTTTCCATTAAACCAGGAATCAAATAATGCTGTCACATCATGCTTGGTGATTCTGCTATATACCTAGAAATTCTTAATAAAATCCAAAGAGGAATTGGCAACATTATTTGACCTGACCTCACATCATGGCTTCAGTTACTTTCTCACTGCTGTAACGAAGCATACCTGTTCTTTTTTTTTTTTTATAGATATTTTCATGATAATTGTTCTGATGAGCTTTCCTCTTTGGTATTCATAGTAAATATTCATTGGGGTTTTATTTCTAAATGTTGTTATTTTTATTCCCTACCCCACAGACAAATTGAACATATGGGAACTAGTTAGGACTACATAGAGACTTGAGGCATTATGGTGACTGTAGTAAGAATGTTAAGAAAGAATGTGTTGTTTTGGTGCAAGAAATACTGTGGTATGTTTGGGTCAGTAATCATGACTAGCTAAGATTAAGATAAGACAGGTTAAAAATCAGATTTCCTCTCTACCCCTCTTTGGCATTGTGCCATATTTTTGTATTTTACAAAATCAATATTACTTTCCTCTATGGTATTTTTTAAAGTTGTTATTTTTATTCCCACCGCCTAGAAAAATTGTACATATGGGGACTAGTAAGGACTTCATAGAGACTATGTGGTATTATGGTGACTGTAGTAAAAATGGTAAGATTGTGTTGTTTTGGTGTAAGGAATACTGTGGTATGTTTGGGTAACCAGTAATCATGGTTAGCTAAGACAGATTGAAGATCAGCCTTCCCCTATCCGCACTTTTGGCCTTGTGCCACATTTTGTATTTTTCAAAATAAATACTGCTTTCCTCTTTGGTACCTCAATTTTACAAATTTAAGTGCAGTTCTAGATTGACAATTAGGTCCCACACTTTCACTGTTGAAACTGCTAGTTGTAACTGTAAGTTTTATAGAAACAGTTTTTTTTTTTGCATTTCTCATTTGTGGTACTTTCTTCTGAATTCCTGATTTCCTGTCAACTATGATGCAGTGTCATTCATCATCATCTTCTGTTTCTTTTAACACTGGGTTTTTATTGTCCTCTCTGTTTCTTTCACTCTCAGTAACCTCTTATGTATATATATGTATGTTGCGGCATTCACCCTGGATCAGTTAAGCCAGCTCCTTCCAAGGAATTCACCGCATCCGGAACGAAGGCCGACCAAGCACGGCGATCCATCGCCAATGCTGAAACGAGCGACAGCCATTCCCGATTCCAACGGCGGTGAATTCCTGAAACGGAGTAACAAGGGAGTTTGAACTTCACACGCAGTCCCCACACCTCATGTGCTATCCCAGTGGAGGGAGGAATATGCTCTTACTTGCCGCAGAATTTCCACAGACGCAGAGGCAGGAGTAACCAAGAGGCCGCCGGATGCCGGTGCAGACGGCGAATGGTTTTGAATTCAGAGTTGACTTTCTCCTAGACCAGTTGCCAACCAAGGCTATAGAACCCAGTCTGTCCTGCTATTTACCCATAGTTGGAGGGAGAAGAAGAGGATTCACACCTTTCCCAAGGGTGTTAGCACGTAAGTGAATGTAACGGATTCAACTGGAATTCGAACTCGGCTCTACGATTCCTCAGTTCGAGCCATTATCCATTACTCCACCGTGCCTCCTCCTCAGTCCGAGCCGTTATCCATTACTCCACCGTGCCTCCTAGTGGCTTTATTGCCTTGCTAGGGACAAAATGATTAAATAAAAAAAAACGTCAAAGTGTTGAAAATTATTAGTCTACATCACTAATAATTATTACCCTTGCTTTTATTATGTTCTTATCTATCAAACTCAATATTTTCCTCTTCTATTTGCCTTGTCCCTTCAGGATGTGAGAGATCACGACTCTCCACAATTGTCTGTCCTTTGTATAGCTCTTAGTAAATTTTGTCATTTTACTATCTCTCCTAATTTCTTATTTACTCAACTGTTCTCACAAGTTCATGTGTCATATTCTATGTATCATGTTGCTTCAGGACATGGGCAATCATGTCGCTCCATAATTTCTTGTTCCTTGTAGCTCTCATTAAGTTTTATTTTTTGCTATTTCTCCTAATCCCTGTTCTGTCAAGCATTTACACAAGCTCATTAAGTAGAGGTTATGCCTGTCTTTCCTCTGTCCTTCTTGCCTTCAATATGTCTTGTGAGTGTCAAATTCTCCAAACTTTCTTTTCTTATTATGTTCCCTAGTTTCTCTGTAAACCTTCATCATTGTATGAGTATAATGAATAGTAAATACATATCACATAGAAATATTTCTGTGTGTGATGTTCAGGATCATGGCTCTCCAAAAATTCTGGTCTTTTGTAGTGTTTAATAAATTTTGTCTTTTTGCTATTTCTTCTAATCCTTGTTCCGATGAGCATTTACACAAGCTCATTAGGTAGTTTATGATTGTCTTTTCTGTTCCTCTTGCCTTCAATATCTCCTGGGAGTGTCAAATTCTCCAAGTCATCTTTATTCATTATATGCCCTACAAATTTCAACTGTTCTGATGAACTTTCATCTATGGTACCCAAACTTTAAGTGAAGTATTAAATTGGCAGCAAGGTTTCATTATTCTACATTAGTTTGGTTTGGTTTATTTTGTTTTACGGCATATCAACCTCAATGGGTTATTTAATGCCGACAAAATTTTTTTATTGCTGGTAATATTTTGTTTTGTCAAAAATCTGTTTCTGGTAATATTTTTTCCTTCAAAATTGTATTGCTGGTAATAATTTTTTCAAAAAAGTATTGCTGGTAATAGTTAACTAATTGCCCATTGCTGGGACCCCAACAGGTACTACCACCCCAGGTCAGGGTGTACCTGGGAACACCAACAATTAAGAGGTGGTTCACGCTCCTCAAAACCTCCTGATCAGAGGCCTTGCTGCTGGACGTAGTTTATCATCTTACCCAGGACGCGGATGTAGTTTAATGTATTTTATATTGGAAATGGTTAGATGTAACCGTAAATTCTATGCCATCTTTTTCTTCTATTGCACTTTTCACTTGTGGCACTCTCTTTTGGTATTCTTGTTTCTTTTACAGAATGCGAAGGCCAGAGCCAGAAGGGTCAGCCATTGGCCAGAGTGCCTTGTGATTGGGGTATTCTGACAGTGATGGATTGTTTGGGTTTTGAATATAAGTCCAGAAGGGCACAAATTCAACAGGGGTTCCCAAGAATTCTGAAGCGTCGATATACCTCCCACAGCTAGGTTTGTGATCAGCTAATACCAAACATGGAGGGATGCTGAGCCAACATGTGGCATGTGTTCTTGTGACATCATTCCTCCTACTGCCTCTTAGAAGCCAAGCTGCCATTCTTAATAAAATGAATACCAAAAGTAAATGACCCTTTTTGTTGATACCATTTCATGTAGTAGTGTGGGGATCCCAAGACAACACAGAATGCAACATTTACCAGTCAACTTTGATCTTCAAAAATTTAAATACAATGTTGATCATTATCTTCTCTCTCTTAATTCTTGTTCTTTTATTGTTCTCTCTGTGGAGGCACAGTGAAGTAATAGATAGCGGCTCATATTGTGGAATCAGAGAGCCGAGTTCGAATTCCAGTTGGATCTGTTACATTCACTGACATACTAATACCCTTAGGAAATGTATGAATGCTCTTCTCTTCCTCCCCCCAGCTATGGGTAAATAGCAGGACAGGAGGCTCTTCCCCAACACCCAGATTTATCCAAGAAGATTGGCAGAGGAGAAGTGGGTTTTTCCCATCGCAATGGCTGCTGCAGACGTAATATCTGTTCTGTACTGGCGGCCTTCTCTCCTCCCTTATGTCCCCCCCCCCGTTGCAGGACATCTGTTATCTGTTACATAGCAGTGGTATGACCAGCTCTCACCAACTTAGACCAGCGACACGAGTGGAAACACTCAGGTCCCCATGTTAAAAACCGTTTGGGATCAAGTAAATCTCAAGTAAATATCAGGACAGATTGGGTTCTATAACCTTGGGTGGCAATTGGTCTAGGAGAAAGTAACTCTGAATTCAAAACTGTATGTAGCCCTGGCATAGCACATACTACACAGCTAAAAATTCGGAGCTCCTAAGGCAGTTCATTACTCATTTCAGCCTCATTCTGGCAGCTCCTGAGACAGTACTGGTGCCAAACTGTAATGGCCTTGCTGATCTTTTGAATTCATCAGCAACATGGAGAGTAGGGACATACTGCATGAGCAACATCTTGTCCTCCATACCATCCTGCTCAGGCTTGATCCTACCTTACAGATGGGTGGGATCAAATCCATGATCATTGATGACCAGCGAAGGCCTATTGTTCTCTCTCCTTAACAGTAATTTTTTCTCGTATTCTTTAACACTCAGTAACCACTTATGTCTTAGTGGCTTTCTTGCCAGCCTTGGGATGAAATGATTAAAAAAAAAGAATAAAATAGAACTGTCACTTTCTGATGTTGAGTATAAGTGTCCTTTTAGTTTTCATTTTCTGTAAATATTCATCATTGCTCATATGCTTTGCTCACCACATCTTTTCTTTAATATCTGCCAATTGCCATGATAGTCAAGATAGTGGAATGTTTCTCATTATTTTTTCTCCAAGACTGGCTGCTTCATTAGGAGTTAGCTTTTTCAAGTATATAATAAAACTTAAACTTAAATAGTGATCTATACTTCTTGAAAAAATAGCTTTGCCCATTAAGACTCTCAACAGCCTCATGTCTGACCCTGAACTAAAGCAGATCAATTTTGACATGAAATATAAAGCAAATTACAGGGCATTTTAACCAAGAAATAAAACACTTGATTTTTTTTATACTATGATGACTTCTACACAATATATATGAAAAATAAATAAAAACTTTTTGGTTTTCTTTTGATAAGAATCTTTTTTGTGAAATATATAAAACACTAATACAGAATTAATTCATAACCCATGAGTGTCACTGGGGTACATGTTCTGCAACCATATGTCTCTTTAGGGCAATGATTTTCAACTGGTATGCTATGCACACCAGTGTACCATTAGGGGATAAATCATAGTTATGCAGCAAAAATCTTTAAAGGTCATTAATTAATATTATATCATTTTGGTTATCCCTTAAAGGTTAATTTCCAAATATTGCAAAAAAAAACCAATAGAAATAATGCTTATTTTCTCAACACCATGTTTGCAAAAAAGCAAGCTTTTCTGCAATAAACAATATTAAAAACAAAAATCAATCATGTTTAGAATCCTTAGGAGATTTAAGAATATGTCTGTCCAAAATTCAAACTTGAAAAGAAGATATTCTAAAAAAAAAAAAAACATCAAGCTCAGATATTATTTACACAATTTACATTGTTCAAACTGTTATCCTCTTCTTTGTTGCCATATTTACAACATTTCAGCCGTTGTATGCTCTGGTCTCCTTCAGGTGATTGGAATTTTGAACTGATCCCTTTATTTTGTCCACCAGGGTAGATTGTTCTAGTTCCACATTCTATACCTCTTCCAGTTGTCTCAGTATCAGTTATCTCCCTTTAACTTAACTCTCCAAGTTTTGTTCACCTCAGCTGTAGCCAGGTATTGAACTCACAACTCTTTAGGTCAAGTCACTAGATTCAACCAACACTTTTATCCACTGGGCCATGTGTCCTCAATGTCATATAAATCTGGCAATAAAGATGAGAACAACAATTTGAACAATGTAAATAATGTAAATGATTACAATAATCTAACAGAGAATCGTTTCAACGTGATAAGAGTTGGTTGCATGTGGGGCTGTAAACACCAGGGGTTATGTCCTTTTCCACAATGAGCTGTTGAGAGAAGACCTTCTACTTAGAGTTGGTGGCACTGACTATTTGCATATGAACGATACCAGGCAGGTATTAGCCAATAGTTAGTGTGGGTTAGGGACTGGGAGAGCTATATAACACCAGTTTTTTTTCTTCGTCATTAGAGAGCACTCTCAACTTGCAGATGTGCAGAAAGCAAAACAAGACATACACAAATAAGCATCTCAAAAATATAGACAAACTCAGATATCTCATTAAATGTTAAATTATAAAAAACAAAAAATAAATATAAGTTATTTTATGAATTTTAATTATTATCTATTCATTACAAATTATAAATTGTTCTGTTTGTGTTAATAAATAAATCACAAAAAAATTTTACACTTTTTTGATCAGCATAATTTAGGTGTGCCGCAGAAGTTTAATTATAGGCTCAGGTGTGCTGTGAGATAAAAAAAACAGTTGAAAAACATTGCTCTAGGGCAATGATTCCCAATGTGGGGCACATGCCCCACCAGTGGGGCATGGTAATATTTTGGTTGGGTATGCATAGGATGTGCCCCCTTCGGCTTACTATACCAACAGAATAAGGGGGCAATTCGAGAATGAATTATTGATAGTGAATTGTTTTCTAGTGAGCTCAAATTTCATTTTGAATTATTTCATGATTAAAATGATCAAAGCATATTAAAGAATAAGATTTCATCCAAATATTTTATGTTTCTGCCTTTAAGTTCTCTATTATATGTTTTGAAACTATATATATTTAACTATCATTTTGTTTTTTTTTAATTTTTCTCTTTCATGGACACCATGGTCTTTGGAGGTTTGTTTAGAGAACAAGTTAATAGACTTTTAAGCTTCCTTCACATGAATTGCAGTAAAATTCTGAATATGTAAGAATTAAATATTACAGGGGACACCAGAATTTTAGAAATAACATAGTGGGGGATAGCTCAAAAACAGTTGGGAACTACTGCTCTCAGGCAATGATTTTCAACCACTATACAGCAGCACACTAGTATATATGTGTATGTGTGTAAGTAGTAATGGTACAGTGCTAGTATTTTAATAAGTATTAAACTTTTTATCCCACATTAGCTAAAAAGACTTTATCAGTTTTATTGCGATTTTCTACTTCTTATTTATGTGAATTAACCTTCTCGGCCCTAAATAACATAGACAATAAGAAGCAAGAAAGACTACACTCAACTGAAGAAGAAATGAGGGTCTGCTTATCGCGCATTCAACCAAACATTGAAGAAATCATGAAAAAAAAAAAAAAAAACACCAGGCACAGATTTCACTCTAAATAAGCTGCACAAATTATTGAATAGAAACATTGAAAAAATGTTTGGGGCCTTTTTACATCATGCTGTGCATTTTTTTCAGCGACAAGTTGGAGGTACCTATGTTAATTTAAATTTTGGATTACAATACAAAAGAAATATCCAACATTAGTTAAAAAGACATTATCAGTTTTATTGTAATTTTCTACATTTTATTTATGTGAATTAGGTTTCTCAACCCTAAATAACATAAAAATAACAAAGTGGGGCATGGCTCAAAAACAGTTGGGAACCACTGCTCTCGGGCAATGATTTTCAACCACTATACAGCAGCACACTAGTATATATGTGTATGTGTGTAAGTAGTAATGGTACAGTGCTAGTATTTTAATAAGTATTAAACTTTTTATCCCACATTAGCTAAAAAGACTTTATCAGTTTTATTGCGATTTTCTACTTCTTATTTATGTGAATTAACCTTCTCGGCCCTAAATAACATAAAAAATAAGAAGCAAGAAAGACTATGCTCAACTGAAGAAGAAATGAGGGTCTGCTTATCGCACATTCAACCAAACATTGAAGAAATCTCGAAAAACACCAAGCACAGGTTTCACACTAAATAAGCTGCACAAATTATTGAATAGAAACATAGAAATAAAGTTGTGGCATAAATAAGCCTGTGTTTCTCGGGATTTTCTTTGTGATGCCCCTTGGACTGACATCTTCAACCTCCCAATTGAAAACTCTGCCACTGAGGCTCCTTCTTGGGTGAAAGTCGTCATTGACACTTTCATCCCTTCTTGGAAATACCAGATGAAATTGCAATCCTTAACATGGCTCACACCAGCATGTTCAGTCACCATAGCACACTATTTTTGACTATACCAGCGTGAGAGCTCTCGTTATAACAGGGGTCTATTTTCTACTACCTGTACAAATGTAAGCGAGTTCTCGAAGGAGCTGTCTTTGCTGAGAGAATGAGGCACCACACAGCCTTTAAAAACTTTGACTCTCCTGATTACTGACATCTCTGTAATAGAGTACTAAATAAGTGCAGGGTCTCTATTCCCCTACTCTTCAATCAATTTGAGGCGATCATCGTCTGTGGATAAAGCTGTTATGCTTTACTTGGAAATTCTCCTCAAACTCAACTCTAGACTCATCTGGAATATCCCTGCCTAACTTCCCACTTAGAACTGATTCTCTGTTGACTGATATGCATATAACCCCTTCCATAGTTTCTGCTATCATCTAACCTGAGTATGTGAACCGAATGGCATCCATGTAATAGTCATTAAAAAGTGTGCTCTTGAACTAGCTCCTGTTCACTCTAAACTATACAATATATTCCTTGCTACCTCTTGCTTTCCTACTTACTGGAAGTCATTGTCTGTTGTTTCAGTTTTTAAGAACTCTGATGAACTGTCCGACCCTTCCAACTATCAGTCTATTAGCCTTCTAGAAACTCTTAGGAAATTCCTAGAGACCCTAATCAATGCTGGTTCATCATCTCTCATCACAGAGCCTTTTCTCAGATAAGCGATACGGCATTCATTTTTTCCAGGTCAACTGCTGATGTACAAACAATAATTGCAGAAAGAGTCTGTCATGCTCTAGATAAAAAACGTGAAACCCAGGCTGTAGCATTAGACATCTCGAAAGCTTTTGACAGCGTCTGGCATTCAGGTCTTCTCCACAAGCTGAAAAGTTACAGTATCTCTGGGCACATTTTTGAGTTGATCCAGTCATTCCTATCAAATCGTGAAATGGAAGTTATCCTGAACGGCCACTCGTTTACATCCATTCGTACAAACACAGGTGTCCCCCAGGGCTCCGTCCTTGCCCCTACGCTGTTTTTAATCTTCATTAATGACTTTCCCAATGACATCAGCTCTCAACTTGACATCTATGCTGATGACACTACCATTTACACCTGCCTCAATAGAAAGGCTGATCAGTCCAACAAGGTCAAAATGGCAGCTGGTGACCAAAACGACCTCTAGACTGTCGTTAACTGGGGCGAAAGATGGCTTGCCAATTTTAATGCCTCCAAAACTAAAATTCTCTCCATTAATCATCTGGGAGACCCCTCTCTGCCTTTCATCAGCATGGCTAATACTATCCTCCGGGAAAGTGACTCGTTGCACCTTCTCTGGTTAACGTTCTCAGCTGACATGAAGTGGAAAGACTACATTGAATCCATTGATAGCTCAGCTCATAAAAAAGTCAGTTCACTGTGCTGGGCAAGACAATTTTTCTTTCCAGAATCTATCTTAGATATCTATAAGTCTACATTCACCTATCCTTAGAATATTGCTGCCATATATGGTCCAGTGCTTCTGCTGGGTCTCCTTGATAAGATCGAAAAAAGAATCAACAATATTGTTGGTCCTGATCTAGCAGCTCGGCTTCAGTCACTTGCCCACTACTGCAATGTTGCCTCTCTGTGATTTTTCTATAAATACTTCACAGTAATTGTTTAGTGAGCTCTTTGCTATGGTACTTAGACTTTTTTTAATATGTGCAATACTAGACTGGCAGCGAGATCTCGTCAATTTACAGTTTAGCTAGCTAGATGTAGCCATACGTTCTATGTTAAAAGTTTCTTGCATTTCTCACTTGTGGAACTCCCTTCCGGTTCCATGCTTTCCAGCCAATTTAATCTGCAAAAATTTAAATATAATGTCAATCGCTATCTGCTGTTCACCTGATTGCTCTTTTCTCTTCCCACTCATTATTAATGTTTCTGTTCCTAATTCTTCCACACCCTGTAACCCCTTGTGTTTTAGTGGCTTTACTGCCTTGCTTGTGGAACTCCCTTCCATTTCCATGTTTTCCAGCCAACTTTAAGCTTCAAATATTTAAATGCAATTTCAATCACTATCTACTGTCCTCCTGATTACTCTTTCCTCTTCCCGCTCATTATTAATGTTTCTCTTCCTAATTCTTCCACACCCTGTAACCACTTGTGTTTTAGTGGCTTTACTGCCTTGCTTGTGGAACTCCCTTTCGTCACCATGTTTTCCAGCCAACTTTAAGCTTCAAATATTTAAATGCAATTTCAATCGCTATCTACTGTCCTCCTGTTTACTCTTTCCTCTTCCCACTCATTATTAATGTTTCTGTTCCTAATTCTTCCACTCCCTGTAACACCCTTGTGTTTTAGTGGCTTTACTGCCTTGCTTGTGGAACTCCCTTTCGTCACCATGCTTTCCAGCCAACTTTAAGCTTCAACTATTTAAATGCAATTTCAATCGCTATCTACTGTCCTTCTGATTACTCTTTCCTCTTCCCACTCATTATTAATGTTTCTCTTCCTAATTCTTCCACACCCTGTAACCCCTTGTGTTTTAGTGGCTTTACTGCCTTGCTTGTGGAACTCCCTTCCGTTTCCATGTTTTCCAGTCAACTTTAAGCTTCAAATATTTAAATGCAATTTCAATCGCTATCTACTGTCCTCCTGATTGCTCTTTCCTCTTCCCGCTCATTATTAATGTTTCTGTTCCTAATTCTTCCACTCCCTGTAACTCCTTGTGCGTTTGTGGCTTGCATGGTGTGAAAACCGATTAAAAAAAAATAAAGATCCCCTTTTTTGTGGAGCTAAACATAACATGGTGATGCATTGGGACAATTGCTTATGGTAGCTATTGTCAAATGGCATACATCAAACAGACTATTCCCATAGAAGTATTACTCCAAATTAAGCATAAAACTTTAGTTTATTTCTATAGGCTAAACTAAAGGATTAATGTTTGTATATTATTAAATCAATTGCAATATTCTATTAAAAATATTCAGATCAATGTTTCGTTAGACAATATATTTCATTTCCTAATTGTTAAAACACAATGTTATTTATTTATTTATGCTTCAGAAATGAGCAAGTAGAATAATAGTCTAAAAGAATGGGAAAACTTGTTTGTCTTTTTTAAAATGTCAGTCACTTAATTTGATAGGAAAAAAAAGATGATGAATCATTGGCAAGACTTCAAATCTTATTATGCTTGTTTTCTGCAGGGTCATTATTGTTGTTGTTGTTGTTGAGTTGTTAGTATTTTTCATAACTTTTTTATTAGTAGAATTGTTCATCATCATCATCATGTACTGTTCCAATCTTATTATTCACCTCTGCCTTTCCTTCTTTATCCTCCTCATCTTTATTTTCTACTTCTCCATCCTATTCACTATCATCGTCTTCTTCTTCTTATTATTATTATTATAATTCCCCGCTGCCTTTTACTTCTTCTTTATCCTCATCTTCTTCATTTTCTACTTCCCCCTCCTATTCACCCTCATCTTCTTCTTCCCATTATTATTATTATTATTATTTTCTTTAATATCTGGCGTTTACACATTTCTTTCCAGGTCCCGCCCAGAGATCTAAGGTTAGAAATGGCATCATGACACTTTCCTCTGCAAAAAAAATAAAAAATAATTACATAGATAAAGCCCTTCGTAAAGTGTGGGCTGTACTTGTCAGAACAATTTTTTGTATCTCTTTGAGGCATGGACTTCCAGGGACCTCTTCAATTAGTCTACTGGAATCTTTTCCAAACAGTCCAAGGGCTCCAACTACAACAGGGATTGTTGATGTTCCCATGTGCCACATTTTTGAGATTTCTATTTCAAGGTCCTTGTATTTTGACAGTTTTTCGAATATCTTCAAAGATACATTGCAGTCTGCAGGGACTGCCATATTAATAAGGAGGCACTTATTTTGTTTGTGGTCTTTAATAACAATGTCTGGGCGGTTGGCTTTGATTGTTCTGTCAGTGTGTATTGTGTAGTCCCATAGAATTCTAACAGGTCCTATCTCCGTACCAGGTCTGAGTGGTGTTCGTACCAGTTTCTTTCAGTTTCCTTCCCATAGGAGTTGCAAATTTTCCAGTGCAGATATTGACCCACTCTGTCATGCTGGGTTTTATATTCAGTGGGTGCCAATATCATGCAACCTGGTACAAGATGATCAATGGTTTCTGGATATTTATCACAGAATCTGCATCTTGGGCTAACACAGTATTTTAGTATATGTGCTTGATAATTCCTAGTTAACAAGCATTGGTCCTGTGCAGCAATGATAAAACCTTCAGTTTCAGCTTTTAACCCTGCACTACGTAGCCACTGATTATTATTATTATTATTATTAATATTATTCACCTCTGCCTTTTCCTTCTTCTTTATCCTCATCTTCTTCATTTTCTACTTCTCCATCCTATTCACCATCATCTTCTTCTTCCCATTATTATTATTATTATTATTATTATTATTATTCACCTCTGCCTTTTCCTTCTTCTTTATCCTCATCTTCTTCATTTTCTACTTCTCCCTCCTATTCACCATCATCATCTTCTTCCCATTATTATTATTATTCACCTCTGCCTTTTCCTTCTTCTTTATCTTCATCTTCTTCATTTTCTACTTCTCCATCCTATTTACCATCATCTTCTTCTTCCCATTATTATTATTATTATTATTATTATTCCCCTCAAAATCAAAAACAAACAATGCACATCTGCAAAATTAAAAATATAAAAGGGCGACAATTTACCCATCGCACTCTTATGTTACTCTGTTTTCTGACTTTGCTGGGAATTTTTAAAATAATTTTCCTTTTCCTTCTTCTTTATCCTTATCTTCTTCATTTTCTACTTCTCTCTCCTATTCCCCCTCATCTTCTTCTTCCCATTATTATTATTATTATTATTATTATTATTATTATTATTATTCACCTCTGCCTTTTCCTTCTTCTTTATCTTCATCTTCTTCATTTTCTACTTCTCCATCCTATTCACCATCATCTTCTTCTTCCCATTATTATTATTATTATTATTATTATTCACCTCGGCCTTTCCCTTCTTCTTTATCCTCATCTTCTTCATTTTCTACTTCTCCATCCTATTCACCATCATCTTCTTCTTCCCATTATTATTATTATTATTATTATCATTATTATTATTCCCCTCTGCCTTTTCATTCTTCTTTATCATCATCATCTTCTACTTATCATCACAATCATCTTTTTCCCATTGAGTTCTATAAGTTAAGACACTGAGAGATGTTTTGGCAAGCAAAACTAAAATTATTGAAAATTATATTACTAAAATTACCCTTATGAAACACAGAGCTAAGAGGCCATCACATATAGCAATGTTTTTTATTTTCATAAACATTTTACAAAATTTTACATACTTTTTATACTTGATTTTTCATGCACTTTATTTAAGTGGGTTACAAAGTGAACAAACTCAATTGGGTCTTTTTTCTTGATAAATTATTTCTAAGAAATAAAAGTCCAAAGAATCTTTACTTTAGAAATTGCAATTTACTTTCCCTGTTAATTTTCTTTTTTAGGAGAGATCCCCAAAATTATTTTTAAAATTCCCAGCAAAGTCAGAAAACAGAGTAAGGCAAGAGTGCGATGGGTAAATTGTCGCCCTTTTATATTTTTAATTTTGCAGATGTGCATTGTTTGTTTTTGATTTTGTCGACTTCACAGTATAGTTGGGTTGGTCGGGCACCGTCTGTGAGAAAAAGAGCACCATGATGGAATTCACTCTTCCAGAAATCTGGAAACAGCATACTGTACTGCTTGGCATTCACACATTTTGGAATGTTTGGGTGTCAATCTGAGGACAGTACAGAGGATGTGAAAAGAGTCGAAGGAGTCTAATGGTGATTACAAAGGTGTTTTGGAGTGATCACTTGTGATGGTGATGTTATGCATTCATTCATCGTCCCACAGAGCCTCAGACTCAACATGGAGGCCTACATCAATTGCCTTGAGGAGGTAGTGCTGCCCTGAGTCAAGACAGTGGCTGTTGGAAGAACCTATATCTGGAATCAGGATTCTGCAGCATGCCAAAGCAGCAGGAGAATCCAGTCATGGCTGTCAGACAATTTCTGCAACCGTATCACCCCTTACATGTGACTGCAACCCCCTTGATCATTATGGGTGGGGTGCAGTTGAGCAAGAGACCAACAAAACTCCTTGTAACACCAAAGATGAATGGAAAGCAAGGATTAAGGCAGCATTCACCAATTTAAATAGGTGTATATAAGTTCACTTATCATCCAATTCCCAATTATATAATTTATCATCCGAAAAGAAAAAAATTATTAGATCGCATGAGAAATTGAAATAAAAAACTAAATAAAACGCCTTGTCTGTCGTTTTCAATGAAATGTACACACATATATATATATATATATATATATATATATATATATATGGTCATGTGTGACGTCATGAGCTGTGGTGCAATTTTCGCCTTCAGCGTCTTATATGCACGTGTTTATCGTTGCTTGGAAATCATCCATATAAACAATAACAGACTATCATCAATTTCTTGTTCGTGTATTGCTTAATATATTGTGTAATTGTCATCTTCGATAATGGCTTATGTAAGCCGAAAGCTTAGATGGGAATAAAAAACATGTATCAATATTGTGATTTTCTTTCATTGTTTAATGATAATGTTATTAAGCTTATCAGACGATGTGAAAAGAACTTACATAAAATAAATAGACAACACTTATCTATATTATTTAATGAAACATGTATGAATGAAGAAATGCTGCCTAAATACACACAATATATATATATATATATATATATATATATATATATATGTAATGTGTTAAAAATTCCCTTTCTCCATAGCGTGCACTGATAGCCTAGAGTTAAGAGTCTCTGATGGATGTCAAATCGGTCAAGTTTCAATCCTGGCTTGAAGCAATCATGTGTCTAGACACACTGAAGGGCTATAATACAGCAAAACAGTCTGCTGGTGGCTGACTATATATATATATATATATATATATATATATATATATATATATATATATAAAAGTGTAAATTGAGGTCAATACCCTGTTGCTGCAGAGTGTTGGCCTCAGGAGGCGGGCACTGTGGGTGTTGACAAACACAAATGTGCCTGAACAGGTGTCTGCAACATTGATTTGCTAGTTGCCTTAATTGACTGGTATAGCCTGATAAGAGCAGCCAGACATTATATATATATATATATATATATATATATATGAAAAATTTCTCAGAGTTAACCTGTAGAAAAAGACAATATTTATAAATGTAAAAGACAATAGGAAACCTGTAATATTAGCCAACGTGTTTCGTCCAATGTGGACTTTTTCAAGGCAAAAACGAAATGAATTTATTAAAGCAAAGTAACTAATAATAACAAAAGGTCCTTAGCAACTGGAAGAATCTAGAAAATGCTATTACAAATACTGTCAGGTGTGGAAATATTGTTTTTATTGTGTTGACGGATTCAACCATTTTCTTTTAATTTCTTGATACAGTTGTGTATGTTTGCTTGGGAGAATAGTAATTCTGTTAGGAAAGGTGATATAGGGAAAAATGCATATATATATATATATATGCATTGGGTGTGATAGAAAGAGAAGAGGAGGAGGAGGATGCCAAGAAGGAAAGAGAAGAAGAAGAGAGAGAGGAGGAGGAGAAAAGCAAGGGTATTATAAAGGTATCACCCAATTAACCCCCCACCGATGCATTTATAATACCTTTGCTTTACTCCTCCTCTTTCCTTCTTCACATCCTCCTCCTCCTACCTTTCTATCACACTCAATGCCAAAATCACCTGCCGATACCATAAGGTTGAAACCAAGGTAGAAAAATCAAATGATCACCTAATTTTTAAATTTAAAAGTTCTCCATGATATTTTTTTCACACATGTATAGAACACTTTTTGATACTACTGTTCTCTGGTTCAATTCAACCCTGACCATTAACCTTTATATATATATATATATATATATATATATATATATATATATATTTACTGATATTGCCTGTCAAGTGGACCAAACAATTAAACAAACGTTTGTCTATGAAAATCTGGAGTAGAGGTGCTGAATATAGCATCAATCATCTAAGTGACAAATTTTATATTTGTATTAATTATATATATATATATATATATATATATATATATATATATATATAAAAGTGAACATAGAAGTCAACACTTAGAGGCAACAGTCTGTTTCATGCTAGATGCAATCGTCAGGCAACTCTGTCGCCTCTAAGTGTTGACTTCTATGTTCACTTTTATATTTACACACGCTCTATCTCTGATATTGAGCACTTTATCCCATAAATATAGCACACTTTAAGACTATATTTCTTCATATATATATATATATATATATATATTATATATATATATATATATATATATATATATTCAGTTTGAATTAAAAACAAAAAAATCCTTGATAATAGCTAAAAGAATAGCTGAAAGCACTTGCACATACAAAACATTTGGTTAATTTTTACACATCTTATATCCAGAAAAAAAACTTATACAAGCACAAGAAAAATTGAATGAAAATGCTTAACCACAGTACCTTGTCAGTCGTCTTTAATGAAACTTGTATAAAATAGGGATTGCTGCCCAAATACACAATAAATAGATAGTGATATACAAAATATAATTGATTCTAGAATTAAAATTCTCTGAGGGAATGCACTTTATTAATTAAATCTCAGATGAAATGCTTATTTTTTTCTATTCATATTTTATATATCGTATATTACAAATCTCATGTAATTATACATTTTATATGCCTGCATTTTTACAAAATAAAACAGGATACAGTCTCTTGGTGAGGCCACTTTAAGTTTTCAGCTGACAGCCAATGTCCAGTTGTTTAAAAAACAGAACAAAAAAAAACCCTGTTGTTTGTGTAAGTAGGCCATTTTGTCACTGGGTTGTAACCCGGAAATAAAAAAAAATGCCCATGTACTGATAGTCGCAAATAGTAATCAAACTTTAAGGAAACCAATATTAGTAGCATTTATTTTGTCTTGCATGCAGTTTCCATCTTGATAAGATGAAGAGGATTGCTTTAATAAGTCAACTGAGCTGTTTATAACTGGTGGTAAGGATTTTTTTTTTTAAATTGTTTCGCTCCAAGTGAGGCAGTAATGCCACAAGAACACAAGGGGTGACAGGGAGTGAAAGTGGAAAAAAATGAGATTGAAAATAGGGAGCATTGAGGAAAGAACAAAAAAGGAACAGGGTTCAAGAAAACAAGATGGTGATTGAATTTAAATTTTTGAAGATTGTAATTATCAGGGAAGCAAGAAATCAGAAGGGAGCTCCACATGTGAGAAGTGTGACAACAGAAGTAGTGCAGGATTTACTTATAGGCTTAGCAGGCTGAAGACTAGGGCCTAAAAATCTAGGGGTCCTCCAAGGTGTATAATATATTTGACACTGTCATAGGCCTTTTTAACAGATGCTGTCATAATGCATTGTAGACTCTAAACAACCCTTCAGTAATTTAAAACACTCGTCGTCTTCTTTAGCTTTACTCAAATCATTTAACACTTCCATTTTCCTCTGCTTGTGAGAATGCAGTATTTGGAGGGTCCTCACAAGCACCTCTCTTCATCCAAATATGACCCTGTGTAGAAATGGCAGTTGCATCTAGTTATTTTTTAAAAAAAGAGGTCAATATATTTACCTTTGCACATAAGCAAATGTAACAAATTTGAGTGAAATTTAAACTCACCTTCCCAATTTCACTTTCCGAGCAATAACCAATTACCTCTGCACATCCATATACACACATCTATTTTATATATATATATATATATATATATATATATATATATATATATATATTGTTATAATAAGTAATTTGTAGTAAATGAAGTTCTATTCCTCAGACGCTGCTTGTACAACACTGAATGCTTCTTGGAATGCACCGTTCTCAAATTCACACACTCATGACCAATGTAAAAATCACCACCACCTTCTTACTATGCCAGCCTTTTTTATTATGCAAAAACACGGCCAAGTGTTCTTGGCTTCATCTTCAGTGAAATGACATCTGCCAGTCCAACCAGTCAGCACACAGATTGCTATCAGTCAAACTGCGCTAAGCTGTATAAAAAAACAATGTTTCAGAATCATACACTTCCAGTATTACTAAGGTATGTGGGGTGGTGAGTCATGCCATTTTCAAAGGAACAAAATGTTGCTGCTATGTGTCGCGTATTGAGGTAAGGAAGTTGTTATTTTCCTTTACACCAGATGCAAGCCACTCTGACTCATTTACTTCAATGCAATTGTTCACTATATATTTTAAATAAAAACAGACCACTTTAAGTTTCCATATAATAAATTATTTCACCACAGCCCTTTTAAAGGACTGCGGATCATCAGATTTTATTTCCAAAGGTTGAAACGAAAAATGAAAAGAAATTTACACATTTATGACGGGCAGTAATAAGTATATGTAAATTAACGAAATTTAAAAATGTTAATTTACATATACTTATTACTGCCCGTCATAAATGTGTAAATTTCTTTTCATTTTTCGTTTCAACCTTTGGAAATAAAATCTGATGATCCGCAGTCCTTTAAAAGGGCTGTGGTGAAATAATTTATTACATGGAACCTTAAAGTGGTCTGTTTTTATTTAAATTATTAGCTCTGATTTACATTGAGCTCTCTGGATTTTATCCTCCTTGGGTCTACCCATACGGATTACCTAGTTTTTCGTAAACTATATATATATATATATATATATATATATATATATATATATATATATATATACACAATATAATCTATTAATCATTCACTGAAATACAATACAGACTAATATTAATACAAATTCAAAGGGATGTACACCAATGTTTTATAGATTATGCAAAAGCATTTGACAAGGTACATTACAAAGAACTGTTTGAACTGCTAGGTAAGCTTGATATATTTGGGAAGGATATTAGAATAATCAAGAACCAAACCTGGGAGAAAACCATCTGCATGAGCATAGAAAATGAATTTGGTAAATATACAAAAATAGAAAGGGGTCTAAGAGCAGGATATCTGTCTTTTCAGAGGATTTATAGCAAAAAGTGCACAAACTAAGAATTGGGGTTAACACACAAGAGTGAATTCGAACAAACAAATGTAATATTCTGACTTCAAGACAAGACAGACCAGGGCCAAGTCAGATGAAACTCAGAACTGGCCTATCTTTATTGGCAAGGAAGAAATCCCAGCATGCATTTGTGTGCTTCTGCCTATAGAGATTTTCCAAGCATAGCTTAGATGTGGCAAAAGGCTGAAAGTATGGGGGAAACAAAGTGAGGATCAAACTCACTATTCAGTCGTAATTGTTCTAGCAAGACAAGATTGCTAACCATTACACCATGCCGAGGTGTCCTGTGCTCCTGCCTATAAATTGTGGAGGGGAACGTGTTGTGCAGTCATCCCCAAAGCTGGATAGGAAGCAACAGAAATTGCTTTATTTATGTTTTGGATTTAGGATTTACACTTTATCTGCTTTCTTTTTTTCCATTCCTTTTTCTTTGTGGATGAATTCAATATTTTTACAAGGCCAGATTTTCATTTCTCACCAATCTTCCATGAATAGGTGACATCCAATATTTTTTTTTTTTTGAAAAAGCCTTATATACAGGTCTATATCAGACGGATATATATCAGTTAACTAATAATGTGATGCATTTTATGTCCATCAATTTACAAAAAGTCTTCTGTATTTTACAAGTACAGGATTAATCTTACAAGTACAGGATTAAAATTAATCTTTTAATTAAATGCTTGATTTGTTTGACTACTCACACAATGTAGACTCAAGCTCATAGGCTTCAAATTAGAGAATTCTAGCAAAAGATTTAAAAACAAAAAAAACACCAACAATAATTACATTATTTACATGAAGAATATTGTTCTCATCTTTGTTGTTGTTATCATGTCTTAGTCATTGTAGCTTCTGGCTTTCATCAGGGTGAAGAGACAGACCGGGACTGAATCATATGAAACCAAGAACTGGCCCATTTTATTAGTTAGGAAGAAATCCCAGCATGCATTTGTGTGCTTCTGCCTATAAATTGTGGAGGGGAAAGTGTTGTGCAGTCATCCCCACAACTGAATAGGAACCAACAGAAATTGCTTTATTTATGTTTAGGATTTACACTTTAATTATGGGATCACATGAAGACGCAAGGGATTATGGCTATATGGACAAATATAAAAGCAACTAATTTTTCCCAGTGCGGCGTTCTTGGAGTGATGTTCACGGTTGGCAGCAGGAAAAGTATGTTAGTGCGATTTTGAGACAGAACTCAAGAAGGAACGACTCGAGGTTGGAATACTAGTTGGGAGAGCTTGAATTTACTCGCTGGTTGCTGTTTTCTTTTTATTTCACCACACAGGTACGGGATTAAAATTAATCTTTAAATAATTGATTTATTTGACTACTCACACAATGTAGACACAAGCTCATAGGCTTCAAATTAGAGAATTCTAGCAAAACATAGTGTTCTGGCTTCAAGACAAGACAGACTGGGACTGAGTCGGATGAAACCGAGAACTTGTCTATTTTATTGGCTAGGAAGAAATCTTAGTGTGAATTTGTGTGCTTCTGTCTATAAATTGGGGAGGGGAAAGTGATTTGCAGTCGTTCTAATAAGGATTGGAATGAACAATTGAATTTTAAAGATTGACTGAAATTGTATGCAAAACACTTTGACGGGGTACATCACAAAGAACTTTTAGAATTTCTAGGTATGCGTCATATATCTGGGAAGGCTATTATAATAATCCAGAAATGGGAGCAAAGTACCTGCATGAAGATAGGAAACGTATTCAGTAAGTACACAAAAATAGAAAGGGGTGTAAAACAAGGATATGTCTTCTCAGTCAGTTATGTGCCATGCATGATACACACTTAGGCGATCATGTATCTTTCGATACATGACTGAAGAGGCAGATTTTTTTCCAACAGTAGGTTGCCATTTATTTCTGTGGTAGACCAGTTGCCATTCAAAGCTATAGAACCTGGTCTGTTCTGCTATTTACCCTTAGCTGGGAGGACAAGAGGATTCATACCTTTCCTAAGGGTACTATCATATATGTGAATGTAATAAGTTCGACTGGAATTCAAACGGCTCTCCAATTCTCACTGGACCTATTCCACCTTTACACTGAAGCAATCCTGAGAGAGTTAGAATTTCTACCAGGATTCATTACAATCTTAAAGACATTAGATATGCAGATCACATGTCTTGACAGCAGACATAGAAAGCAAAATACAAGAACTTCTACAGAACATAGTAAAGGAAAACGGGAAGAAAGGAATAAACATCAACTGCAAGAAGATAGAATGTATAGTCGTCAACAAAAGGGTGAGCCCAACATGCAAATTACAAATCAGAGATGCCAAAATTAAACAATTATTCAAACTGTTATCCTCATCTTCACTGATATATTCACAACGTTTCGGCTGTTGCATGCTCCAGCCTTCTTTACGTGATTGGAATTTTGAACTGGACCCTTTGTTTTGTTCACCGGGGTAGATTGTTCTAGTTCCACATGCTATGCCTCTTCTAGATGTCTTAAGTTCATATGGCCCGGTGTATAAAGACATTGGTTATGATATGTATCTAGACACAACAGATACCAGAAGTTTAAAAAATTAAAAGAAAACAGTTAAATCCAAAACCTTCTATTATTTAAAATATATAAGAAAATAAATTTCTCAAAATCAAAATAATAAAAATAACTAGCAGCCATACCCAGCTGGTCGATCAGAAAAAGCGTTCAATTAGAATGGAGCAAAAACAGCATCATGTTTACATGTAACAGAGTCTATCTTCTTCAATTAAAGTACTTTCATTAAAAAACATTTTGAATTAATGCAGTTACTGATATAACAGAAGTAGTCTGTATTTATTCAACCGGTTAGCCGAGGACATGGAGGCGTAAAACAGGCACCATGAACACCCACTTCAGACCACAATTATTTTTGAGTTTTTGTAATTCAATCTGTCAATGTGCTACCAGTGATGTAAAAGAGGATACATTTATAAAGCAATTGTTAAGTTTGATGAAAATTGTTGAAAAATCAATGAAAAATAAGAAAGAAACCAGTAAAAATTGCTTTTTTTCGCTATTTACGTGGGTTTTCACTATATGGAGGAACACAATTATCAAGTTAAATGACTGTTAAACAATCAACTTCTTGTTGGCTACAATTGAGTGAAGCTTGTATTAGATTGGTTGAAAATTGAGGGAGTTTTTAGTTTAAAATTTATGTTGAAATCGATATTTTGTTTTCCATGGTTTTTCAGTAAATGCAGTGGCGTAAAAATAAAAATGAGGCATTGTTGATCTCATCATGATGTAAGTAAACTATATACTGAGTTTGAATGAAATTGGAGGAAAAATTTGAATTTATTGATTTTTGATCAGCTTTGTTGATTATTGATTTTTTTACACTAAGAACCTATCTTTCACATTGTATAATGTATGTGCCAAGTTTGGTCAAAATCGGTTGGATGGATCTCAAGTTAAAAGGTATCACACAGACAGAATGATAGACACACATACATCCTCTGTTTTATATATATATATATATATATATATATATATATATATATATGTCATCCACAGACAGACTGTTTTGCTGTATCACAGCTCTTCAGTGTGGCTAGACGTCCGGTTGCCTTTAGCTAGGATCGAAACCCAACTGAATTGGCGTCAGTTGGGAATTCTACCACTAAGCCATCAGTGCACGGCAGGGATGAAGGTAAATTTTAGCATATTTATTTTTAGATAAACACAGTGACCAACAGGACTCAATTCGCTTTTGCCGACTATATTAGCCTTAATAGTCACCGTTTACAAACCCATACTTCCTTCCGCAGAGAGCTCAACCGAAATTAATTTTTCAGAAATAATTACATTATTAAAAAAAATTAGATCTAAATTTTCCATGAGTCACTCAGAAATTAATACACTTTCTATATATTTTCGCCTTTATAAATTTAAAAAAAAAATTAATTTATGAGTCTCCCTTGGTAAAATTACACCCAGAATCCTATAGCATATCACCTTTCTTAACAAAACTACATATAATGTAAGATATCTAAAAACAAGAGAAATGAAAAAAAATAAAAACAGAAGTGGTAGGAAACTGAATGAGTTTGGCTATGCTGCACATCTAGACACCAGAAATTTAAAATCTAAATTTAAGCATCCCCTATATTTTCAGTGTTTTCTCTCAATATATTAGGTCATCCCATAAGTTCTGTCCGAATTTTAACTTTTTGTAAAATGAACGAAATTTAATGAGTAAATTATAATGTCTAATAGAGCTGAACATTATTTTTATGTTTAGATGCATTTAAACTGATCAAATTTTATTTCAGAGAACAATAAAATTAAATTTTGTTTGATTAAAACCCTGCTAACATGGAAGTACCCAAGAATCATTTGAGGCACATAATGCTTTATGAGTTCAAGAAAGGAAACTCAGCAGCCAAATCGGCTCAAAACATTCACTCAGTTTATGGAGAGGAATGTGCGAATGAAAGAACTTGCAGAAGATGGTTTGCAAAATTCAGAGGTGGAGATTTCACCCTTGAAGATGAAGATCGAACCGGACGTCCAATTGAGTTTGATAAAAAGCTTCTTGAAGCAGCCCTTGAAGAAAATCCTGCTTTATCAGTTGAGGAATTGGCAGTGGTTCTCAGTTCAAACCATACAACTGTTCATCATCATCTTCAACAACTTGGAAAAGTTCCTAAACTTGGAAAATGGGTGCCTCATGAATTGTCTGAAAACAACCTCAAATCCCGAGTTGACATCTGCACTTCTCTCCATTCTTGCCAACTTGTTTCACCCTTTTTGGATAGACTTGTGACTGGTGACGAAAAATGGATCTTTTATCGAAATGTTAAGCGTCGTAGACAGTGGCTTGGTAAAGGGGAAGGACTCCAGCCACAGCCGAGAAGGGAACTTCATGGACAAAAGGGTCTTCTTTCAATCTGGTTGGATTGCCAAGGAATAATCTACTCTTAATTCTTACCACCTAATGCAACAATTAATGCTCAAATATACTGTCAGCAATTAGAGTGTTTGAACCAAGCTTTGATGAAAAAAAGACCTGCTCTAGTGAATCGAAAACAGGGGATGTTTCATCAGGACAATGCGCGACCACACACATCAAGAATCACGTCACAAAAGATCGAAGAACTTGGTTGGGAGAAAATTCCTCATCCACCTTATTCTCCCGACCTTGCTCCTTCAGACTACCATTTGTTTCATAGCTTACGGAATCATTTGGAAGAAACAGCATTTGTAACACAGGAAGAGGTTAAAACTGACATTTGTGAGTTCTTTGAATCAAAGCCAAAAGAATTTTACAGTAATGGAATTAGTAAGCTTGTTAATAGATGGAAGGAAGTCATAGATAATCAGGGAAAATACATTGTTGATTGAATCTGTAATTAAATGTAACATTTGGTCACTTGTTTTCTTTATTCAAAATTCGGACAGAACTTGACCTGATAGAATTGTAGCCAACATTTGTTGTATTTCAATCCATGCTATGACATATATACGATTCCATCAATAAAAACATTATTTAATTTGAAAAAGTTTGAAGGACAAAATGGTTTTGAGTGAGTGAATCCTGTGGATCTTGGTGAAGACCATGCTTTTTCAGACATTGTAGATTGACACTGAAGAATCATAAAGAACTGTACCAGATAACAGAAAACACATCGCTTGAGAATTTATAACAGTAGCAACAGGTAAAACAGTTATCACAAGTAACTTGAAAACACTACTTCAAATAAAAGGTTAGGAAGGAAGCATTCATTTCCACAGCAAATATCAATTTCTCAGCATTAAAAATGGTTTGGAGTGAGTGAATCTTGTGAATTTTGGCAAAGACCACCCTTCTTCGAACATTGGGGTCTGGCGCTACAGAATCACAAAGAACTGTACCAGATAACAGAAATCATATCCCTTGAAAATTTTCAACAGTAGCAACAGCTAAAATAGATAGCACTTTTAACTCAAAGAGAAAATAATGACAAAATCAAGATGTTGGTATTCTACACTATTTCAAATAAAATGTTCAAAACGAAGCCGCCCCCCACCCCAACATCAATACCGGAAAGAACAATAATCGTCACAGAACTTATGAAATTTGTTTTCCTGAAAAATTGCTTTAAAAGAAAG
This sequence comes from Acanthosepion esculentum, assembly GCA_964036315.1. NCBI lineage: Eukaryota > Metazoa > Mollusca > Cephalopoda > Sepiida > Sepiidae > Acanthosepion > Acanthosepion esculentum. The sequence continues at coordinate 73,923,870 of OZ038501.1, forward strand.
ATTTTATAAATTTCAACTGATGGTAGCACTGGCTGTTTGGTCAATGAATGCTGAATGTTTCCTCATAAGGAAACAACTAATATTAACATATTACAAAATGGTTTTGAGCGAGTGAATCCCGTGAATCTTGGTGAAGACAAACCCTTTTTTGAATCACAGAAAGAAGTGCAAGAAAGAAAACTATAAGAATAGAACTTATCGCTAGATTTCAACTGTATGATACCTAGTAACCAATCAAGTAACCAAAAGATACCAAAGAGGAGAGCTCATTAGAATAACTGTCATGAAAATATTTATAGAAAAGGCAGAGGGAAGCCATGTTATGGAAATTTACTGAACTCAAGATCATCATCAGCACCCGCTCGCATCTGTGCATCAGGATCATCATCATCTCTCCTTATTCTCTTTCTCCCCTCTGCTGGTGGGGTAGCAGAGATGGCTCAGCCTAGTGCTGAAGAGTCGTGAACAGGAGTGACAGAGGAGTGTGAGTGGTGGAAGCAGCTGGGCAAGTCAGGTCTTCTGACAGCATTCTGCATATCCTCTTCATGTTGACTGTCAGACTCGAAAGTCTCGGTCTTCCCTCAGATGGTCCTACACCAAGAAGGCCAATTTTCAGCAATGGTTTCCCAGGTCACAGGGTCAATGTTGGACTGTGTCAGGGATGTGTTCAACTCTCCGTAGCCTCTTGCAATTGGTGACTTCTCCAAACAGGATTATATGTGTTAGCCAAGTGGGATGCATTCTGGACACAGGTCAGGACTAATAACATTACAGATCCTTCTTTGGATTTTATCAAGAATCTCAAGATAGCAAGATAATGGCAGATAATTTTTGTAAAATCTAGGATATATTTTTTTCAGTGGTTCAGGTCACAACCAAGTAGATTCATACAAGACAATGTTCTTTCCCATTCTGCAAAGCTGATTATTGCCCACCTTTCCCCCAAAATGGTTTGAAAGTCACCAAATAAATGAACTGACCTCCAACCTCTTCCATAGAAAAAAGAGATTACTATGAAAATGGAAAACAGTATTTAAGTAAAAAAAAGATATTTGTGAAGTGGTAATGGCAATATTAGCCATTTCCTTATAAGGAAACACTCAGCATTCATTGACCGAGCAGTCAGTGCCATTGTTGGTTGAAATTTATAAAATATTTCTTTTAAAATTTTTCAGCAAGTTAGATTTCTCAAGTTCCATAGCTGTTAACACTCTTTCTAGTATTGATGGGGGCTTCCTTCTAAACCTTTTGTTTGAAGCCATGTGGAATATCAACATCTTATGCCATTATTTTCTCTTTGCATTACATGTGCTATACATTTTAGTAGTTGCCATTCTTGAAAGTCCTCAAGTGATGAAGTTTCTCTTATCTAGTACAGTTATTTGATTGTGATTCTTCAGAGCAAGTCCATAGGTTTTGAACAAGGATGGTCCTCACCGAGATCTACAGATTTCATTCACTCAAAGCCATTTTTAACCATTAACCTGAGAAAGCAGCTGTATACAGCTGTCCTGACAGTTTAGATATTTCTCAATGAGTTTGGCACCATGCACAACATCCATATAAAAGTCTCAATCTGATGTGGCTATTTAAGAACATGATTCAAGTTTTTAAGTAAATGTTTTGGTTCTGCAGAAATTTGCATTGTTGGGTGTAACTAACCTGGGCACAGCCTATCCTATATTCATTCCCCCTCATCTCCTATGCTAAATTTGTTATAACTGATCAATGTACTGAGTTATTTGAAGTGTTTGGTATTTACTACTAAATCCACACCCTGGATTTTTATGATGGATTCAGGGTAGGTGACATCATTGCTTTCATTCCATGTTTTGGAAATATTTGTCTCAAGTTCTATTTCTTGGAACACTTAGAAGAAGATGTTGATATTTTTGTTCAAGATCATTCTTATCCCAACTATGAATACCTATGTCATCAGCATCATCCCCTCATCATCAGTACACTAGCCTCGGGAGGGAAAGCAGATTCAGTGTCTTCTGTTAGGAGATTTGTTTGGGATGTGTCATTAAATGATCAGTGCCCATCTCTTCGCGTCCGTGCTTGTACATGTGATGGACATAGTATCGGAAAAGATTAAATATACAGGGGTTCTCATTTCCTCTTTCTCATACTCCTGATAAGGCTTGAAATGTTTCCATATTGGATTCCGCACTAGATATGTATGATTTTGTAGACTGATACAGTGCCTAAGAAATCAGTGATTGAAGGAGAGATGATAGTTATAGAATGTCAAGTTGCCCATATTAAGAAGTAAAGTAATAAAATTTGTCCATGTATAACAAATATTGGATCAATCAAATATATATTTATATAGTCTCTATCTTTTGGATTTATTTATTTATATAAATTTGTTGCAATTTGTATAAAAATATTGGATCAATATACAAATATTGGGTCAATCAAATATATATTTATACAGTCTCTATCTTTTGGATTTATTTATTTATATAAATTTGTTGCAATTTGTATAAAAATATTGGATCAATATACAAATATTGGGTCAATCAAATATATATTTATATAGTCTCTATCTTTTGGATTTATTAATTTATATAAATTTGTTGCAATTTGTATAAAAATATTGGATCAATATACAAATATTGGGTCAATAAAATATATATTTATATAGTCTCTATCTTTTGGATTTATTTATTTATATAAATTTGTTGCACTTTGCATACAAATATTGGATCAATCAAATATATATTTATATAGTATCTATCTTTTGGATTTATTTATTTATATAAATTTGTTGCAATTTGTATAAAAATATTGGATCAATATACAAATATTGGGTCAATCAAATATATATTTATATAGTCTCTATCTCTTGGATTTATTTATTTATATAAATTTGTTGCAATTTGTATAAAAATATTGGATCAATATACAAATATTAGGTCAATCAAAGATATATTTATATAGTCTCTATCTCTTGGATTTATTTATTTATATAAATTTGTTGCAATTTGTATAAAAATATTGGATCAATATACAAATATTGGGTCAATCAAATATATATTTATATAGTCTCTATCTTTTGGATTTATTAATTTATATAAATTTGTTGCAATTTGTATAAAAATATTGGATCAATATACAAATATTGGGTCAATCAAATATATATTTATATAGTCTCTATCTTTTGGATTTATTTATTTATATAAATTTGTTGCAATTTGTATAAAAATATTGGATCAATATACAAATATTGGGTCAATAAAATATATATTTATATAGTCTCTATCTTTTGGATTTATTTATTTATATAAATTTGTTGCAATTTGTATAAAAATATTGGATCAATATACAAATATTGGGTCAATAAAATATATATTTATATAGTCTCTATCTTTTGGATTTATTTATTTATATAAATTTGTTGCAATTTGTATAAAAATATTCGATCAATATACAAATATTAGGTCAATCAAATATATATTTATATAGTCTCTATCTTTTGGATTTATTTATTTATATAAATTTGTTGCAATTTGTATAAAAATATTGGATCAATATACAAATATTGGGTCAATCAAATATATATTTATATTGTCTATCTTTTGGATATATTTATTTATATAAATTTGTTGCACTTTCAATAAAAAGCCTGACACCCACAAAAACAACTTATTAATACTTTTAATAAGGACAGATGTGATAAGCTGAATGTCCCATGATATATTACTCATATAAAAACATTAACATGTATATAATAATATCTGACATTAATATACAGACACACACATATATATATGTATGTGTGTGTGTGTGTGTGTGTTTGTGTGTCTGCATTTGTGCATGTGTATTTTTTTAAATACACACACACATATATGTGTGTCTGTGTATTTCTTTGAAACTAAGCAAAATGACTTGGCAGTGTTTTAAAGACACCCAAACATGGAATTACTATTACATCCCATGTAGCACAGCTTAGAATTTCTACTACTTCTATACAATCCAGCTTAGTACATCAAAAGAAAGAAATATAGCAATAATGAACCTCTTGAAAATGGCTAATGTGTTGGCCAAAATTACTTGAGACAATAATCACTATTGACAGTTTGTATACTCTCTTAGACTCCATAAAAGGAAAAAGATAAGATCATTAGAAAAACAATAAAAAAAAACTTATAAAATTTTCCTTGCACATCACATTCAATTAAACATGTATAAAAGAAAGATTGGTACTCAAACTTGTGTGTGCATGTACGTATATATATATATATATATATATATATATATATATATATATATATATATATATATATATGTATGTCTGTGTGTGTATATATATATATATATATATATATATATATATATATATAAGTGAACATTTATTCATATATATATATATAAATATGAATAAAAACAAAAGGAAAACTAATCTTAAATGAGATGTTTCATCCTTCTGTGTGTGTGTGTGTGTGTGTGCAGATCAGTTTCATACTTCAGTGTAAACTTTAGATGAAGTCATGGTCTGAAGGTCACATTGAAGTATGAAACTGACAGTCACAATGCAGTGCTGATTTCTATGTCCACATTGTTTAGAAATGCTCTATCTTCAATATTCTACTGTAAATATAGTATATTTTAAACAATATATTTATATATGCACACACATATATATGTGTGTGTATCTATGTATATATGTGTGTGTGTGTTTATATATATATATATATATATATATATATATATATATATATATGATGTAAATGCAATGGAATAACTTGTCACCCCCATGAGTGACTACACTATAGGTAGTAACTACCTATAAGTATCGATAAGTCAACACACTACAGAGTCTAGCTGGGATCTGTTGAGTATGACTCAGATATACGCAAGAACTACCAACCTTCCAGTAGTAGCACTCACTACAGGATTGACTTGCGACGACCTTGTGCATAACTGTTTATAAAATAAGTAAAGGTTTATATTGTATTTATATATATATATATATATATTACAGCAAAAAAACAAAAATTACCTCAACATAGATATAGTCTATATAGTCTATTTCAATCAGTTCTGCACGCAGCTATCATCAGCTGCTAAGTGTCTGTCTTAGAGAAGCTTGAAATAGACTATATCATGTTGAGGTAATTTTTGTTTTTTTGGCTGTAAAAAATACATATGCTTTGTTATAATAAATACATCAAGCTCTCTGTGGATTGGTTTTAATAATTAATATTCCTAGGATCCATCTAGATTATATACCAACAGTTCGATTACCTGTACTATACATCTATATTATTAATGTTTGGGGAAGCAGTATTATTTTGAACAGTTAGGTTTGAGGTTTTAAGTTTGGTGTAGTATATTATTATTATTATTATATTATTATTATAGTCCAACACCACAAACAAATAAAATTAAAGACAAAAAACAATAACAGTATTAACCTTTTCTATAGGAATCAAATGCACAGCAACTATAAACTTGATGAACTAGCAATAACTAACATCATCCACAGATACGCTAAATCCATCCAACAACAACACAAACAAATAAAACTAATAATATACTACACCAAATTTAAAACCTCAAACTTAATTGTCCAAAATAATACTACTGCCTCCAAACCATTCCTCAATAAAACCAATGTAGTATACAGGTTTACATGCCCGTTTCAAGAGTTTCTTACATAATAACTCAAGCACGTACATTAGACACACAACCACAACTCTCTTATGTTGTCTTACATGCCATCTTAATGACACCAGCATCATAAAAATCACCTTATAACAACACACTGTACCACTAAGAACAGATTCAAAATAAATTTTAAAAAAAACTAATCAACAATACCAAAATCCTCTCCAAAACAATTGCAAAAAACGCTTACAAATTCTTGAAACCATCACAATTAAAAAGAAAAAACCCAACACAAATAAAATAGTACTTCATACTGGCAGCATTATCTTAAACATATTTAATAACTAATCCTCCATATGATAAATACCAACCCTCTCCTAATTGCTAATGAACTAATTCAACACTGTGTGAATACCCAATATCTATCAAAATAAAAAGCAACCTACTTCAAACCAAAACATACAGCTATGATGATGGTTGATGACAACTGAAAGCGCTCAACAAAAAAAAAACAAGGACTGGTGTCATTTTTGAGCAACTTAAATCCAAATATAAAGAAAATTTTGAAAAAGCAAGAAAAATCTGAAAGAAAGATTATTAAACAGAAAAGTTCTGCAGTCTTTATTAACACATGATTCAATAATGATATGCTGCTCATATATATATATATATATATATATATATATAGAGAGAGAGAGAGAGAGAGAGAGAGAGAGAGAGGGAGTAAATAAAAGAATATTGCAGCTGTTAGAATAAATTCATTTATAATACATCCTGTTCATTTTTTTCTCCTGAAACATGACCCACATCAAACACACAAAAATTATGAACAGTTCAAACTGTGATCTCTTACCTACCATTATCTACAGACCTTTGCTGGTATCCGAAGCCATCACCAGCTGATATCAAAAGTAATTTCCAAGTAACATTAAATGGCCAGACAATGCAAACTATCAGAGTCCGTTTTGTGGGCTATATATCCTCAGTATATTCCAGGAGGAATTTTCCCTGGTCATTTGTTAAGTGTTTATTCACTACTGTCATCACTGTGAGCCGTTCTAGAGAATTATGGGAAGGATCTTAAGTGGCCAAGTTGAGATCTTTCCCCCACATATCCTAGCTTTTCAAGTTTTCATAGCTGGCTTATCAAATGCTTTCAGTATTAAAAAAAAAAAAAGAAAGATGTGTGGAAGTTTCAGATCACACATGGGAGAGTGTAAGTGATTTGGGGATAAGATAGGAAAACAGGGAAGAAGAGTTGAAGATGGCTATTTAGCAAACCTAAGGATTTGTAAGCTTGTATATTTACAGATAAAATATTTGGGAGTATTAGCTTCCCGCCCTCCAAGAACAAGAAACATAGTAATGACGGGGATATGATAAAAAAAAAAAAAAAAAAAATACCTCAAAGTATTTTATCATTCTCACTCCTTAAAATTTTTTTTTTTCTTTTTCTTATATTCTTTCACACTCATTAACCCCCTTGAATCTTTGTGGCTTTATAGCCTTGTTTTGGGGGAAATGATTAAAAAAAAAAAAAAAAAATAGAAAGATTTATATAAATATACATATTTTTGAATTGGACATAGTCCGACAATTTATTTAAAGACATTTATATATATTATGTTTAACGTTCTTTTTATAGATATAAAAAGAACGTTAAACATAATATATATAAATATATATATAGAATGGAAATTGATAGATTATAACCTATGAAAAGAACTAGCATTTTTATTTCTTTTGCCGTGATGAGACATGTGGATTTTATAATTACTTACAATAGGGAGGAGGAGGAGGATAATAACTATAAATAATTAAATAAATAAATAAAATAAAAAAAAACACGAAAAACTTTAATTTCCCCTACTTACTAATATATACCGATACCAGGAAGCTAATTTGTAAAATCCTTACAATTTCACAAGTACTTTTATAAATCTTGAATTTTTATTCTCATTATATAAAGCATTATTGTGAGAATCATGCAATAGTCGGTGGCGGAGAGAGAGAAATCAGCACACTAAGAACAAATTATGACGGACTTTATTATAATCATTTTTGCACAAATACCCTTGGGAGAGGCATGAATCCATCTTTTCTCCCTCCAGCTATGAGTTAAATTGCAGAGCAAACTGGGATCTCTAGTTATGCTTGGAAACCAATATTTATGACAGGGAAGAAGACAAAAATATAATATATAAATCTATTTAATTCCATCAATAAGAACATTATTTGAATTTTGAATTTTAGTCTCTTTTGAAATATGAAATGTTTAACATAGAATTTTTTCCCCATTTTATCATTCAATTATACACCATTAGTCTGATATACAGAGTTTAAATATTATATCCAACCTATATACACTTACTTATATACATATATAACAGTTTCTTTTCCCGCACTACCCACCTGTGGAACACCTTCCATTTACTTGCTTCCCTGATAACTACAATTTTCAAAAATTTAAATGCAACATTGATCACCATCTTCTATCTTCGAACCTGTCCTTTCCTCAATCGTCCCTATACTCAGTTTTTTGTGCCACTTTCTCTCCCTGTAACCACCTGCATACTAGTGATATTTCTGCCATGTTTAGGGTGAAATTATATATATATATATATATATATATATATATATACAGGGTGGGGAAGCAAAATTTACAAAAAAAGTTAGTATATATATTTTGATTCCCCACCCTGTTTATATATATATATATATATAT
>OZ038501.1:73937210-73997210 GCA_964036315.1 Acanthosepion esculentum
CATTGTTGTAAAACCAACATACATATTAGCATTTTTATCAGAGATGCAATCTCCCAAAGGATATTTAAATTGATATACAATGTATGCATTATATATATATATACAGAAACATATATAGATATACACACACACATATGTATGCATTATATATATATATATATACAGAAACATATATATATACCACACGCATATGTATGCATTATATATATATATACAGAAACATATATAGATATACACACACACATATGTATGCATTATATATATATATATATATATATATATACAGAAACATATATAGATATACACACACACATATGTATGCATTATATATATATATATATATATATATATATATACAGAAACATATATATATACCACACGCATATGTATGCATTATATATATATATATATATATATTTAGGCAGCATATTTTCATTCAAGCCTGTTTGGTTAAATAATTTAGATGTATTATGTCTATTCATTTTTGTTTTAATCCTTTCAAGTCCAGGAATTAATTTTCTTGATGGCTGTAGAACATAAATAAAATCAACTATGAGTATAGCAACAAAGTTCTTAAGTGTTTGTCGCAGCAAAGTGTTATATAAAAAAAATACTAAATTAAAATACTACAATTAAAAAATTACAGAAGATGCCTCACTTGCATAGCAATGAAAACATATTTTAAATTTACAGTGTTAATACATAACACATCCATAGATATGTAACCCCCTGAAGATGGTCTCGGATGAAATTGAAAGTACTTGGGAAAATAAAAAATTATTCGAAAGAAAATTTTGAAATTTTTTTTTATCAATTTTCTACAGCTGCCAAAAAATTAATTCATAGACTTGAAAGAATTAAAACTAAAATAAATAGACATAATATATCTAAATTATTTAACCAAACATGTTTGTATATATATATATATATATATATATATATATGCACACACATTAACATATATATATATAAATGTAAAAGTGAACACTGAAGTCAACACTTACAGGAAACAGGCTGTTTCATGCTAGATGGTAGCAGCCTGATGATTGCGTCCAGCATGAAACAGCCTGTCGCCTCTGAGTGTTGACTTCAATGTTCACTTTTATATTTATATTTACATATGCTCTATCTCTGATACTGAGCACTTTATCCTATAAATATAGCACACCTTAAAACTATATTTCTTATATATATATATATATATATATATATATATATATATATATATATATATATACACATGCCATAAATATAAATATAATTAAATAGGAACAAGCTGTAAAATTTTTATAAATTCAACCACACAAATTTTGAAAATAGAATTCTGTTTTGTTTTCATTGTCTATGTCGATATCAAACTCACACATACACATATCATATATATATATATATATATATATATATATATATATATATATATATATATAAAAATCTGATGGCCACAAACTTGTACTCAAGTATTGCCATCACTTGATCACTCTATACGTCTTGCTCTTATATGACTTTTTTTTCTCGCAAGGATACCCCATCATCAAGGTTGCACGAGTTGTTGAAAGTGCTACCTAAATACAGAAACTTATCTACAATCTTCAAATTCTGCCCATAAACATACACAGAAAGCTCAAGATATTCTTTACCAGGGCCAGGTTGATACATGACAATGGTCTTATCCAAACTTATTGTCAGTCCCAGACTCGTGCAAGATTTAGAGAACAAATGAATCAAATGCTGCATGTCACTCTCGAAATGAGCTAATAAATCACAGTCATTAGCATACAGGAAATGACAGATGATGGCATTTTGTACCTTCATGTTGGTAGCCATTCGCCACAGATTAAACAATTTTCCTGACATACAGTACCTAATGTAGATGCCATGAGGGCAATGTTAAAAGCCATCGCAAACACCATTAAAAAGTATATGGCAAAAATCGTAAGTGCAGTAATGTCGCCCTGCTTGACGCCATTCTCTACAAGTATTGGTTTTGAGAGCTTAGCACCAACATTTATCCAGGTTTTCATGTCATCATGAAAGAGACACAAAATGTTTATGAACTTTGCAGGACAGCCAAGTTGTCCTAAAATCTTCCAGAGAGCAGCTCAAATTAACTGTATCAGAAGCCTTTGTTAAGTCAACATACATCATACATACACACACAGATATATATATATATATATATATATATATATATATATATCAATCAAGTATGTGATGCAGTTCAATTTATATTACAATGAATCATTCATACAGAAAACAGATATAGAAGTTAATGATAAAAATGGCGAGAATACATCTTCACAAACAATTTACTAAGAGACATCATTAACCCTGAACCTGTAAATGAATGTTATGATGCCTGTTTATAAATTTCAGTTGAATAGGGTCTTTTTTTATATATTTACAAGCTTTCATCTGTTCCTACAGATATCATCAGGTAAGAAAATATTTGTTGTTTTATAATTCCAGGTAATAACAGGACATCGAAAGAGTAGTTTATAGTCCGAAATTTGTTCTTAGAAATGTGATATTGTTACTGGTAAGAGATTTCTTTGAGCGTGCGTCCGCAGCGCTGAGGTCGAATTATTTTAAATTTTAAAATTGTGCGTTTTGTACTTATATGGCAGTGGAGAATTCTTTTGTACTGGTAGGTTTTTCAGTTTATATGGCATGAACAAAGCTGTTCAATATATACAGGAATGTCACAGTTATTATCCGAAAATGCACGTCGGATCAGTTATTTTTAATATCAAGTATGTGGTGCAGTTCAATTTACATTACAATGAATCATTCATACAGAAAACAGGGATCATAACATTCACTTACAGGTTCGGGTTTAATGTCCCTTAGTAAATTGTTTGCGAAGATGTATTCTCGCCATTTTATCATTAACTTCTATATCTGTTTTCTGTATGAATGATTCATTGTAATATATATATATATATATATATATATATATATAAGGACCTTAAATAAGTTCTCACTGATTTTTCATGAAAAGTAATGTTTTATTTACAAAAATTAGTACGAAACATGTCACTGAAAGTATTGTTCATTGCTAGCCACTTTTTTTCCCCATCTTTCTGGCAACATTTGAACTCCACATCAGAAAAATGACACGTATTTTGAGGCTAGCCACAAGTGGACCTATTTTTGGCATCTTCATAAGATGCCAGGCCATGTTACATCAATCAAAACAAGTGATAATCATTCGGGACAATGTCTAGTGAATACGGTGGGTGGGGTAGGACTTCCCATTTAAGCAGTAGGTTTTTACCCATTTTGCAACATGCGGCCTAGCATTATCATGCTGCAAAATCATTTTGTCATCTCTCTGCTCGTATAGAAACCATTTTTTCTTGAATGCTCAGCTCAAACATATGAATTGTAGTCAATAGCGATCTCCCATGTTGGTTTGGATAGGTTTGAGCCATTCATAATAAACTACACCCACCAAATGCAGAGCAGAAGCTTCAAACCATGGATATTCAGTTTTGCCGCCAATGTTGCTGCATGGCTGGGCTTACCTGACAATCTTCTACATTTAAGGTTATCGTAGTGTATCCACTTTTCATCACTGGTCACGATACGATGCAAAAATCCTTTCCTTTTCTGCCATTGAAGCAGCTGTTCACACATGACAAGACGCCGTTCAACATCTCTCAGCTTCAACTCGTATGGCACCCAATATCCTTGCTCTTGAATCATTCCTAATGCTTTCAAACATTTTGAAACCGTTGTGTGATCAACTCCTAATGTTTCTGCAAGTTCAGCTTGTGCCTGACATGAGTCTTCATGAAGTAATGCCTCCAATTCTTAGTGTCTAAACTTTTCAGTTTGCCAGAGCATTCTTTATCTTTAACATCAAAATCATTATTTTTGAAGTGTCGAAAACAATCTCTGCATGTTGTCTCCAAAAGAGCATGGTCACTGTAAGTCTCAACAAGAATTCTGTGTGCTTCAGCTGCAGATTTCTTTTGAATAAAGTAATGCAGTAAAATTCCCTGCAAAAACACTTTCTTTGGCATGAAATCTGACATGTTTAACTGATGTAATGGAATAACCTATCACCCCACCATGAGTAACTACACTATAGGTAGTAAATACCTATAAGTATTCGTAAAGCCAATGGACTACAGGAGTCTAGATGGGATCTGTTGAGTACGACTCAGACTTATGCAAGAACTACCGACCTTCCAATAGCAGCACTGACTATTGGATTGAATTGCGATGACTGTGCACATAACTGTTACCTTATTTCTTATAGTACTGGTTATTACAATAAACCTTTACTTATTTATCCACCGTGTTTGTCAAGTATATATTCCTATTAGCACGGAATATAACATTAACGCTATGCAAAACAAAGTTGTTTACACTTCAGCAAAATGACATACACTGAATTTCAAGCTTTTGCTTATAGTATTTCCTTATAAATGCATTACCACCTGAAACTACATGTACACAGTTCTGAGAACACCATCTGTTGGAAAACAGAAAAAAATTATTCAAAGTCCTTATATATATATATATATATATATATATATATATATATATATAACCCCAAAATTGAACAAATAGCTTTAATTATCATCTCAAACATAAACAAATCTATTAAATAAGCTATATAAACAAATTTTTACTACATTAATAAAAACACCGATCAAAATAAAAAAAATAAATAAATATATAAGATAAATAAAATAAAAAATAATAATAAATAAAAACAAGCAAAATAATTTAACCCAAATAAACAAATAAACGACTTCCGGTAAAATAACTGCTAAAATAGACTACCCACAATGCACCACCAACCCGTATATATAAATAACCAAGAAAAATAACAGCACTTGTGGCCTGACGATTGGATCTAGCATGAAACAGACTGTCGCCTCTAAGTGTTGACTTCTATGTTCACTTTTATATATATATATATATATATATATATATATATATAATTAATTATAATTTTTATTTTTTTTTAAATATGATTCCTTCCCTACATAAGAGTTCTCATGTTTCAAAAACGAGAGCCGAAATCCTCAATATAATTATTGAAATTAAGTTGAATTAAGGTGTCGAATCCTGTTTCATCCTCAAGTGAAAATTTAGGAATAAGCTATCTTGTGGTTTGCACGTGTTTATAAGTATGGTCTCTTGCAACATTAATTACTATGGAAACGGCTGGCGACGGCCATATTGGTTAGGTGGTCGAAGAGTAAGTTCTTATCTACAGACCTGTCACCTTCAGAAAGTTTATGTCAGGTTATGGTGGGGTCTCTCTGGCGTTAAGTATCGAGAGGATTCTGTTTTATTATTATCTATCTATTAATCTCTTTATTTATTTGTTTATTCAAATGGCTATTTTCTTATACAAACATGTTGGACTTGACTACAATTTGTTTTTTTGACGACTTCACAAAGGGTTTTTCTATTTAATGATTGGGCTAAGCTTTTAAGACTTTTATTAAACTATGGAATTTATTTATTTATCTATTTTTTTATATTAATTATTTAATGCAAAAATTTGTTGATAACTTTTCATTATTTAGAAACTTAATGATGTGTAGTTTTTCATGTAGGCATAAAGGGCATGGGTCATCCCAGGTTTTACAAGTTCTTGTTCTATTTATTATTTTCCATTTTACTTTTGGTGTTTTATTCGTTTCTTTTAAATGCCAGAAATATTAGGATAGAGATGTCTGATTTCTATTTTGAATATTGTTGAAGGAGCTCTTGTGTTGTCTCCATGTAATTTTACATTTATTCTTCGTTGACCCAATGTATATCCTATCAGTGTTAGGACTCTCAATGGATGAGATAGTGTATTGGTATACCATGGAGTTTGTGATCCATTTATTTTCTAACGGGCAGTCTTTAGGGTTTCTACAATCACATAATTTTTCATTATTTTTTACTATTTGCTGTTTAGGAGTTTTATTGATACTGTTTTGGAATGCGTGTTTTTCCAGGATTTTATTATGTTTTTTTATGATTCTTTCTAGATTTTCAGTGCAGCTGTAACTTAATTTTAAGGTGTTTTTATTAAAAACCTCGATAAGTTTGCTATTCGTGGGAAAGTGTTTTTCAATTACAGCTAGGAACTTATGCCCTAGTTTAGTGCTGACCATTTGGTTGAATGGAGGGGTATACCAAATGATCTTTCTTTCTCTGCTTTTTTTTACTATTGGTACTGTTTTTCAGGGCTGTGTTATAAAAATTACAGTGTTGTCAGAATATTTCATTATTTGCAGAGTTCATGCTTATTCTTTTCTCTATTGATGTGGGTATATGCCAAATTATAGATGGAGGGTGGTTTGACTTAGCGTGTACATACAAAGGATTAGTGTTAGGCTTTCTGTAGGGTGTGTAAATGTTGTTTATTAAGTCTAGAGTTACGTCGAGGAAGTTTACCCTTTTTAATTTAGTGTTGACTATAGTTTTAAGATTTAGTTTTCCGAATTCACTATAAATTATCTTTCTAATTTTATCTGTTTGAAAATTTGTGGAGCTCCTCACTACCATGAGCCCGTCATCACTGTATAGCCCGATATCCTTCATGTCTAATTCACGGTGCACGGTTAGATTGTGCAGTATAAATAGACCGACAAACTCCAGGGCAGTCGTGAAGAGGTCTTTCAATATTGATTGATATATATATATATATACATATATATATTAGAGTTGGCCAGTTTGGCAATTTATGTTTTGGTATAGGTTTCCAGTTTTGTTTTCCTTGATGCCGTGATTTTCTATTTGGTTTTTCAGTTTTTAATTTAGTATTTTTGTTTTCTAAGTAAGCCATTCATTTTCTTGTGTAATGATAGCATTTCCAGTCAATATCTGATTTCATTTGAGATTGATAATTTTGCAACTTATTCCATTCAACTCGCAATTTCTCATGTATTTCTGGTCCAATCTTAAAAATACTCATATGGCTGGAAAGAAAATAAAAATATGTAATTTGTATGTGCTTTTATTCACTGAATTATTTTTTTACAGCGAGTTAAAACGTTATTGCTTCAACCAAAATTTACCGATAAAAAAATTAATTTATTTATATAAAAAAAAAATCATTTGTTTTTGTTGTTTGCAATAACTTTATTTCGTGATTGGCATATAATGGCTTACTAGAAAACCCTTACAAAAAATCCGACTTCATAAAATTTAACATTAGGACAAACCTGGCAACTATTTTTTTTTTTTATTTTTACTCTCTATTTTGTTGTTAGTTAACACTAACAGTTATATTTTTTTAATGGAAAACGTTGTTTTTTTTAACTGAAACAAATAGATTTCACTTTCAGACATTATGTCGTATTTACTTTTTTTTCTTCTTCATTTCTTTTGTAAAGAAATAGATTTCACATTTATTTTCTAAAACTAGTCAAATAAATGTTTTTAACATATTTTTGTTTAATCTTTTTCTCTTACAATGGTATAAATGTTGATAAAATTTAATTTTATTAACATTTGAAAGTCTTTTTCAATAGTGTTTCTTTGGATATGCTCACTCAAAAAACGAAACCGAAATTGTTTGGTTTCATAAAAAATTTCGATGCAGTTTCACGATGTGAAGATGAAACTGAAAAATCAGGAGGTCAGTTGAATCAACTGACCTCCTGATTTTTAAAGTTAAAAGCTCTACATGTTATTTTTACTCTTTCTTTTTTTTTTTACACATGTATTGAGCACTTTTTAATACTACTGTTTTCTGGTCTTAGTCAACTGTGACCATTAACTTTTTATGCATTATAATTTTATCATATAGACAAAACCATTTTACTCACTACAAAGATGCAACTTCATTTCAGTGCATTTCAACTGCACTTTGACAGGTGAGAATAAAAAATGATTACCTTTTCATTTCCGATTCTCACCTGTCGAAGTGCAGTTGAAATGGACTGAAACGAAGTTGCATCTTTGTAGTGAGTAAAATGGTTTTATCTATATGATAAAATTATTATAAATAAAGAATTATCGCTCTACTATCAGTATCGAGCCCTTTTTTGGATTAATGCTGTGAACGTTGGAATTTATATATTACTTTCATTCTCATCACATCGGATATATATATATATATATATATATATATATATATATATATATATTCAAACATATATTGTTAAATATAACAGACAACGAATGTCTATTATGTTTGATCATGAGCCATTCTAAGCTTTGTATAGTGGCTTTAGTTTTGGGAGAAAATAACGACAAAAACCTTCAAAATTTGATGGTGAACATCTCCAATGTAATATCCATGTGACCACTCTGTTGATGACACATGTGAGCTGAAAGCCTAGATCCATGAACAACATAATAAAAAAATATCCAAATGTTGGACAATTTTTGTCTTTATTTTCTCCCCAAACTAAAGCCACTACACAAATCTTAGAACAGCTTATGATCAAACATTTCACACAATAAATGTTTGAATAATTATCTGCTGCCCCAATACACTATATATGTGTGTGTGTGTGTATGTATGTATACCTCAACATACAGGCATATATTTCTACATACATATATGTTTATATATCTCTACATACATATACACATGTGTTTATATATCTCTACATACATACATACATATGTTTATATATCTCTACATACACACATACATACATACATGTGTTTATATATCTCTACATACATACATACATGTGTTTATATATCTCTACATACACACATACATACATACATGTGTTTATATATCTCTACATACATACATACATGTGTTTATATATCTCTACATACATACATGTGTTTATATATCTCTACATACATACATGTGTTTATATATCTCTACATACATACATGTGTTTATATATCTCTACATACATACATACATACATGTGTTTATATATCTCTACATACACTGTTTATATATCTCTACATACATGTGTTTATCTCTCTCTCTATATATATATATATATATACACACACACACACACACACACACACACACACACACACAAACATACAAACTTTTAAATTTTTTGTCATAAATAAAACAATATAATTAAATTAATCATTTATTGCAAAAAATTTAAAACCGCTAACCTCATTGTCAAAAATAATAATTCACCTGCAAGATTTACATTACAGAGAACCAATATTATTTACAAATTTACATGTCCCTTAAGGAGCTGTGTTCCTGACCAATCCAAATTTGTAAATAATTATTTTGGATATACTACATGTTTGACAAGAAGACTCACATTACATCTCTCTGACCATAGCTCAATTATGTCTCATTTAAATACATATGAAAACCTACCAAACGCTATCTGTAACATACTTGTTGATAATACAAAATATAATAGCATCATCCACATGTAAAAATAGGCAAAAAAAAAATGGAAGCATTATAAATTTTTTAAAAAGCCAACACTTAGTAATATCAACTATGAACATGGTCATCATGTGCTGACTGTGCTTGGTAAATGAAACATTCCTTTAACTCTAGATACATACATAAAACAATGCATATATTCAGTTAAAAGTAAAATATAATTCATCCTTGATAATAGCTAAAAGTATAGCCGAAAGCGCTTAGAAAACATTTGGAGAATTTTTATATAGTTTATGTCCTAAAAACAAAAAAAAATATACAAACACATGAAAATTTATATAAAAAAAAAAATCAACCACCACACCTTGTCAGTCGTTTATAACGAAACCTGCATATATATATATATATATATATATATATATATATATATA
The DNA here is from genome assembly GCA_964036315.1 of Acanthosepion esculentum. Lineage (NCBI taxonomy): Eukaryota > Metazoa > Mollusca > Cephalopoda > Sepiida > Sepiidae > Acanthosepion > Acanthosepion esculentum. The sequence goes on from OZ038501.1 coordinate 73,946,937, forward strand.
TAAATAAAACATTTCTATAACTCTAGATAGATATATAAAACAATGCATATATTCAGTTAAAAATAAAATGAAATTCATTTTTGATAATGGCTAAAAGTACAGACAAAAGCATTTGGACAATGTTTATGTAATTTATGTCCTGAAAAGAAAAAAATTATATGAAAACATGAGAAATTATGTAAAAAAATCTCCACCACCACACCTTATCAGTTGTTTAAAACTTACACACACACATTAGGGAGAAATTGGAAAAAAATTTCCATTTAGGACTTCATCAAAAGGATGAAATGTGTCACACAAAACCTTTTTTCACTTTGTCATAGATTTTTTTTCCTGAATATAAAAATGCATATATCATTTTTCCTATATATATATATATATATATATATATACATACTCACTCACATATATCATTATATATACACATATATAAATACATGTATGTATATATACTCATCGAGGGCCTTCTAATAACAATAAACACATGTCAAAAACATTATATTACATCACCAACCTTTATTGAATCCATTCTTAAAGAATCTGACATATGTTTATCTAAAACAACCGGTATGTCCATTAAGGTATTCCCAAATCAACATATGAAAAACCAACAGACATAATGTTTACTAGACATACACACACTTATGAATATACATTATCATCCAACATATACAAACACCAGAACTATTATAGACTTATGTACATAAAACAATAATTGTTCTCTTTCAGTGTGTGTATATTTACACATATTAATTATTAATAACAAGTGATGAAATAATACCTATGAATTTTGTATAATTCAGTGTGAAGGTAGGGATTGGTATTATTATTTTTGTTGTTCCTTCTCACAGATTAGTATTTGATGAAAGTATAAATCTGGTTTCATACATACCATTATTCATACCATTGTGATTGGTATTACTGATTCCTGTCCTAGTAAATCCTTCTTTTGTTTTGTTTTTTACTCAGAACTTATAATCAGAAGCATGAAAAAACAGCCAAATACTAAAACCCTTAGCATCAAACTTGCTTCATTTTCTTTTTCTTTTTTTTTATAGAACTCCCTTTAATTTTCTTCATCAAGTCAGGAAATATATTCAGCAATTGTCTTTTTTGTATCTTTCTCTGTCTCTTATCCATGTTGTCTTTTTGACATTCCTTTCCACTAAAAACTAATAAATAACCTTCACCCTTTCTCTCTCTCTCTCAGCCCCCTGGAGTTGTCTCCTAGCACCAACTGTGACTGTTTGTTTTTTTTTTTATTATCTTTTCCCTTCCTTACCATGACACCCCCTCACTACCTACAGCTACCTCACTTCACCAGGTTCAAAGATTTTCTACCTCTCTACACATTTCACTTTTAACCAACTGTTTCCTCTACTTTTCACCAACTCTATCTTTTTCTTTTCTTTTTTTTTTTTGTTTTTGCTTTATTTATTTGTGACTTGTTCACCTTTATCATCATCACCATCACCATAACCACTGGTGCCATTCCCTTGTTTCTTGCTTCTCTTACTTGTTCTGACAATATTATTATTATTATTATTGTTATTATTTGTTGTTGTTGTTGTTGTTGTTGTTGTCCTCCATTTGTATTTTCTTTTGTCCTTGTCAAGTTAGGGGAAAATGTCAAATGTGAAGAAATAGAAAAGATAAAAAAAGAAGGAAAGAAACTAGAGAGAGAGAGAGAGAGAAACAAAGTATTTAAAAAGAGGGAAAAAAATGAAAAAGAGAGAAAGAAAAAGAAAAGAGAGTAACAGAAAAAAGATATAAATGATGAGAAAGAGACATGAGAGAGTAGAGAGGATAAAGAGAGTGTGAGTAAGAAAGAGAGAAGAGAGTGAAAATAAAAAAGAGACAAGAGAGTGAGAGTATGAGAGAGACGAGAGTAAGAGTATAAGAAAGAGAGTGAGAGTAAAAGAGAGAAACGTGAGAGTGAGAGTAAAGAGAATGCAAGTAAAAGAGAGGCAAGAGAGAGTAACAGTGAAAGATGGAAGTATAAGACAGAGATGAAAGAATGTGAGAATAAAAGAAAGTAGATGAGAGAGATAGAGAGAGTAAAAGCGAGAAAAAGAGAAAGTGGAAGGAGGAGGAGGTAAGTAATGGAGAAAGAGAAACTAACAATAAGCAGAGAAAAAAGAGAGAGAGAGAAAAGAAGCAAAGAAAAATAAAGGATAAAGACAAAATTGAAAGAGAACAAGAAAAAGTGATAATAAGAGAGAGAGAGGGAGAGAGAGAGAGACAGAAGTTTAGAGGAGAGTGACTGAGAGAAGCAATCGAATTTGAAAAGAAATTTTAAATGAAACATTCAAAGAAATAAATATTAGTCAAAAGTAAAAAAAAAAAAAACAGGAAGTGGAATGAAAAAGAAGGGGAAAGAAAAACTTGAAGCATGAAGAAAAGGGGAAAAAAAAAACTATTTCTATGCCAAAAACAAAAAAAAACTATTTCTATGCCAAAAACAAAAAAAACAAAACACAAAAGTATTATTGAGTCAAACGCTATAAAATTAAATTTCATTTGGCCTTTTCTAATCCAGAGAGAAAATTGTTTCTGACAAAATGAGAGACAAGAATGACCAAGAATAATATAACCCCCTTCATTTTTTTACTTGAATTCATATTCTAGATAAGCAAAAAAAAAAAACACTTTCAAATAACATTCATATTCAATACCTGTCTATATTTCTGAGATGTGGTATTGTAACTATTTTCACTATTTACATTGTTCGGACTGTTGTCCTCATTTTCGTTGTTATATTCATAACATTTCGGCTGTTGCATTCTCCAGCCTTCTTCCCCAAGAACACGTGGTTCAGTGGGTAAAAAATGTTGGTTGAAGTTATCCAGTCACTTGACCCAAACAGTTATGAGTTCAATACCTGGCCACAGCAGAGATGAACAAAAACTTGGAGAATTGAGTAACTAAAGGGAAATAACAGAAACTGAGATATCCAGAAAAGGCATGGCACGTGGAGCTAGAATAATCTAGCTCGATGGACTAATTAAAAGGTTTGGTTCGTAATTCTAACATATGAAACCTGAAGAAGGCCAGAGAATACAATGGCTGAAATGACATGAATATGACAAAGAAGATGAGGACAATAGTTCAAACAATGTAAAGTGTAAATACCAACCATATCAATACTCTAAGATTTTTCTGTCAGTGAGGTATTGAATACACAGAATTCCCTGCAAATTGGTATAACCCTTCTGACAAAGGGTCAACCTTTCAGATGTATACGAGAGTCATGTCTTTTACTCATTTGCAAACCAAACCTATGTTTACCTTTTTGAGTCTAGTGTAAAATGGACTTCTGTTTATGTTTTTTTTTACTTTAGTGCAAAGCGAACCTCCCACTACCTTTTTGATTCTAGTGCAAAGAAGACATTGCACTTCCTTTTTGAGTATAGTGCAAAATGGACCACAACCATTTTAACTCTAGTGCCAAGTGGACCGACCACAACCATTTTAACTCTAGTGCCAAGTGGACCTATATCTACCTTTTTGACTCCAGTATAAAGCACACCTCTTTCTACCATTTTGATTCTAGTGCAAAGTGGATGTCTCTCTCCCCACCTTTTTGACTCTCATGCAAAATGGACCACTACCGTTTTAACTCTCATGAAAAGTGAGCCTATTTTTTTTTTTTTTTAATCAGTATCACTGGATACAAGGCAGTAAAGTCATTAAACACGAGGGGTTACAGGGTGTGGAGGAATTAAGAATAGAAACATTAATAATAACTGGCAAGAGAAAAGAGTAATCAGGAGGACAGTAGATAGCAATTGACATTGCATTTAAACTTTTTGCAGACTAAAGTTGGCTAGTACTGCGCTTAAATTCATGAAGTCTATATACCATAGCGAAGAGCTCATCAGAACAATTACCATAAAAATATTTATAGAAAAGACACAGAGAGGCAACTTTATGGTGGTGTGCAAGTGACTGAAGCTGAGCCACCAGATTAGGACCAACAATATTACCAATTCTTCCTTGGATCTTAGCAAGGAGGTCTACGAGAATAGCAGGGACACCAGACTATATGTGGCAGCAATATTCTAAGCATGGGTGAATGGCAGACTTATAGATATGTAAGATAAAGTCTGAAGAGAAAAATTGTTTTGCACGACACAGTGAACCAACTTACTTAGCAGCAGACCTAGAAATGGATTCAAAGTAGTCTTCCACTTCATGTCAGCTGAGAATGTTTGCCAGAGAAGGTGCAACAAGTTACTTTTCTGGAGGTTAGCATCAGCCATGCTGATGTAAAGCAGAGAGGGATCTCTCAAATGATTAATAGAGAAAAGCTTAGTTTAGAAAGCATTAAAATTAACAAGCCATCTTTTGCCCCAGTTAATGACAGTCTAGAGATTGTTTTGGACATCGGCTGCCATTTTGACCTTGTCAGACTGACCAGCCCTGGCAGGAGTAAATCAGCGTAGATGCCAAGTTGAGAGCTGATGCCATCAGGAAGGTCATTAATGAAAATTAAAAACAGAGTACAAAAGGATGTAGACGAGTGACTATTCAGGACAACTTTCATTTCGTGATTTCATAGGAAAGACTGGATCACTTCAAAAATGTGTCCAGAGACACAATAATTTTTCAGTTTGAAAAGAACACCTGTATGTCAAACCCTTTCAAAAGCTTTGCGAATCTTTCCACAACTATCATCAGTATATAAGGAGTTGACCTGGAGAAACAAAATTGCTTATCTGAAAAAAGTCCCTGTGATGAGAGATGCTGAACCAATTCAGTATTGATTAGGGCCTCTAGGAGTTTCCCAAAAAGAGGTAGATGGCCAATAGTTGGAAGGGTTGAACGGTTAATCAGATTTCTTAAAAAACAAAACAACAGACGATGACTTACAGCACGCAGGAAAGCAGGAGGCAGTGTGGCATTTATTATACATCATTATACAGTTTAAAGAGGATAGGGGCTAGTTCAGAAGCACATTTCTTAATGACTATTACAGGGATACCATCAGGTCCACATGCTTTGTTGCAATCTAGTTTAAAGATGATAGCAGAAACCATAGAAGGGTTTATATGCATATCACTCAACAGAGAATCAGTTCTAAGTGGGAAGTTAGGCAGGGATACTCCAGATGTGTCTAGAGTAGAGTCTGAGGAGAATTTACAGACAAAGCATTCAGCTTTATCAGCAGAGGATGATAACACCTCAAATCGATCAAAGAGTGGGGAATAGAGATCTTGCCCTTATTATTAGGCTAATAGGGTGATATTGGATGGGTCGGAGGGTTCACGAGAGTTCTTAAAAACTGGAACAAGAGACGATGACTTCCAGCAAGCACAAAAGCAGGAGGCAGCGAGGCATTTATTATATAGTTTAGAGGGAACATGAATTAGTTAGCACACTTCTTAATGACTATTGCAAGGATGCTATCGGGTCGGTATGCTTTGTGGGGATCAAGGCTAGAGATGGTAGCAGAAACTATGGAAGGGGTTATATGCATATGACTCAACAGAGAGTCAGTTCTAAGTGGGAAGTTAGGCAGGGATACTCCAGATGAATCAAGAATATAGTTTGAGGAGAATTTACAGGCAAAGCATTCAGCTTTATCAGCAGAGGATGATAACACCTCAAATCAATTGAAGAGGGGCGGAAGAAAGACCTTCCACTTATTTAATACCCTATTACAGAGCCACCAGTAATCACAAGAGCCAAATTTGTTGGAGGTTATGCAGTGCCTCATTCTCTCAGCAAACAGAGACTTAGCTCCTTCAAGGACTCACTTACATTTATTATGAACAGTAATAGATAGGTTCCTGTTGTGACAAGAGCTGCCACACCAGTATAGCCAAAACAGTGGTTCCTTTATGCTATAACGTCCAAGCATGCTGGTGTGAACCATGGGGAGGATTGAGGTTTCACCTGATATTTCCAAATCTGATGCTGGCTCTGACCCAGGAAGAAATCTCAGTGTTGCAATTTTCAATTGGGAGTTTAAAGATATCAGTCTAAGGGGTGTCACAAAGAAAATCATGGAGTGAGTCCCAATCAACATGTTGGTAATGGAAAGAGGTCTACCTTTCAGTGTATGATAGATAAATTGTCATCTAAATTACGCAAAAGCATCTCATTTTAACAGATATATTTACGAAAATTACACAAAAATATCTTGAGATACTGAATAGTAAATTTATTCAATAAAATTGCCATTGGCTTCAACCACGGCCTCCAGACAACTTCGGAATCTCCTGCAACTCTTCTGGATGGTCTCCTTGTTTAAGTTGATGAATGCTACCATTTCAATTCAATCCTTGCCTTCAGTTCATCTTTGGTCTTACAAGGAGTTCTGTTGGTCTCTCATTCTACTGCACCCCACACATAATAATCAAGAGGTTGCAGTTTGGAGAGTTAAGTGACTAGATGTAAGAGGTAATGTGGTCACAGAAATTGTCTGACAGCCATGACTTGGTTCTCCTGCTTGTGTGGCATGGTGCAGAGTCCTATTGCCAGACATAGGGTCTTCCATCAGCCACCCTCTTGACGCAGGGCAGTACTACCTCTTCAAGGCACATGATATAGGCCTACATGTTGAGTCTGAGGCCCTCACCAACAAATGTGGCAGTTCTGTTTTTATTAGAGCAATCACAGTGAGTTTTCTGAGCTGCTAAACCTTCATAATCACCATTAGACTCATCCAGCTCTTTCCAAATCCTCTTCACTGTCCTCGGATTGACACCCAAACACTCTGAAATGTTCATATTGGAGCTTCTGATGCAAATGCCAAGCAATACTGCATGCTGTTTTCAAATTTCTAGATTCATGGTGCTCTTTTTCTTGCAGATGGTGCCCAACTAACACACTATACTGTGCAGTTGACAAAATCAAAAACAAACAATGCATGAAATTAAAAATATAAAATGGTTACAATTTACCCATCGCACAATTAGACCAATGCCTATCTTTTTTACTCTAGTTTACACCAGACCTATATGTACCTTTTTGACAATTTATTTTTATTATGTGAGACTTATATATGACATTAAATAACCCAAGGTTTGAAATGTCATTCAACCTCCTAACCTAACTGTTATTAACTACAGAATGAACTCTTCCTAACACTATCTATACTACGCCTCTCAAGAGAGAGGGACGAATCGAGTCGAGCCGATAGTAGTTCACTCCAAACCAGACTGACAGTCATACTAACACCTTCCACACCTTGTATTATTATACCGTGTAATATATCTTTGTTATTTCTACTCTTGTGTTCGTGTTATTCTTCCTTATTCCTAACCTGGACCATAACAATAATAAAATCACTTTCCAATACATTTTCATAATAAAATAACTTTCCAATGCATTTTCATAGTAAAATCACTTTCCAATTCATTTTCATAGTAAAATCCCTTTCCCATGCATTTTCATAATTGTTATGGGCCCTTACCTATAACTACAGAATGAACTCTTCCTAACACTATACTACGCCTCTCAAGAGAGAGGGACGAATCAAGTCGAGCTGATAGTAGTTCACTCCAAACCAGACTGACAGTCATACTAACACCTTCCACATCTTGTATTATTATTTTGTGTAATATATCTTCGTGATTTCTACTCTTGTGTTCGTGTTGTTCTTCCTTGGTCCTAACCTGGACCATAACACTAACCTAAATTCTTGTCTCTAATGTGACACTTGTTATCAAATTAAGAAAATGTGTTGAAATAAGAAATCAAAACATTCATATATATATTTTTTTTTTTGTACATTAAGACTGATCCAGATCAATAGCAATAAAATCTTTTTGAAACTACAGAATCCTGTAAAAATACATCTTTATGTTCTCTTGAAAACAACAAAGATTGCAGAAGTTTTCTATTGGAATTTTTTTAGGATGAGGGATTATTATTATCTTAAGCAAACAAGTGGCACAAAAATAAATAAACCTGGTAAGTGTTAACTTATATGAATTATTCTGCATGCGAAGTGAGGACAATCTATCTAGCCCTATCAATTGAATAAAGGCTTTTGTTTAAAATTGCAAGCTTACGAAATATAAAGACAGACACCTGAAGAAGACCTGAAATGTGGAACAGCCAGAATTTTGTGAGTATAACAACCAAGAGAAGCATACTTAGAAATTTTGACACTCATAAGACATATTGGGGGGGGGGGAACCGTGCATAATCTACATAAGAAGCATGTATAAATAGTTGTCAGAATGAAGACAAAATTTACTAAAAACAACAAGGGACAAAATATTGTACAGTGCTATGATTGCCAACGTCCTGAAGGGACATGGCACATAGGAGAAAAAGATCCTCATTTTTATCATCACAAATACTCAGTTCTTTGGCTTCACTGTCATCCACTCACTTTGGACTGTTTGCAAATAAATGTTCGCCTATAGACTCAAGTATAAACCTGACTAATGTTTATCTACAGATTCCACTATAAAACCAACCACTATTCACATATAAACCTGACCAATGTTTACCTATAGACTCAAGTATAAACCCAGTCAATGTTTATTGCAGACTGAAGTATAAGCCTGACCAATGCAGACACGGAGGAGGCTCATGCTTAACATCAGGAAGAGGCAGCTGAAGTTTCTGGGACACACAATGAGGAAAGAAGGGCAGGAGAATCTGATACTCATGGGTCAAATAGAGGGAAAGAGAGACAAGCGAAAGCAGCGCATGACATTCCTGGTGGGCTTGAGAAGGTGGATGACAGAACGTGGTCTGGAGGAGATAGCAGAGGGAAGTAACTTGTTGAAAGCTGCAAGGGATAGAGGGAGGTGGAGAGCCATGATCGCCTACGCCCTGAAAGGACATGGCACATCAAAAGAAAGAAAAAATGTTTATCTACAAATACAAGTAAAAAGCTGATCAGTGTTTACCTGTAGATTCAAGCATAAACCCAATCAATATTCCCATATAAACTTGACCAATATTTACGATAGACTCATGTACACACCTGACAAATAATCATCTACAAATTCAGGTATAAAGCTGATCATTGTTTACCTGTATATTCAAGCATAAACCCAACCTATATTCACATGTAAACCTGACCAATCTATACCTATAGACTCAGGTATAAACAGAGCCTATAATGTTTATTATAAACTCAAGTATAACCCTGATGGATGTTTTCATATAGATCCAAGCCAGCCAATACTTGCATGTAGTCTCAGGTATAAACACACTCAATGTTTACCTAATCTAAATCTGCAGAATTTTTATCTACAAACTCAGGTATAAAATTGAAAAATGTTTTCCTGTAGACTCAAGTATAAACCTGACCATTGTTTGCATATAGTTTCAGGTGTTAAACCAATATTTACCTAGAGACTAAAGTATATGCACAACCAATCTTTCCCTATAGATATAAACCCAAGCAATGTTTACTTACATAATAAAAAAATCAGATTTCAACATTAACCCTTTGCCTGTTCTGTGCATCATATGTGATGCATGAGAATATGTTATTTCCACATCCGTGCATCATATGTGGTGCACACAAGCCACAATTTTAAAAATGTGGTAAATCTAAGTATGCTTAAGAAAAGAGCCTACTACTGAGTTGGACATCTGAGGAAAGGCCTAATCTAATATTTTGTGCATGACATATGACCACAGGACACTTAACTAATAATGTAAGGTCTCAAATGAAAGACATCTATTCTTCCACTTTACTGAAATGATTATAACCTTTGCATTATATGTGATGCACAGAGTGGAGTTTCAATAACTCAGTATTTGTATGTTCTGTGCATTACATGTGATACACAGGTTTTTATTATGTGAAACACTATATATTTGAATTATATTTTTATTATGTGAAACACTATATATTTTCCAAATAGGGCTTGTCTTGCTAGATCAGTTACGACTGAAAAGTGAGTTTGATCCTCACTAGATGCCTCATACTTTCAGCCTTGACACACATCCAAGCTATGCTTAGAAAATAATCATTCTATTTTCCAAATAAGCTGAGTTGGCTTGCAATAGTTATAAATCTGAAAACAAGCATGACCATTTGGATAATACGCACAAAAAAGACCAGGAGAGACAAAGGGTTAAATACTCCAATAAACATTAATGTCACAAAATCCACCAATCCTTATTAACTCCCGTCCTGGGTATGATGCTAAACTACATCCGTGTTCTGGGTAAGACGATAAACTGCATCCAACAGCAAGGCCTCTGATCAGGAGGTGTTGAGGAGCATGGAACCACCTCTTGATTGCTGGTGTTCCCAGGCCCACCCTGACCCAGGGTGGTGGCACCTGTTGGAGTCCCAGCTATATATATGTGGTTAACCCCCAAACTGGGGTCAAAGCACTGTGAAAGTGTAAAAATAGGTTTTAATACCAGAAATACTTTGTAAAAAAATTATTACCAGCAATGATTTTTTTGAAGAAAAAATTATTACCAGCAATGATTTTTTTGAAGAAAAAATTATTACCAGAAATAGATTTTTGAAGAAAAACATATTACCACCAATAAATTTTTGGAAAAAAAAATATTACCAGCAATAAAAATTGTGTCGGCATTAAATAACCCATTGAGGTTGATATGCCGTAAACCAAACCAAACCTTATTAACTCTCAGTGCATCAAATAAAGAAACTTCATTTCCAATTTCAATTATGAAAATCCCATAAAACATGTGCATTCTTGCATTTTAATTTGTGTTTTTCTGTGTAAAATATGATTTTAAAGTCATGATCTTTGCTGCGATAATCATTAATTAAAACAAACAGAGCAGAAGAAGGAAAGTACGCATGAAGCCAATGTTAAATTGACTTATGATTCAACTTTGAATTGTCATTACTGATTTAATTCAGCAGTAAGACTTCTAGACTACGTAACACAATTTTCAATCTTCTTATTACTTGATGCGAATTTACTCCTATTTTCCAGTGGATTACTGCTTTTCCGCTAGACTTAACTTTAAAAAAGTAGAAAGAAACATCCACAATTTGTGTTGGTTACAGTTCTATATGGAATGACTTCAAAATACTTCCCCACCCACAATTTACAGATAAAACCACACAGGTGCATGCTGGAATTTTTCCCTAACCAATAAGATAGGCCACTTCTCAGTCTCATCTGACTTAGTTCCGGTCTTGTCTCGAAAGCTAGAATGCTGCAACCAATCACTTATCTGTATCCTCTTTTGTGTATTAACACCATTCTTAGTTTGTGAATGTTTTACCTCAGTACTGTTGCTTTGTGTTGCATATATTATTTGCTTATTTGATATTATTTTTGACTTGTTCTTTGTCTTGTTATTGTAAACTTTGCCAATTCTGATTGTTAGGCATAACTGCGAATTGCTCTAGACTTTCAACAGGAAAAATATTTTCTCTGTTTTCCTATAAAATTTCAGTCTGAATTTCTGGAAAGTGGACTTATCATTATTTATACTATTTACATTTGGAATATTTTCCTCATCTTCGTTGTTGTTTTTCACAACATTTCGACCATTGCACCACCCGGCCTTCATCAGGTGCTTGTTGATCTGAGCAACCTTCAGGGAATTTCAAACTGAAGTCTTTATTTACTCTATAGGGATAGATTGTTCTCTTCCACTATCCATGTCTAAGGATATCTTGCCTAGTTCGAAATAAGAACTGCTTAATGTTTCTACTAAAACCAAGTACACACTGCCTGACCCAGGGACTGAACTCACAATCATTATGTCACCAAAGTCGTGAACCATTGCTTTAATCTACTAGGCTATATGAAAGTTTTTAAAAAAATGTTAAGCTTCAGATAATGTTGTTTTTGTATAGAATTAAAATAAAGGCTATATATGAATAAACTGAAAATATTGGCCATTCCTCTCTCTCTCTCTCTGTGCTATCTTCCTTTAGAATGTACGCGATCATGGTTCTTCACAGCTTCCTGCCTTTGCTTGGTCTTAGTATTAATTTTGTTATAATTTGTCTTTATCTTTGTTTACTTGTTCCTTATTCTATTTGTTTAAACTTCAGTATCTGTCTATATTTCTCAAGGATACATGGCACAGTGGATAAAGGCATCAGTTAGATCCGATGACAGGACCCAAAGAGTGTGAGTTCAATACCCGGTTAAGGCGGTGGAGAACTTGGAGAGGGGAATTAACAGGAGATAACTGATGGCACATGGAACTAGAACAGTTTACCCCAGTGAGCGAAATAAAGGGTTCAGTTCGACATTCCAACCACCTGAAGAAGGCCGGAGCAAACAATGGCCGAAACATAATAAATATGGTGACAAAGATGAGGTCAATAGTCTGAATAATGGAAATAGTGTTGTTTAAATTTGTCGTGTAGGTTATAGCTCTTTTTGACTATGGTCCTCCACGTTTTCCTTTTTTTCATCACTTTCAGTAATACTTACCACTTTATGATCTCTCTTTATGTTACTTGTTCCACCACCCATTTGCTCAGTCTTGTTGAGTAGGTTACGTTCAGCTTTCTTTTGCTTCTCTTCTCTCTAATGTTTTAAGAGTCATGTAATTTCCAACCCTTCCGTCTACATGTTCCTTAAATATGTCACATAGACAATAATGGCTTTCATTAGATTTATGTCTTTATTATAAGTGAACTGTCATGACTTTCAGCCACCCACAGAGACAAAATCTGGTATGATCAACAGTTTGAACAAGGTCAGTATGCTTAAACCCTCAGTCACGATGACTTGTGACTTTGTGTTAATCCAACTATCAACAGCTTCTGAAATAATTCCATTTATCAAATTTCACCCCCAAGGCACGGGGCAACATAAAGTATAGTTTTCAGACACTTTCCAAGAGTGCTGCTGCATGTTGGAATTATCCCCCAGATCGATAAAATGAAGAAATCACCTCCTTGAAAAATCGACCATACTGAGATTTGAACCTTGTGTCTCATGGTTGGAAAGCAAATGTTCTAACCACTTTGCCATGTGGGATCTAGATATTTTTAGAGATGTATCTTAGCTGAAGTTTTCAGAAAACCTCTGGCCTAATTTTTGTCTCTTGTTTCTTAGACTTGAAAAGAAAGATACAAAAAAAAAATAATACTATTTACATTGTTCAGACTATTGTCTTCATCTTTACTGTCACATTCATGATGTTTCGGTCTTTATACACTCTGGCCTTCTTCAGGATCTGCCTAAATTCTCAATTTCTAAGATGAGGTATTGTAACTATTTACACTATTTACATTGTTTGGACTGTTGTCCTCATCTTTACTGTCATATTCACAAAGTTTTGGCTGTTGTATGCTCTGACCTTCTTCAGGTGATATACATTGGAATTTCAAACTGAATCCTTTATTTAGTCCACAGAAGTAGATATTAACAAAAGCTTAGATATCCAGAAAAGACCTGGCACATGGAACTAGAAAAATCTACCCCCGTGGACTAAGTTAAGAGTTTGGTTTGAAATTCCAACTTAAATCACCTGAAGAAGCCCGAAGAATACAACTAGCAAAATGTCAAGAATGTAACAATACAGATGAGGACAACAGTCTGAACAATGTAAATAGTGTAAATAGTTACAATACCTCATCTCAGAAATATAGGCAGGTCATCCACAGTAAATTTGCACCCTGACTCTTACAATATTTCTTTCACCTTTCCTGGCAGACCTTCTATTATCACAATGTGGGATACCTACTAACAAAAGTGATGGAAAGAAAAAGAAAAAGACTTTAAATGAATTCAGCTAGATATGAAAAAATAAAAGTCTAAAATCCCTAGCATCCCTCGTTTGTGTGCATGTGTAGTCATACCAACATAATAAATTTAGTCCAATGAAGTCTTGAAGGACAAAACGCATAACAAGAAAACTTTTCCTACTCGGTCATACAATTTCCCCAATACATATTCTTGATATATAAAAATATATATTATTAACTCATGTGTATATATGATCGGATAGGATAGGATAATATATATAATGTAGCTACCCTGTGCCTTTTAATTACTTTCATGGTAACTGTTCTGAGAAACTTTCTGCTAGACTTTATGAATTTAAGTGCAGTACTAGATTGTCAGCAAGGTCTCATTTTACAGTTGAAATGCTTAGATGTAATCATAAGTTCTACGCTAACAGTTTCTTCTACTACATTTCTCGCTTGTCGAACTCTCTTCTGGCTTATTTTTCTCAGTCAACTTTGATCTTCAAAAATTTAAATTAAATGTCAATTATTATCTTCAGTCTTCTTAAATCTTGTTCTTTTATTGTCTTCTCTCCTTAATACTTTTTTTCATATTCTCTAACACTCAGTAACCCCTTGCATCTCAGTGGCTTCATTTCCTTGCTTGGGGTGAAATGATTAAAAAAAAAAAAATATATATATATATATATATAGGGTGTGATGGGTAAATTGTCTATATTTTATATTTTTAATTTCAGGCATATGCATTGCTTGTTTTGTCAACTGCACAGTACAGTAAGGCAGTTGGGCACATTTTGCGAGAAAAAAAGTACCATGATGCAATTTTGTCCATCAGAAATTTGGAAATGGTATGCTGTACTGCTTGGCATTCGTGCTGGAAGCTACAATACGATCATTTCATAGTGTTTCGGTTTCAATCTGAGGACAGTGCAGATAATTTGGAAAACACACTTTCATCATTCTGATAAGAGAAAACTGCTAAATTTGTTGGAGGCCTACATCAAGTGTTTTGAGGAGGTAGTGCTGCCCTGGGTCAAGAGAGTGACTGATGGAAGAGCCTATGTCTGGCAAGTGGACTATACACCATGCTACACAAGCAGGGAAACCCGATCATGGCTGTCAGACAGTTTCTGCGACAACATCACCCTTTACATCTGGTCATCTAACTTCCCAGATTTCAACCCCCTTGATTATTATGTGTGGGGTGCAGTTGAGCCAGAGATCAACAAAACTCCTTGTAACACAAAAATAAACTGACGGTAAGGATTATGGCAGCATTCACCAACTTAAGCAAGGAGACCATCCAGAAGAGGTGTAGATGATTCCCAAATTGTCTGGAGCCTGTGGATGAAGCCAATGGCAATTTTATTGAATAAATTTACTCTTTAGTATTCCAAGATATTTTTGTATAATTTTGGTAAATATATCTGTTAACATGAGATGTCAGAGTTAGTTTCATATTTGCATAATTTAGACAACAATTTTTCCATTGCACCCTGTATGTGTGTGTGTGTATATATATATATACATATATATATATGTGAGGAAAAATATGGATTTTTCCATATTTTTCCTCATACTGTCAGATCTATATCCACATATTTGCTTATATATATATATATATATATATATACATACAGGGTGTTCATAAAGTTCATGCACACTTTAAAAAATTTATAACTTTAAAGTGCACACAAACTTTATGGACACCCTGTATAAGGTTCACTGATAATTTCATATATATATATATGGTTCACTGATAATATATATATATATATGGTTCACTGATATTTTTTTATATATATATATATATAAGCTAATAGCAACATGTCTGTAGCCTAATGATAAAACACCTGTAATACAACAAAATATATTTTCCACATAATCACCTTTCTTGTCAATGCACTTAATCCACTGCTTCTTCGTTAATCTGATAAACCCAAATATTATGCTGTAAAAAATTCAGATAGAATTTCATCTAATGGGTTACAAATTTATTGATTCTTACTTATCAACAGAAACTCTATAAACATATTACATAGAATAAGTTATCATTCAGTCAATATGACGCAATTGAAATATTGATGCTGTTCAGTAGAAAACAAATGAACAGATTAAAAGTGTATGTTTTTTGTTTATAAAAATGACCTCATCTGAACAATTTTGTATTTATTTTACAAAAAAAAAGTCATTGAAAAAAGGGTCAAATGATTATTGTTAATGCAAGTTTATGCAAACAAGAGATTGGTAATGAATTTTTGGGGTACTTACCATCAGCTGGTAGAATTGACTTCACGGAAACATTGTACAAGCATCACTTTTAAAAGTCAAGCCAAGAAATGAGGCTCTACTTTGAAAAATGACAAGAAAGGAAGAGCCTAAATAGAAGAGGAAGGTGGAAAGATGGGGAAGAGTTGAAAAGCACTGATTACAGGAGAAGAAAGCGGAAGAAATTAAAATTCAAGCTGAATTGAAGGTAATGCAAATGAGTGGGTAAGAGAGAAAATGGAGAAATTGCTGGGCTTCTCTAATGTGTGAGAGAGAAAGTGAAAAAAAAAATGGTGGTCTGAAAGGGAGTTAAGAGAACGGTTTAAGAAGTAATGAACGAAAGAAAGGAAGAATAAACAGAAACGGTTTCAGGTTGAAAAGAGCTTCAGACAGAATAAGGAAAAGAGCTTCAGACAGAATAAGGAAAAGAGCACTGTGTGCTTCAGTCAGAAACAAAGTAAAAAAAAAATGTGGTGTTCTGAGAAGGTAGGGGTTTGGAAAAATTGGCAGTGTGGAATTCTGGGTAAAAAAAAGAGGGAAAGAGAAAAATAGAAATTGAGGGGAAAAAAACAGATTGTATAAGAAACTAAGAAAAGTTTTGGGGAAAAAAAGGAGTGAGACATAAAATATTTAGTGAAAGAAAGGAATAGAAATAGAAATACAATAATATTTCATTTGTCTTGAGATCAAAAGAAAAGAGAGAAATTATTAAATTGTTTTTTTTTAAGAAAGAAGGATTAATTTAAAGATACTAACCACCCCCAAACCATGCTTCCTCATTTAAAATGTTGACTTTTGATTAAATAAAGTTCTTTTATGTGGTGTTATAATTTTGACTCAATTCCTATTTACGGACATTAATAATAAAATAGAAATACCAAAGAAGATGGATTTGTGATCTTTGGACAAATAGTAAATAAAGCTACAGGTAATAAATAGAAGATTTAGCTGATTTTGTTTAGCAACATATCAACACCTCTACAGATTAATTAATGCTGAAATCTAAATATTTTGAACGCAATTTTATGGTTTCAATTGCAAATAAAATGTATTTTTGGTAATTCTACTATAAAATATATAGTTGGTATACCTTAATATATTTTGGTTGATTTTGTTTAAAGGCATATCAACCTCTATATGTTAATACCAACATCTAAATAATTTAAAAACAATTTTATGGCTTCAACTAAATATATTTTGAACGCAATTGTATGCCTTCAAGTACAGGTAAAATATATTGCTGATCATTTTGCTTTAAAATGTATTGTTGGTATTTTTATAATGTCATTGTGTTTTGTTTTTGTTTGGGGGGGGTCACTATTTATCCATAGCTGGGACCCTAACAGGTGCTACCACCCTGAGTCAGGGTGAACCTGGGAACAACAGCAATTAAGAGGTGTTTCCACACTCCTCAAAACCTTCAATCATCTGATCAGAGGCCTTGCTGCCAGATGTAGTTTATCATCATACCCAGGTCTAATAAGTAGAAATGGCATGGACTCCAATGCCCTTAGACTTTTACTCAGCTATGAATTGTGTATTATTCATCTCCCTATTTTTTATACCGTGAATATATTTTCATATATAATACAAATTCCACTTTCTAATTCTTTACTTAACACTATTGTTCACCCAATACAAGGCCCAAGAGCAACTCAAGGTAGAGGGTTACTAAATAATATAAATCCCTCTTTCCAATAAATTTTAAATTTATTGTTGGCTGCTAAAGAAAGATTGTTAATTGATTTGCTTTTTACGGCTTATCTATCATTTTGAGATTATTTAAAGTCAAAACATATTTTTGGATTGTAAGAATATTTCGAAGATAATAAAAATTTTCTGATAAAAGTCTTACTATTTAACCCATAGTTGGGGGGAAAGATGTGGATTCATACCATTCCCAAGGTTATTTGGACATAAGTGAATATAACAAACCCAACTGGAATTAGAACTCGGCTCTCCAATTTCTCATTCTCTTATCTATTACACAACACTTACTTACAAGCTGACAGCACCTGATATTCCCAAGTGGTCACCTATCTAGGTACTGACCAGGCTCAGCATTGCTTAACTTCGGTGATCAGATGAGTAATGGTGTTTCAACATATGGTCATAAGCCTAATGAAAAATGAAGCATTAGAAAAATGGCTGACCATGAAAGTATGCCAGATCAAACAGTAGTTTTCCCTATAAAGGCGTACACAGGTTCTATCCATGCTGAGGGACACATATTAAACACTGTTTAATAAATAAATAAAAATGAGGTGTCTATTACACATAAAAAGTATCCCCTATAGTAACATTTGAAATAATTGTTGGATTAAAATAAATCCATTAATTCTTTAGGATTACTTATACATATTGTTGTAATGTTGCCTTTGTTCAGAACAGCCGGGAATTAGGAAGACTGTAGTTAGAGAGAGTATTGAAATAACAGAAGACTAGGTAGAGGAAGCAAAGAAGAAGAGGTTTATTAAATACTCATACATAAAATGGAAAAACTTGAGTAAATCAAATACTACTCAAATCCTACTCTAATGTGGGTACTTGGCATATCTATAAGTAGGAATAGTTCCGTGTCAAAGTAGTAGGGAAGAGCAGGAAGTATGCTGAGTCCTACTCCACAACATTATATATATATATATATATAAATAAATAATAACGATGAAAGCAGAGACTTTAGAAATCCATGGTAATGATTTATTTTGCGGGATCAATCAGATCCCGTTCTTCAGACGAAACAATTTTACAATAATAATAATTTTCATCATTATTATATTTGCTCTGTTCTTATACTGAGCTCTCTTTGGATATATATCCTCTTTGTAATTATCCCTACTAATTATCAAATAATATATATATATATATATATATATATATATATATATATATCTCAAGACATTTAACTTTCTGGAAAGTGTTTTAACAGATGACAGAAAACGTAACACCACAATCCAAAAGCACAGTGGAATAGGAAAAGATACCTTTCGAAAGTTATACAAAGTATTAAGAATGCTGACCATCGTAGTTCCTGGTATGAATTTTAGTTCTCTTCGGATCACCTTGCTGTGTAGGTTGAATTAATCTGGCGAGAAGATGCATTCATTGTTTTACAGATGAAGTATTACATAAAAGTTTGTCACACTTTTCTCTGTTTTTAAAGGTATTCTCTTATGTTTTAATACACTGCTTAGTTTCTAAGTCAGTAGAACTACATCACTGTCATTTCAAGTCGCTTCTTCATTTGTAAAGACATAAAGGACAGTTATGAACAAGTAAAATTTCTTTTCTTATTTTATTTGGGATCTTTGAAAAGTGAAAACAACTGCCACATGCACACAAAAGAAAATATCCACATATATATCAAGCCATGTTAAAACTGAAAGGTATTTTTTCTAGAATGAAGCAAAAGAAATAAGGAGACAAGAGACTTTTTAATTAAAACACTATTGTTTAGCAGTCAAAGTTGCCTACAGTGTCAGGACAAACTTTTTGCTTGGTAAAGTTGCCTGCTGTTAACAGATGATATTTTTAAAAAGTCTTTAAATTAAATACTACATCTCTGTCATTTCAAGTTCATTTTTTCTTTGTAAAGACAGAAAGGACAGTTATGAACAAGTAAAATTTCTTTGCTTATTTTATTTTGGATCTTTGAAAAGTGAAAACAATTGCCACATGCACACAAAGAAAATATCCACACACACACCATATATATATATATATATATATATATATATATATATATATATATATATATATATATATATATATATATGGAGCCAAGTTAAAACTGCCATCCTGGTTAAGACGATAAACTACATCCAACAGCAAGGCCTCTGATCAGGAGGTTTTGAGGAGCGTGGAACCCCATTTTAATTGCTGGCATTCCCAGGTCCACTCTGACCCGGGGTGGTAGCACCTGTTAGGGTCCCAGCTATGGGCAAATAGTTGACACCCAAACTTGTGTAAAAATAGGTTTTAATACCAGAAATAAAAAAAAAACATTACCAGCAATAATTTTTGAAGGAAAAATTATTATCAGTAATACTTTAAATAAAAAAAAGTACTAGCAATACAAACAGCTATACATTCTTTAAAAAAATATTACCAGCAATTGATTTTTGAAGAAAAACATATTACCAGCAATAAAAATTTTGTATGCATTAAATAACCCACTGAGGTTGATATGCCGTAAAACAAAACAAACCAAACCAGGTTAAAACTGAAAGATATTTTTCTAGAATAAAGCAAAAAAAATAAGGAGACAAGAGACTGTGGTTGTTAACAAGGATGTGGGTTTTGTGTGTATATTTTGGGAAAGGTGCATGTTCAATGTGTAAACTAAGATAGAAGAAGCATATAAAGAACTTGTTCACTATTTACATTATTCGGACTATTGTCCTCATCTTTGTCACCATATTTTTTTTTTTTTTTTAAGCATATCACCCCAAGCAAGGCTGGAGGCCACTATCTTTTATTACAATGTTTCGGCCGTTGTACACTCCGGCCTTCTTCAGGTGGTTGGAATGTCAAACTGAACCCTTTATTTCACTCACTGGCACAGTGGATAAAGGCATTAGTTAGATCCAGTGGCAGGACCCAAAGAGTGTGAATTCAATGCCCAGTTAAGGCAGTGGAGAACTTGGAGAGGGAAATTAACAGGAGATAACTGATAACTGACATCCATTAAACATGGCACGTGGAACAAGAAGAGTCTACTCCAGTGAACAAAATAAAGGGTTCAGTTCGACATTCCAACCACCTGAAGAAGGCCAGAGCATACAATAGGCAAAGCGTTGTAATAAATATGGCGACAAAGATAAGGACAATAGTCCAAATAATGTAAATAGTGTACATAATAACTCATCTCAGAAATATAGACAGAAACTGAAGAAGGCTGGAGCATACAACGGCTGAAACATTGTAATAAATATGGCGACAAAGATGAGGACAATAGTCCAAATAATGTAAATAGTGTACATAATACCTCATCTCAGAAATATAGACAGATACTGAAGAAGGCCAGAGCATACAATGGCTGAAACATTGTAATAAATATGGCGACAATGATGAAGACAATAGTCTGAATAATGTAAATAGTGTACATAATAACTCATCTCAGAAATATAGTCATATACTGAAGAAGGCCAGAGGGTACAACAGCTAAAACATTGTAATAAATATGGCAACAAAGATGGGGACAATAGTCCGAATAATGTAAATAGTGTACATAATAGCTCATCTCAGAAATATAGACAGAAACTGAAGAAGGCTGGAGCGTACAACGGCCGTAACATTGTAATAAATATGGTGACAAAGATGAGGACAATAGTCCAAATAATGTAAATAGTGTACATAATACCTCATCTCAGAAATATAGACAGATACTGAAGAAGGCCAGAGCGTACATTGGCCAAAAGATTGTAATAAATATGGCGACAAAGATGAAGACAATAGTCCGAATAATGTAAACAGTGTACCTCATCTCAGAAATATAGACAGATACTGAAAGAACTTGTTTTTCTGTTATGAACATTTATTCTATGTTGACTGCATTGAAACTAAGTTAAATGGTCTCTTGAGTATGTCTGTTTTTCTTCATAGTTTATTTTTAATTTATAGGAATTAAGGATACAAACAGGTAAAGCTGGTTTAGCTCAAGTCATCTTCACACTGAGTTGGCAAGCTCAAACCTCCTTCATGAGAAAGGCAGCTGAGACACGTCTTGACGATGTCGTTGGCAAGTGGAAAAAGCTCAGCCATCAGTGGACAAGAGAAGCTAACATTTCTCAGTTTGAATGCTATTAGCACGTGATTCACATCTTGAAGCCACGAGGAGAAAGAGAAAGATTCTATCCTATCCAGAAGTGGGATCCTAAAAATTGTCATACCACCAGAAACACTTTCCGGATTTTTTATAAATTTGCATCATGGGAAAATTAATTTTCTTTTTCTTTTTTTTTTTTGTATTCATTATTATTATTATTATTATTTCATTTTTTGGTTTTATTTCATTTTACCCACAAGACAATTTTAATAAAACTCTTTGATTGTGTAGGGGAAAAAAAACAGAAATTTTAAAGGAAATTGGAATTATGAAGAAAAAAAAAAGTAAAGAAAGAAACAGAGAGAAAAAAAATGTGTTAAGTGCAAGAGACAAACAAAAGACCACTGCTGGAGAATAGAACAGTTTAAAGAAAAGAAATCCTTTAATTGACAAGGTCACAAAGCAGGGACATGTTCAAGATATGTCACACAAGGCCAAAGAAATGTAGAATGAGCTCCAGTCTGCAAGTGTTTAACCATTTAATGACAACAAAACCATATTTTAGCATCAGATTGAATCTGAGCACCAAAATTTACCAAAAGATATTTGTAACATTAAGTACTCTTTATCAAATTACTTGTATTTAAATAAGGAAAAGGGTTTGCTTACAATTTAAAAAAATAAACCCTCACTTCAAACAAAGTACGACTTAGCAAAGAATAACATAAAATCAATAGTTCTCTGAAGTTTTCATTACATATATTTTCAATCAAATGTTTTAAAAAGTTCATGAGAGATCCCATACTAATATCACATTACTTAATTTCCTGTTATAAATGTTTTCTATTCGATTTGATGCTTAAATTCAATCTGAAGTTAAAATATGATATTGGAAATATAATAAATTCAATAAATAAAATAATGAAGAATAAAAAAAATGAAAAGATTTTCCCATGATGCTCTACTAATAAATGAATAGGAAAGGGTTTTATCAGCTACTCAATCACCGCTTCTGAAAAGGAGAGAAACACATTCTCTTTCCACTTTCTGACACATATTGTTCAGCCATATTTTTCAGAACCTCCATCAATGAAGAACAACCATTACATTGTTTTTTCCAACTCAGTACAAAGCATGCTTGAGCACTACTATTATGACCATTTTTATCATTACTTACACTAACTTAGTTGGTTGGTTGGTTGGTTGGTTGGTTGGTTGGTTGGTTGGGGTTTTATGGCATATCAACCACTATGGGTTATTTAATGCCAGATCCAGTATTTACTAAATATATCAAAAACGTATAGCTGGCAACATCATTGTTTCAAAAAAGTATAGCTGGCAACATCATTGTTTCAAAAACGTATAGCTGGCAACATCATTGTTTCAAAAACGTATAGCTGGCAACATCATTGTTTCAAAAACGTATAGCTGGCAACATCATTGTTTCAAAAACGTATAGCTGGCAACATCATTGTTTCAAAAACGTATAGCTGGCAACATCATTGTCTCAAAAACGTATAGCTGGCAACATCATTGTTTCAAAAACGTATAGCTGGCAACATCATTGTTTCAAAAAAGTATATCTGGCAACATCATTGTTTCAAAAACGTATAGCTGGCAACATCATTGTTTCAAAAAAGTATATCTGGCAACATCATTGTTTCAAAAACGTATAGCTGGCAACATCATTGTTTCAAAAACGTATAGCTGGCAACATCATTGTCTCAAAAACGTATAGCTGGCAACATCATTGTTTCAAAAACGTATAGCTGGCAACATCATTGTTTCAAAAAAGTGTAGTTGGCAACATCATTGTTTCAATGTGCTGGAAAAGACCTGGAAGTTCACTATTTTCCCATAGCTGGGACCCCAACAGGTGCTACCACCCCAGGTCAGGGTGGACCTGGGAACACCAGCAATTAAGAGGTGGTTCCACGCTTCCTCAAAACCTCCTGATCAGAGGCCTTGCTGTTGGATGCAGTTTAACGTCATATTCAGGACATACACTAACTTAGTTTGGACTTATCAATTATAAAAATTAAATGTCCAGTATAAATTTTAGGTTTCTACCTATTACCTTTTAGTGCTAACTATAAAATCTGGTATCAATTATTAAAATAAAAATGGAACAATATGCATTATAGTAATAGATGGTTACTACCCCTGTTCAAGGCATGCTCATCTGCCTGAGTGGCTAGTGAAACCCCATTAGAGATACGTTGCTCAACTCCCAGAGCCTACTTTCAGTTTATACTGCAACTATGCTGAGTGAACTTTAGTTACAGTTTCTGGGGGAGAGTGCATAATTTTGCTTGATCAATTTTTTGGAACAAGGCCAGCACACTCAAACATTTCTCCCCCTCAGATATGGGTTAATTACTAAGACTTGTATCACTAAACCATTATTAGCTAAAAATCAAAAGATAATTTAAAAAATTTTATAATCTAAAAAAAAAAAAATTCCTGGCTTTAAATAACCTGCAAAGTGTTGATAAACCATAAAAAAGAAATCAATCAATCAAAACAAAATCCTGTTCTTCAATAGTTTATAATTATCTCAAAACTTTTGTAAATTAATTTCAGATGATTGTATTTACAAATGTACTTTTATCAGAGGGGAGGCACTGTGGTGTAATGGATAGCGGCTTGGATTGAGGAATCGGAGAGCCGAGTTCGATTTCCAGTCTAATCCATTACATTCACTTACATGCTAATACCCTTGGGAAAGGTATGAATCTTATACTTCTCCCCCCAGCTATGGCTAAATAGCAGGACAGACTATGTTCTATAGCTTTGAATGGCAACTGGTCAACCACAGAAATAAATGGCAACCTACTGCGGGAAAAAATCTACCTCGTCAGTCGTGTATCAAAAGATACATGATCACCTAAGCATGTATCACGCATGGCACATAACTGACTTTTATCAGTTTGCCAAAAGAATTCTTCAGCATGTAAAATGTTTTCTTCCAGAAAACTGAAAGTTGAATTATGTTTTTACTTTTTCAGTAAAATTTGTAAGTTCTTTCCTCTTCACACTTCTGTGCCTTCATAAATGATGATGATTTATACTTGAGCACAAAGATTCCAGTCTTGACAAAGGAAGGAGAAAATGCCAATATCTTAGAAACGGGAAATTTTCAATGTCTGACAATAAATGAGATAAAGAAGCAAATCATTAAAACTGCAAGAAAAACACAAAAAAATCAATCATTTTTTTGTTTTTAAATCTTCAAATTTTCAATTCAATAATTTCCTAGTCTGACTTCAGAATTAAACAAAAAAAATTAACAATTCTATTTTAAAACATTAATTAACATTAATCTCTTATTAATTTGTTTTAACCAATTCATTAAAAAAATATATTTCTTCTGATTTTAAAACAAGAAAAGAATACTGAACTGTTACGTGAAATCTGTCCTTCTTTACAGCAGCGAATGCTTTCCTCAAAGATGAAGAGGAGACTCGAGATGTGGTCCTACAGAAGGATGCTGAGGATATCATGGACCAAGCATGTGAGCAACAGTAAGGTCTTAGAGAAGATGCAAACAAGGAGGAGGCTTATACTTGACATTGGGAAGAGGCAGGTGAAGTTCCTGGGACACATAATGAGGAAGAAGGGCCTGGAGAATCTGATGCTCGTGGGTCAAATAAAGAGAAAGAGTGATAAGGGAAAACAACACATGACATACATAGTGGGCTTAAGCAAGTGGATGACAGAACAGAGTCTGGGGAAGATGGCAGAGGGAAGGAACTTGTTGAGAGCTGCAAAGGATAGAAGGAGGTGGAGAGCCATGATTGCCTACGTCCTGAAAGGACACGGCACATAGAAAGAAAAAGTTATTACGTTTTAATTTTTTTTTTATTTAATGTCTGCTTTATTTTCAGCACTCAGTCTTTTGAATATAAAATTATTTGGGAGACAGGAAGAACATTTTTAAAAATCCATCTTGATTGAAACCACTTGTTCGGGCCTTCCACATCAGAGGAGATGATTATGTAATTACCTTTTTTCTCTATCACACTTAAAAACAAGAACATACTGAAAAGGAATTGAAAAAAGCATCTGTTTCCAGAATTTTATATTTTTCTTCTTCACTTAGCATTCAGTTCCAAGACTCTGCCCCTGAGTTTTATTAAAAATTTTCTGTGGCAGTAGTTCAACCATTTTCAGGGATTTCAATAGAATATTGATTGATTGATTGATTGATTGAATCTACAGCATATCAACTTTTTCCATTGAATAAAAAAAAAAATGATAATGCTTTATATACAGAAATTTGTTCATTTCTACTAAAAATACAAATTTATATATTTGTTGACATTTCATATATAACAATTTTTCTACATCACTTTCTTTGTGAGTGTGTGTGTGTATATATATATATATATAATTTAACCCTCCATTAGTACTGTGAGGTATCTGTATCTTGCTCTCTCTCTCTCACTCTATATATATATATATATATATATTTTTGAATTGGACAATGTCCGACAATTTATTTAAAGACATTTATGATATGTTTAACGTTCTTTTTATAGATACAAGTATTTAAGAAAATGCTCTGTTTTATAATAAACAGTATTAAATAACATTTACCGGCCTGAATGTCCGAGAAATTTTCATAGAAAATTTTCATTCACCGACAGGAATCGAACCTGTTAAGGCACGTCACGCGAAATGACGGTTCCGTATAGGATACAGGTTCGATTCCTGTCGGAGAACATGGCACAAATAATAAAAATGCACAACAGGAAAACTATCAACAAGCCACCCAAACAATAAATAATACAAAATAAACAAGTAAAATAAATTAACCTAAACAAATAAATAAACAAACAAGCCATTCCTGCAAAAATAACTGCCAGAATGGATTACCCACAATGCCCCACTGACCCATATATGTAAACAGTCAAGGAAAAATCCAACATTCTCAGCCTGACAATTGCATCTATCATGAAACAGCCTGTTGACTTCAATGTTCACTTTTATATTTACATACACTCTATCTCTGATATTGAGCACTTTATCCTATAAATATAGCACACCATAAAACTATATATATATATATATATATATATATATATATATATATATGTGCATATGTATTTTTTTATATACTGCATCAAGGATGCGCTGAAAAAATGCAACATTCCTTGTGAGCACTGGGAAGAATGTGCATCTGATTGCAATAATTGGAATGAGGCTGCTCGGAGTGGAAGGTGTCACATTGAGGAGGAAAAGAGGAGGCATGCAAGGCTTAAAAGAGATGTGCTTAAAGGCGTCCTCGTTGACAATAAACCATAGATGTCCAGCAAGTGAACACAAAAACAGTTCTCAATGTTAAATAACAGTGCTATTTAATATATTAAAAAATATAAATAATATTCTATGTTGATTGCACATGAAACTCCAAGTTGTGCAATCAATGTAGAGTATTACATATATATATATATATATATATATATATATATATATATATATATATATATATTTCAATTGAGCACTGTTGAGTGATAAGCTAATTCTATAAACAACAGCCACCTGCACTAATGCAAAGCTCTTCAGTAAAATGAATGGAGCACTTTGGCTGATGGGCATTTGTTTACATTTGTAAAAACAATACGCTAGATTTAGTTGTGTAACTCTACCGAGTGAAGATAGCTCTGGCTGACACCTAATCAGTTGTGTTCCAATCCTTGCTTGAGGCATTCGGATGTCTAGTCGCACTGAGGAGCTGTGATACAGTGAAACAGTACCGTCTGTAAATGACATAAATATATATATATATATATATATATATATATATATATATATATATGTATGTATGTATGTATAGTATATTTTGACAGCAACTTTTCTTTCAAACATGTTTCGTTGAATATTGCAGACCAGCAAAAATTTGATGCATTATTTATTGATTTTTTTCTAGTATTCTTAAATTTTTCAGTTTGATGGCATTAAGGGAGTGTAAAAATTGACCATAACGTCTATTGTCACAAGCGCTTTTAACCACTTCTTTAGCCGTTTTCAAGGGGTTTTCTGTTAATTGTTGGTAATTTCTTTTCGTGGTTGCCTTTTAAGATGTCGCGTGCATCACCTTTGGAAAGAGCCTGGAAATCACACCTCATGTTAACACAAACCTTGTGAGTGAAATTGGGTATGGGGAACTGTTTGAGGGTTGTGCTATCACAAAGTCACAAGTCATCGTGACTGAGGGTTTCAGTGTACTTGCATTGCTCAAACAGTCGATCATGCCAAATTATGCACGCTCTCCAGAAACTGTAAGCAAGGTCTCCTCAGCATAGTCACAGTATAAACCACAGGTGGGATCTGTGGATGCTTTTAAAAAAAATCATGAATACGTCATCTGCAACGGGATTGGCTAGACACCTTAGCTGATGGGTGTGCTCAGAAAATAAGTAAGCGGCCATTATGTATATATTAGTAAAATTAATGACAAAGTGAAAAAAAATGTTTGCGCAGCATATTTTGTCTATTTGGACTTCATCAGACTAAAGTGATATTTCCATTGGCATAACAGCACATCCACATGAAGGGGAGGAGATGCTGAAATATTAAACGTATTAAATTAAATTTAACACACGACAATTTTTTCTTCCCACTTTGTTATTAGTTTTCCTCACATTGTTCTGGTATCGGGCTAATCAGTAGGACAGACAGGGTTCTTGAGCCTCGGGTGGCAAGCAGTTTAAGAGAAGGACAACTCTGAATTAAGAAACTCTGATTGAAACTATCACCAAGTATTCTGAACATTTTCATCTTTGGATTATGGTAGACGATGTTCTAAGAATGGTATTGTTGAAACTTGACTAATGCATGGAATAATAATGCAACACAAAATGTACTTAGAACAAAATGTATTGAAACAAGAAAGTGTACACAATATTTACATATAGTCTTTTGTATATTCCTGGGAAGACCGTTCCTGGAGAATGTGTTGACTAAGTCGCAGTCGGGCAGAGTCTCTAGTTGAATCTCTTGATTCGCCTCTCATGTCTTCCCGGTACCAACCATATTTATATAGTCGGTACTCCACTATGCAAATTAGGTGGATCCTACCACAACAGGTATTCATCTTGCCCAAGTGTTGATTTAAGGGTACTTTGTTACATGTCAAAGTTGTCATGATTGGCATCAAGGAAACAGCAGCAAGAAAATTATCAAAATGCAATTAATAATTTTTGTTTTTAAAAATGCTGAAATTTCTGCACACATATATACAGAATTTCGATGGATAAATTGTCGTCTAAATTATACAAAAATGAAAAATGACACTGATATCTCAGTTTAACAGATATATTTATCAAAATTTCACAAAAATATCTTGTCGTCCTGGATAAGACAATAAACTACATCCAACAGCAAGGCCTCTGATCAGGAGGTTTTGAGGAAACGTGGAACTACCTCTTAATTGCTGGTATTCCCAGGTCCACCCTGACCCGGGGTGGTAGCACCTATTCATCAGACTAAAGTGCAAATAGTTAACACCGAAACTGTGGTAAAAACACTATGAAAGTGTAAAAATAGGTTTTAATACCAGAAATACTTCATAAAAAATTATTACCGGCAATAAATTTTTGTAGAAAAAAAAAAAACTATTACCAGCAATATACTTTTGAAGTAAAAAATATTACCAGAAATAGATTTTTGACAAAAACAAAATATTACCAGCAAAATAAATGTTGTTGGCATTAAATAACCCATTGATGTTGATATGCTGTAAAACAAACCAAACCAAACAAAAATATCTTGAAATGCTAAAGAGTAAATTTATTCAATAAAATCCCCAACCATGGGACTTCAACCACAGCTTCCTTGTTTAAGTTGGTGAATGCTGCCATAATCCTTGCCTACAGTTCATCTTTGGTATTACAAGGATTTTTGTTGGTCACTCATTTAACTGTGGCCCACACATAATTATCAAGGGGTTGCAGTCTGGGGAGTTAGGTGGACATATGTAAGGGGTGATGTGGTTGCAGAAATTGTCTGACAGCCATGACTCCTGCTTGTGTGGTATGGTGCAGAGTCCTGTTGCCAGACACAGGGTCTTCCAGCAACCACCATCTTGACCTAGGGCAGCACAACCTCCTGAAGACACTTGATGTAGACCTCCATGTTGACTCTGAGGCTCTCACTAACAAATTCAAAGAGTTCTCTTCTTATCAGAATGATCAGAGTGAGTTTACCAAGCTGCCGTACCTTCGTAATCACCATTAGACTCATCCAACTCTTTCTGAATCCTCTGCACTGTCTTCAGGTTGACACCCAACACTCTGAAATGTTCGTATTGGAGCTCCCGGTGTGAATGCTAACAGTACAGCATGAGATTTCCAAATTTCTGGTGGAGTGAATTGCGTCATGGTGATCTTTTTCTCACAGATGGTGCCCAATTTACCCTACTCTACTGTGCAGTTGACAACATCAAAAACAAACAACACATGCACAAAATTAAAAATATAAAATGGCGACAGTTCACCCATCACACCCTGTATTATATATATATATATATATATATATATATATATGTGTGTGTGTGTTATATATATGTTTTCCTTTTATATTTATTCATAAAGGAAAATTTATATATATATATATATATATATATATATATATATATGTGTGTGTGTTATATATATGTTTTCCTTTTATATTTATTCATAAAGGAAAATTTATATATATATATATATATATATATATATAAATAAAAAGAAAAAACGTTAAGATATAAAATCCGGTATTCTTAAAGATATTTTTATTTTTACACAATAGTGCTCAATGTAAATTTACAGAGCATTAATATTATAAATTAATTGATTTAAAATATGGGTTTTTCGCTACACAGTGATAACCATGTTTCAGAAATGGGAGCTAAAGCCTTCGAATTTAATTTTGTTATTAAACCAAAGACATTAGTTCCATTTCCTCGTCAATTAGATTCGAAGGCTTTAGCTTCCATTTCTGAAACATGGTTATCACTGTGTATCGAAAAACCCATATTTTAAATCAATTAATTTATAATATATATATATATATATATACATATATATATATATATACATATATATATATATATATATATATATATATATTACATGTTAAAAGCAATTGTCTTGATAAAAAGCTTAAGTAAATAAAAACAAGCAAAATAATTTAACCCATATAAATAAATAAATAAATAAATAAATGAACAACTTCCGGCAAAGTAATCGCCAAAATAGACTACCCACAATGCACCACTGACCTGTATATATAAATAGCTGAGAAAAAAAAAACAACACCCATGGCCTGAAGATTGCGTCTAGCATGAAACAGCCTGTCGCCTGTAAGTGTTGACTTCAATGTTCACTTTTTATATATATATATATATATATATATGTGTGTGTGTGTGTATATATATATATGTAACAAGGTACCAGGCTTACTGATGGATGACTATACTCAAGTGATAATTCTAAACAAAAAACGGTTAATTTTAATATATGTACCTGCAAAATAACTGTATACTTCCTCGGTGATTTTTCCTGCTTTAAAAAAAGCTATTTTTAGAATGTTAATAAGACCCAAACATATGAAACTGGATTCATGCATTTTCCTTTTCCTCGAGATTTGACATAAAAATACACAGTAATAGTAATGTCAAGAGAAAAAAAAAAATCCTTTAGAGTCTAAAGACACACTGTTTTTAGACACACTATTTTTTTCTGTGTGTGTACGTTTGTTGAACTTTGCCAAAAAAAAAAAAAAAAAAAAAAAAAAAAAAAGGTCATACCCTTACCTCATTTTCTGAAGGCGCCACTGCATCTTCCAGACAACTGTCATCATTACTACTATAGTCATCTTCAAATGTATCTGATTCTGACCAACTTCGATCAAATAACTCCTCAGGAGACAAAGAATTAATTCCCTGATCACTGATGCTTGATGTTTTTTCACGATGTATTGAACTGTGCTTACCCAAAAACTCAGTTTTGCCATCATGAAGACTTACAATGCCATTCCGAGTCATGCTGCCCTTCCGTGATGAACTGGAGTTCTCCCCGTCAGAAGAAGCCCAGTTACTCTGGTTGATTTTTTCCACAAAAGCTCGCACATAGCCAGCAGCCATCGTTGAATTTGCAAGATATTCATCTTTGATGGCTGGCATCTTTTTTATATGTTCAACTGGTGCCAAGGAGCTTGTCAGTTTTTCAATGGTGTCCGAGATGTGTTTGGCACGATTTTGGGGTGACGAAGGCATCGATTTGGGTACTTGGCAATCCATCAGGCTTTTGTCTTTCAAAATCTTGGTGGCCTGGGCTGGTTTCTCTGTGTTCAGTTTCTGGAACTCATTGCACCGCTGCCGGACAATCCCAGAAAGCTTAGGTGAAGTTGGGGTCGAACGAGGTGAGTTCCATTCAGCATGTGGGGCAACATTTGACTGCGGAACCTCATATAAATGAATTTCCTCATAGTCTGAAATATCCGGGCTGCTTTCTCGCCTGTTGATATCCGCTAAAGGGCAGAGGCAACTCGTACCTTCTGCTTGGGCATCCTTTACAGCCTCACTAGAGCTGTCCTCTGCAATATTACCTGGTGCAACAACATCATTAATCTTATTATGAGATTTACTGAGTTTGGAGCCAACCCCGGTAATGAGGCGCTCTAAAAACTTTGGCTTTGCAGGCGCTGAAAAAGAAAAAAAAAGAAAAAAAAATATTAATATCAATACAAATTTTTCTTTTCTTTTTAATCAGTATCACCCCATGCAAGGCAGTAAAGCCACTAAGACACAAGGGGTTACTGAGTATAGAAGAATTAGAAACAGAAACATTAATAATGAGCAAGAAGAGAAAAGAGTAACCAAGAGGACAGTAGATAGTGATTGACATTGCATTTAAATCTTTGTAAATTAAAGTTGGCTTCAAAGAATGGAGCTGGAAGGGAGTTCCACAAGCAAGAAGTGCAAGAAAAGAAACTGTTAACATAGAACTTACGGCTACATCTAGCCAGCTCAACTGTAAATTAGTGAAATCATGACACCAGTCTAGTACAGTGCTTAAATTCAAAATTTTTAGGTACCATAGTGAAGAGCATTATTTATTTGTAAGAAATAGAAAATGTGGCACAAGGCCAAAAAAAGGGAATGTGGGAAAGGATGGTCTTCTTCTGCCTTAACGTTAAACTTAGCTAGCCTTAAGGACTGACCCAATCGTACAAACAATATTCCTAACACCAAAACAACACATTCTTGCTTACCTTTCTTACTACATCCACCATAATACCACATTGTCTCTATGAAAGTCCTAACTAGTCCCCATATGTACAATTCATTGTCTGTTGGGAATAAAGCAATAAACATACCATAGTGAAGAGCTCATCCAAACAATTACCATGAAAGTATTTATAGAAAAGACACAGAGAGGCAGCGTTATGAGAGTGGGAAAGTGACTGAACCAGAGCCACCAGATCAGGACCAATAATATTGCTGATTGTTATTTTGATTTTATCAAGAATCTCAAGGTAAATAGCAGGAACACTGGACCATATGTGGCAGCAATATTCTAAGCCTGGATGAATGGTAGATTTATAGATATCAAATATAGATTCTGGAGAGAATAATTGTGTAGCACGACACAGTGAACTGACTTTCTTAGCAGCTGACCTAGCAATGGATTCAATATAGTCTTTCCACTTCATGTCAGCTGAGAATGTTAGACTGTGAAGCCACAATAAGTCACTTTCCTGAAGGTTAGCATCAGCCATGCTGATAGAAGGAAGGGAGGGGCCTCTCAGATGATTTACAACCTACCTACTTAAATACAGATATTAATCAACTAAACCTGATGAGCAGTACATCTGAAAAACTTGAAATCATAAGACTTTTTAAACTTTTTGTTATTAACTATATATAAATATTTATGAAAGAAAAGATGTCTGACAAATTTGAAAAAGTTTTTGTGACACCAGTTTGTCATACATTTTTTCTTTCAAAACCGTTCTTGATATATAAAAATTTATATATCATTATGCCATATAATGCATATAATAATGCTATGCTGTTTATAATGCTTTCATTAATTCCTGACCACTGACAATCCCTTTCTTCTTGATTTTCAAAGCACAACAAACTCTTGAAAATTGATCCCTCATAGTTTAGATAAAAGAAGATAAAAAAAAACAGCAAAAGAAAAAATAAAGAAATATTAATATCAGTAGATTTACAACCTACCTGCTTCTATACAGGTATCCATAATAATAATATAGATCAAAAATACCTATAAAACATTTAGTCCAGGTATATTACTGGAGGTGAATACATTTAATTAATCTTGACACACGGTATATCTGCAAAATTTGAAATCAAACTTTTCGTCATTAACTATATATATAGACATTTATATATAATGCATATAATAGTCCTATGCTGTTGATAATTCTTGCATTAATTCTTGCATTAATTCCTGACCACTGACAATCCCTTTCTTCTTGATTTTCAAGGCACAACAAACTCTTGTTAGTTGATCATTCATATTTTAGGTAAAAAAAAAAAAAAGAAGAAAAAACTTCGATTTTTTTTTTGTTTTGCTGTCAGATTTTATCCCTTTTACCACAAGAAGAGCTTAATTTCTGAATAGAGAAAAGAGGGCTTGGAGAATATGAAACTCAAGGACATATTGAATGCAAGAGGGGCAGAGAGAAACCGTGAGTAACCTAACAAGCTTGTATGGCAGAACAGTGACTTTAAGGAGAGTAAGTGCATAAATACTGTTTAGAGTTACAAAGGATAGGAAGTTGTGGAGAGCTATGATCGCCTACATCATGAAGGGACACTGTAAATAGAAACAATGCAGAAAATGAGTGTATCCTGGGTTCAAAATTCACCTGGTGCTAAAATACAATTATGATTATTGTTTCAATTTTTTCTCTACCAGCAGAATTCATTAGGGTAAAGGTTATATTAGTTGTTTCCTTATAAGGAAACAGCTGGCAGTCACTGACCGAGCAGCTAGTGATACTTGAGTTACATTTTTCTTCACTCTCTGGCCATTAGGCTGTGATCAAAGTGTAGTATCTGTTCTCCCTGTCTCTAATGGTAATGTTAACTGTTTCCTTATAAGGAAATATTGCAGTCAATGACTGAGCATCCAGTGTTACTGTCGGCTGGAATTTATAAAATCTTTCTATTAAAATAATTTTTCAGGAAAATAAGTTTCTCAAGTCCACGAACTGTTATTACTTTTTTCAATATTGATGGACGTTTTCTTCCTAACCTTTTGTTTGAAGTAGTGAGGAACGTCATCATCTTGACTATGTCATTATATTCTCTTTGAGTCATATGTGCTGACCATTTAATTTTTGCTGTTGTTGAAAGTCCTCAAGTGATGCAGTTTCTGTTATTTGGTACAGTTCTTTGTGATTCAGTAGCACCAGTCTGTGAGATCTGGTGAAGGATGGTCCCTGGTAAGACCTACAGGTTTCATTATATCTCTTCAATATATCAGATTTTATTATACATGTCAATGTTTTTGCAATAAAGTTAAAAAATTTGTATTAATTAACTAATGTTGCTAAAAGATATATTTACAATACAGTTCAAAAGTTTGTGGGCATCCCTGGTAATTTTTTAAATTGGCCCCCAAAAAGAGTTGTTTTATAATTTAAATAAGAGAAAATTATTATACATGGTTAAAAAAAAGTGAGACATGATTTTTTTTATTAGAAATTTTATTATGACAAAAAAAGCATTATATGATTAAATTTTGCTCTCGTCAAAATATCCTCCTTTAACCTTGATTAATGCGGCACAAATTTTTGGAATTTATTGCAAAAGTTTCTCAAAGTATAAAGATTGATAACTGATTCTATTCTTTTTTTCAATGACTATAAGAGCTCTTTTTCATTTTTTTTTTTTTTTTTTTACTATTCTGTCAATTTCATCTCATGCTAATTTTGGGGACAGCTTTTCAAACTTTTGTGTGTGTATATATATATATATATATATATATATATATATATATATATAAAAATGAACTACATTGATCTGGCCAAAATACTTAACATATTAAGCAAAAGAATAACTCAAACAAGAAAAGAAATAAAATGTCCTAAAGACAAAAACCTATCTACTCAGTGAAGAAAAGTGTTCAATGCCTACATTAACTAGACAGAACAAAAAACGCACAAGAACGTTAACGCCTACCAAAGATATATATTACTTTAAAACTTATATTTGTGTATATACATGTCTCAGTAAATGCCTGTCATCTTTTTTGTTTTGATTATATGTTTTTTTAAAAGTCTGACATATTTGGTGGCTTTGACATTCGAGAATATTAATAAAAAAGCGCCCCATTCAACATTTGATACACCCTATATATATATATATATATATATATATATATATATATATATATATATATATATATATATATATATCAATACTCTCAAAAAATTGTTAATGCAATATTACCCCCACCCAGCTAATCCACAAAGTATTAGTCTTATATGTAAAAAAAAAAACAAATTACTCATAGATAGATGTAACCATAAGTACTATTCTAATAGTTTCTTTTCTCGCACTTCTCACCTGTGGAACTATCTTCTGGTATCTTGTTTCCCCTCTTACTTATGATCTTCAAAAATTTAAATGCAATGTCAATTGCCATCTTCTGCCTTCCTAAAACCTGTTCTTTTATCATCCTTTCTCCTATCCAAAGTTTTCTCATTCTCTTTCACACTCAGTAACCCCTTGGATGTCAGTGACTTTATCATCTTGCGTGGGGTGAAGTGATTAAAAAAAAGAAGATCGTGGCTTGGAATGAGAAATAAGAGATCTGAGTTTGAACTCCTGTCATGTTTGTTACGTTCACTTATGCACAAATACTCTTTAGAAAGGTATGAACCTATCTCCTCCCCTTAGCTATGAGTTAAATAGCGGGACTTGTATCTGAAAAAAAAAACTGCAGTCATTCTCAAAAAATTGTTTATGCAATATTAACTCACAAAAAATGCAAGTATTATTCTTATAATCCTAAAATGTTTCTACTTGAAAAAAGCCTCAAAGGGTTGATAGTCAGTAAAAAACAAATCAATCAATCGAATCACGTTCACTGACAAGGAGTATTTATCGAGTAAAATATATGCTTTTTTTCCCATCATTAGGCTGTAGAATTTATGAGCACATTATTAGGAAAAGGTTTTAAAATCTATTTCAGTTTTTGTTTGCCAATTACCAATTTCTCTTTTTCCAAATTTTTAAAACCCTTTTGTGGTTTATGGAGCATGGGGAATACTATGAGTGTATAAAGAACTAAATCCTTAGAAGATTCCAGTTAATCTTTGCAATTTCCAAAATATTATACAAAGTAATTAAAATATTTTATAACACTGAAAGAAATCCGGTTAATTCTTAGTTAGGGGATTATTCATTTACAAATTTATGCTTGAGAAAACAATTTTTTTCCAATTTCAGGAAAAGAACTTAAGTTTCAAAAATATGAGACACAAAGAAAGAATTGTTACAGTAACAAGAAACCATGATACCCTATCTTAATTAATGTTTCAAACGAATTCTTTTGAGCTAGCAAAAGTTTCTTGGATAAATTTTCTTTCACAATGACATTCATAAAGTACAAGACCCAAGAGCCACTCAAAGTAGATGGTTATGAAGAGGCACCACTCCAAGTAAGGAAGTAATGCCAACAAGACACAAGGAAGCTACTAGAAGTGAAAAAAGAAAAGGCGTTAGAAGTTCTTTTAGTGTCCTATCTACTCAGCTAAGTTTTCTCATTCTTTCACTCTCAGAAATCTCTGACATCTTAATGTCTTCACTGACTTTCTTGGGGTGAAATGATTATAAAAGAAGATAGTGCTTGCAATGGGAAATCAGAGAGCCAAGTTTGAATTCCAATCAGGTTCATTACGTTCACTTACATGCAAATACCATTTGGGAAGGTATGAATCTATTTCCTCCCTCTAGCTATGAGTTAGATAGTAGGAGTTGTATCTGGAAAAAAATATTGTCATCCTCGAAAAATTGTTACGGCAATATTAACTCACAAAAAAAATAAAATATATTATTTTTATAATCAAAAAATATTTTGACTTGCCCACCAGCGTTCTGCATGCTTCTGGTCACTATCCATGTCTTTTTTTTTCTTTTCTTAAACAGTGAAATTAATATCAACTGGCCAAGAGCAAGATGTTCTAATGAAGACAGTCTTCTATCAGGACAGTCTCCTGTGTCCAAATTGGTAATGACATGCTTCAGCTATAGGTGTGGTTTCCTTGATGGAATAAAGGGATTCAGCTGCAATTTCTGCGGAGACGTACTTTAGCAGGACTTCTCGATCTAGGCTGTTGAATATTACTTGCATTATTTACATTATTCAGACTGTTATTCTCATGTTCATTGAAGATGAGGATAACAGTCCAAATAATATAAATAATGCAAGTAATCATAATACCTCATCTCAGAGATATAGACAGATATTTTATATTAATTTCACTGTTTAACGAGATAAAAAACAGGGATGTCAACTCAAATATATGTACCCACAAAAAATAATGTTTATAGTAATAATAATATATATATATATATATATATAATATTGAAAGAAAACAAAATCCAATTTAATGCAATGAAAAAATAGATCTTTTTTAAGCTGTACTCAATTAACATATGAGGAATTTAATATGAAATATATATGGCATGTGTGAGTATTTTCATTTTGTTTTAGAATATATTTGAGCCTAATGCCCACACCCACTTGTACAGAAAGATATTAAACACCAAGTATTGTTGGAATATTTTTTCTGTTTCAATTTCTGGGAGGAGGAGCTATCATTACTTACATTATTTACATTCAGACAATTGTCCTCATCTTTATTGTTACAATAGCATCCTGGTTATGACGATAAACTACATCCGGCAGCAAGGCCTCTGATTGGGAGGTTTTGAGAAACATGGAACCACCTCTTAATTGCTGTTGTTTCCAGGTCCACGATGTTAGGGTCCCAACTATGAGTAAATAGTTAACCCTCCCCAAACTGGTGTCAAAATACTATCAAAGTATAAAAATAGATTTTTATAGTAAAAACACCAGCAATACATTTTTTAAAAAAACTTACCAGCAATAAATTTGACTATTGACAAAAATCCTCTTTACAAAAATACAAAAAAAGAAACCTGATTTACAAAATGATTTCTTACAAAGAATATATGTTCTATCCATATGAACCTATCCTAAAAATCTTGTCAACATTAAATATTGGTATGCCATTAAAAAAAAAATATTGATATGCTGTAAAAAAAAAAAAAAAAAAAATCACCTAGTTGATTAAAAGGCAGCTTTGTGAATTTGACATCATAATTGTAAGTTCAATCCCTGGGCTGGGTAGTATGTGCTTGGACTCAGTAGAAATAGGCAAGGAATAACTGAGCAATACTAAGTTTAAGAACTAGAGGAAATATCCCCAGATATGGACAGTGGAACAAGAACAGTTTACCTCTGTATTTTAAATGAAGGGTTCAGTTCAGAATTCCCTGTAGGTTACTGTTGTGGTAGGATCCACCTAATCTGCATAGGTGACTACCAACTATATAAATAGTGGTTGGTACCGGAAGACGAGAGGAGGAATCACGAGATCCAACTAGAGACTCTGATCGACTGCGACTAGTCAACACATTCTCCAGGAACGTCTTCCCAGAAATATACAGAAATACTATATGTACTTATTGTGTACACTTTCTTGTTATAATACATTCTTGTTCTAAGTACATTTTGTGTTGCATTATTATTCCATGCATTAGGCGAGATTCAACAATGAGTCAAGACTCAACAGTTACCCAGATTGATATACATCTGATGAGGGCAGAAGGAACAGACAACCCCTTCCAGGATGATCTGTTGGCAGAAGCTATCATGAGTCCCAGCATTCTCATGTCTGTCTACATTTTCATGTTATCTGACTAGCTCCTGCATTGCCATCCCTGCCTGTGTCTACCTTCTTCAACAGTGCCTTGCATGGTATTCTTGCAGAAGCTTTTATGGTCAAAACATGCCACCTTCCAATGCTTAATAGGGGCCAGGAGAGATTTGTGTTAGCACGTAAGACTTTTGACCTTGCACTATAAATAGTCAATAATTTTTTTTCCAGTAGGAGATGCATAGAAGTTTTATAATTTCTTAAGAATCCTTGTCGCCACTTTTGTGATATTGGACGGCTTTGCTTGTCACTTTTGCTATGTCAAGAGAAAGCTTGTTATCACTTCCAAAAATGCTTGTTATATTCAAGACTTCATAGACGCCGGTACTAGTAGTAACACCTACCAATATTATCTGCACTAGTGAAACTTGTTCAAGTACTAATCGCCAAATAGTATAATGATCAGAAGAGAATCATAATCCGTATAGTAGCAGAGTAGAGAGAGTGAACGTATAGCAATAATGGATAGACAAGAAGAGTGAACAATGATCCTTATGCTACTTCCTATTTATTCACTTCCTTTATGATAACATGTTCTACTCAATAATGGAATCGCCCATGTTGCTCACCAGTGATCTAGTTCCAAACCACAGTGTCAGCAATGCCACTTACTCTTATACAACAAGAAGCTTTCTCAAGAATTTGCTCTCCAATGCTTGGATGCTTTTTGTTGGCTCAACCAGAAGTGTCCAAGCCTCACATGTGTAGAGAAGACAGGATATGACCAGTGAAATTAAGTAAATTAAAAAAAAAAAAATCAGTATATTTCCCACATGTTCAAATATCAGAAATAGGCTTTTCAATAAACCTACACTCAGTCTCGAAGACATACTTGATACAGGCCTTGAGATTTAAATATCTGCAAAGTATTTTAACAGAGGACGGAAAACCCAACATAAAAATCTGAAGGCACACTGAAATATAGAAAGTGACCCTCCAAAAGCTAAGCAAAGTATTAAGAAACAGAAAAATATCATTAGAAACAATGAAACAAAAACTGGACTGTTATCTAATATTAATCCTTCTATATAACAGTGAATAATGGACAATCTCCTCAAAGGTGAAGAAGAAACTTGAGGAAACAAAAGTGTGGTTCTACAGAAGGATGCTGAGAATACCATGAACAGAACATGTGAGTAATGAGGAAGTTTTAAGGATAATAGAAACAAAAATGACACTTAGAATCAGAAAGAAACAAATGAAATTTCCACAGCACATAATGAGGAAAGAGGGCTTGGAGAATTTAACACTCACAGGACATATTAAAAGCAAGAGGAACAGAGGAAAGCTGAAGACAATCTACCTAACGAGCTTGCATAATTGATTGGCAGAACAGGAATTAGGAGAGAGAGCAAGAAGACAATCCTTAAGAGCCACAAAGGATAGGAAGTTATGGAGAGCCATGATTTTGCACATCCTGAAGGGACATCGCACACAGAAGAAGAAGTAAACATAATAGTCTTAAGGTGTATTAATTTCTTATAAAAAGTACTGTTATTATTGTAAGATTTTGACTAGCTATTTTTTCATCTTATTCTTTGACATGTTTTCCACCTAATAGTAGTAGATATAATAGTCTTAAGTGACCCAGATTTCTTATATGAAACACTAGCATTATTAATGGCCTTTCCTACATCTTCTTTAGTTGCTTGGTAACATCAAGTATTAGTAGATATAATAGGTGTAATTTGTTGAATTTCTTACATGAAGGATTGTGATTGCTATTTTTTTACTAATAAAATCAGAAACGTTTCCTAATTTCATTAAAACCTTCCAGGCCATGCATGTTAAAAAAATTTTTTTAATATTTACTTATATTAATAAGATTAACTTATTTTGAATTCCATCAGTGATTGGGAAAATGATTGTTTTTTTTTTTTAATTTCATGCTAGAGCAGATTTACTGATTCAATAAAAGCTGCCAAGTTCATATATATGTGTGTGTGTGTGTGTGTGTATATATATATGTATATATAATTTTTAATATTTGATTATATACCTAAAATTCATGTTATATCTGATCAAGACTCCATAGATTATTTTTTGTTATTTTAGGTTTGAAATGAGAGAAAACAAAACTTTAAACAAATTCTGAAAGGTTTTCAAATTTCATAAACATTGCCAAACATCTATATCTATAATTCTCAAAATGTGTGTTTGTAAGACCGGATCTGATATTGCACTCTGACAACACAAAGCAGTGCATTATTTGGGAACTGTCTGTGTCATCGGAGGAATATATTACACTTGCTAATAATTAAAGAGGTCCAAATACCAAGAACTGGTCGAACAATGTCGGCAAAAGTCATGGAAGATATACTATGACCCCGTAGAAGTTGGTTGCAGGGGCTTTGTTGGACAGTCATTGTGCAGAGCCCTAGCAAAAATAGGTATAGTGGGGGCAGTTAGGGCGAGAGCGCTGAAGGACATTACCAACGCGGTTCTCTCACTGCGTCAAAATGGATTTGGCTTAAGAGATCAGAGCCATGGAAGAAATAGCGAGGCTATTAAGGGAAATCTCAGAATCATAATTAGGAAACATGTTACAAGTTATAAGGGAATATTAAGACAATATATTAAGTTAGGATAGTTAAACGGTTATGGATAGAGGTTGAGAATCATTGTTATATGTGGGGAGGGATAGATAGGAGGTTTTTTGGGGTTTTTTTTTAATTTTTTACTTGGCGTTTCGGTTTCTGATTGCCCTTATTATTTTTTTTTTTTTAGTGCTTACTCACGGTTTTATTTCATTATGTAAGCCTAATTGCAGTTTTATTAGGAATGGAATGGAGGAAAAAGATATAGTTTCGTAGTAATAATATTCTGGAAATATATGGAGTTGATGCTAGTACTAATTGAGTAGATTTATTTTGAGAAATATGTATCAGATTGTAAATATGTGTATAGGTTACTTAATTGAGTAGATAGCATAATTATTTAGTTATTTATTTATACTTAGTAGGGCATCGAATTAATTTAGTCAATAAATGACAAAACATGTATACAGGGTTTTTTTTGACCGGATGAATAAAATAGCGAATTTCTTTTGAGAAAGTGCTAGTATAGATTAGTTTTGAGTTGGGTATGAGTGTAGGTTTAGTAAAAGATTAGGTATTGATATGGGATTAGTATTTAAAAGGTAAAACATGGACTTAAACAATGCAATAAAGATACCAGCTGACCTCGGTATGGATTCTGGAAATAAAAAACCGGATGTAGTAATATGACACCATTATATAGAAGAGGAGAGTGAAAAGCCCTGTTTTCATTGATTGATGCTGACTAACATATGTCAATAAGAACGGTCGAAGTCCAGCCTTACTAATGAATTTCTGTTTTTTGCAATGTCGCGGTGCGTAGCACGACGCTTTCAAGGAGGCGGCCTGACTCACCTAGAATCAGGTCGGGGTTGCTGTTGGAGTCGATATGTTGTGAAACCCGAAATCGGCGATGAGAACAGTGCATCACTGAAGACCACCCTTGATGCATCTAAAATGTATGATTTAACTAACTTATTCATTATTATACAGTTCCCTTTTCATGACCCCCCCCCATTCAGAATGTTACAACCGACAGACCCCCCCTATTTCGGGATGTACCTCAGTTGCACCCAAATGTTGTTACTAATTTTTTGGGGGTGGGCTGATTTTAAACTTAAACTGCTCCAACAGAACGGCAAAAATTCCCAGTTATGAAAGACCCGGGCAAAGGCCGGTTATAATGCTAGTATGCTGACAAATTCTACAGAGATGCCATAAGCAAATTGTCTTCATAATATTTACTTATTTTAAATCTAACCTTTATTCTAATAGAATATACACTATTTGTGTGCATTTGTGCATTTGTTACTACTGCACTCACATTTGTTCAGAAAGTTGAACTTATTCCTTG
Source organism: Acanthosepion esculentum (assembly GCA_964036315.1). Lineage (NCBI taxonomy): Eukaryota > Metazoa > Mollusca > Cephalopoda > Sepiida > Sepiidae > Acanthosepion > Acanthosepion esculentum. The sequence continues at coordinate 73,990,484 of OZ038501.1, forward strand.
CATTGCTGATGTTTCCACAATGTTTCAACCGATTCCCTCCACGGCCATCTTCAGAAGAAAAGAGACGGAGAGTGTTTAATTCTTTTCTTTTTATAAGATGGAAAACAACAATGACACAAAGAATCAGTTCAAGTAAGTGAACAAATTTTAAGATGTCCTTGACAATTCTCTAGATTATAAAGAAGACTTATTCATTTTCTTTCTTATAACTAAAAAGAGTTTATTTCTTTAAAAAAAAAAAAAGAAACGAGAATGCAATCGATCTATTTTTAATAGGGGTGGATGGGTAGGTAGTGGCTACCAGCAAAGAAAGTGGAATGGGAATGCCAAGTCCAACATCCAGACAAGGCAGTTGTGCTCATTTTTGGACAAATACCCTTGGGGAAAAGTATGAATGCATCACTTCCCCTCCCAGCTATGGGTTAAACAGCAAGAGAGACTATAATTTTAGGGTGCGAACAAGTCTACGACAATTCTGAGTTTAAAATTCTTAATTGTGTGCGGGGCTAGCAAATCCACCCTGCGATAACCTAGTCACTACAAAACCTATAACAGCACATGTGCAGTGAAGCTGTGGGCCCTATCCTCTCATAGGGAGTTTACAGTGTAAATAACTATTAACAAAGATATATAAGATGCATGCAGGATGCATCCAGCCATTTTAAATATCTTGAGAACTAATTACACAGCATCAGTGCAACTTGGCAACCAATCAGATTAGATTTTACTATAACTTTGTGAACTGGAACTCCCATGAGGTTACTCAGTCAGCAGTGATATATCACAGAGTGACCTTTTTTTTAATGTATCATCATTACATTTATAATTACCAATTGAATCAGCAAAGTTACATGTAGGATTTTTTTTAGCAAAAAAAAATGCATCGTTCGGGTGGCCAACACGCCTACACTTCAGATTCATCTCCTGGCAATTTCTGACAACCACCATGTGGGGAGATTTTGAACTGTGGTAGAGATTAAGGAGAATGCAATGAGACATGATGATCACCATAAATAAGGATTTTGCAAATAAGAAGATTGTCATTCGTAAAAAGGACTTTACAGATTACTTTGAAATGTGATAATGCTGTGATATGTGTGTTAGCTCCCAAGTAAGATAAGCTATTTTTTTCATCAATATGGCCGAATGCTTTCCAGACAAATCTCATATAGAGAGCGCATATGTTTCCCCCTGCCATATGTGTAAGGTGCCTCTTTTTATAAGTTCTCTGTCACAGCAATCATGGCAGGATCAAATATTGCAGCCTTAGAAAGACTGTAAAAGACTGTGTTAGTTGTTACTGGGAGATTTGTTTTTGTTTTTTTTTTTTTTGTACATTGATTTTCACCCTGTACAAGGCCCGAGGGCCACTCAAGATAGAGGGTATATTAAGAAGTAGTTTATGCAGATAGGAGGGAAAAGATAACAGTTAACTCTAGACTTGAACAATTGCTCCGAGGAGTTGCTTTCGCTTGTCCCTAAGCCTCGTGAATTTAAGCGTCCTACGAGGCTGGCATCCCGTTCCCACCCCTTCACCGTTGAAACTGTTAGGTGTAGACGTCTTTTCTACTCCAATAGCTTCATGTCTCGCACATCTCGCCTATGGAACTCCCTTCCCTATTACTGTTTCCCTGACAAATACAATCTCCAACGGTTTAAGTGTAGCGTCAATCGTCATCTCCAATTGCCTTGATCTATCCACTTCCCTTCTCCACTTCCTGACATCTTTCATTCCTATCTGCTCTCGCTCTATATCTTCCGTAACCCCCCTGCCTTGATCAACCCTCCGTTCTTCTCTTTCTCCACATCCCTTCCTTTACCACTCCTATCTGCTCTTCCTCCAACCCTTCTGTAACCCCATGCGTGATAGTGGCCACCGGCCTTGCTTGGGGTGATACGCTTAAAAAAAGCTGCAGTTTGCAGGAAGATGCTGTTCAAGTGGAACTTACTTCGCACCAATAGAATACAGGGTGGTTTTCTATAATGTAAGTGGCATGGTTGATCCTAGACGTAAAGGTTAGGCCTGGTGAAACCAAGGAATGTAGTTCATCGGAGCACTTTCTATGGAAGTAGTGATAGAGCAGAGAGAGGCTTACCACATCCCACCTGTCAGAGAGAGAGATTGGAAAGGAGAAAATAATTTGTTCCCACAAGAACTCAAAGATGCTTTTGAATGTTATCAAGACTGGATAAGTCTAAATATGATAACAGTACTCCATATTCGTCTCTTGTAAAGTTAGAGGATAGCATGAGGAGTCAGGTACGTACTGGAGCAGTACAGAGAGCCGACCATTTTACCATAGAGATTGCTTTAGATATCTCAAAGGCTTTGACAAGGTTCGTCAAAAGGATCTATCTATCTATCTTATTCTCTTTATTATCTATCTATCTATCTTATTCTCTTCATTATCTATCTATCTATCTATCTTATTATCTTCATTATCTATCTAACTTATTCTCTTCATTATCTATCTATCTAACTTATTATCTATCTATCTATCTATCATAGTCTGTTCATATATCTATTTACCAGTCTGCTCATATCACATCTATCTATCTATTTCAGTCTGTTTATGGAACTTCTCAGCGATGTAACACGGAGGGAATGTGGGTGGTTTGTTACAATGTAAGTGGCATGGCGGGTCCTAGCTGTGAAGGTTAGAACTGGCGGAACCAAAAAACGTAAATCGTCCGACCACTTTCCATAGTAGAACAGTGAGAGACTCGCCACATTCCGCCTGTGAGAGAGAGATTGGAGGGTGGAAAATAATTCTTATCCCCCCCCCCAAAAAAAACAACAAAAAACAAACTCGGAGACGCTTTTGATGAAGATCAGAAAGTAAGTACCGGGGGCAGCTCCCGCCCATATATGGCAACAGTACTCCATTTTTGACCTGAAGTTAGAGGATATCACGAGTAGTCAGGTACATACTGGAGCGGTACAAGGAGCCGGCCATTTTACCATAGAGATTGCTTTAGATATCTCAAAGGCTTTGAAAAGGCTTGCCATAAGGATCTATCTATTTACCTGTCTCGGTCTGTTCATGGAACTTACTTCTCTCTGATGGAATACGGAGGGAATGTGAGTGGTTTGTTACAATGTAAGTGGCATGGCAGGTCCTAGCCGTGAAGGTTAGACCTGGCGGAACCAAAGAACGTAAATCGTTCGACCACTTTCCATAGTAGAACAGTGACAGACTCGCCACATTCCACCTGTGAGAGAGAGATTGGAGGAATATAGCAACAGCACTCACTTTTCAGCCTTATCTGGCTCTTATAAAGGTAGAGGGTAGCATGAGGAATCAGGTACTTACTGGAGCAGTACAAAAAATCTAATTGATAGTTTATCACTTTCATCATGGCTGCCATCACTGATCAGCAGGTACCTACAGACAGTAGCTGCTGTTTGTCATCTGAGTTGAATAACTTTGAAAACCATTAAAAGCAAAACTCTTTCTGATGGTCAGTGCATTACTTTTCTCAAACCAAATAGTTTGTGAGAAATATCTTAGTGGTTTCTCTCTGAATTTCTAGAAAATGAGTTATCATTATTTACATACAAACTAATATCCCCATCTTTGTTCTTGTAATCACATTCTGGCCATTGTGCCCTCCAACCTTCATATCAACCTGGGTAAGCCACAGGGAATTTTTAACTGAAACCTTTACTTAATCTATAGATTGTAGATGGTCCTCATTCTACTGCCCATGTCCAGGGATATCTCATTATTATTCAGTATTGCAAAGTTATTCCTCACACCATTTACACTGAGTTTAAGTACCCACTGCTTAGCATAGGGATTGAACTCATAAATACTATGTTACCAAAACCACAAAACAATGCTTTAATCCACCAGGTTATTGTTTCATGATTCAGTGACTATATTAGTCTCGAACCAAATGGTTTGTGAAAAAAGTTCAGAGGTTAAATCAGTCTCAAAAGCAAATGGTTTGTGAGAAAAATTTAGTGTTTACATTAGTCTCAAACCAAATGGTTTGTGAGAAAAGTAGCTATACCAGTCTGATACCAAATAGCTTGTAAGAAAATTTAAGTGGTTATATCAATCTCAAACCAAATAGTTTGTAAGAAAATTTAAGTGGTTATATCAATCTCAAACCAAATAGTTTGTAAGAAAATTTAAGTGGTTATATCAATCTCAAACCAAATAGCTTGTAAGAAAATTTAAGTGGTTATATCAATCTCAAACCAAATAGTTTGTAAGAAAATTTAAGTGGTTATATCAATCTCAAACCAAATAGTTTGTAAGAAAATTTAAGTGCTTATATCAATCTCAAACCAAATAGTTTGTAAGAAAATTTAAGTGGTTATATCAATCTCAAACCAAATAGTTTGTACATGGTTATATCAATCTCAAACCAAATGTCTACTGAGAAAAAATTCAGTGATTATATATATATATCAATATATAGCTGTTGCTTTTTTACTTTTTAAATTCAGTGATTATATATATATATCAATATATAGCTGTTGCTTTTTTACTTTTTCCATTAATCTCACAACATTCCAAAATAGGACATTTAACTCAGTGCACAAACAAAAACAGTTCATAAATTTGAGTTATGTTCAGTTAACTTATGAGGAATCTGAGATCAAATAATTGCAGTATAAATCAAAAATACATCTGGCCTTGCAAAATACCTTCCAAATATTGTTGTTATAAATGGCAGATTGAATTTCAAAAGTTCATCCAGCACAGATGTAAATATTATCTCTGGAAAAGTAAAATACTATCTCCCCACAAAATGTAAAATTTGTTTGTCTTATTTATTTTGTCTGGCCCCTTAATAAATGGGATTTTCATGATTCAGCTTTAAAATTGCAGAAATCAACAAGTATCACCTTCTTAAAAAAATTCTACTTTGCAGTTTCAAGTAAAAACACAGAAACTAAGCTTCTATACAACGGTAAATCAGTTTGTAATCTGACATAAGCTTAATTTTGATCCAAAATTTTGATTTTGTATTGTTTAATCAAAATCATTAATAATTCATTCCTGAATTAAGTGCATTGACAAAGAATGAGATTATGTTAAAAAATAAATAAAAGTACACCACTAATTACCCAGCACTCTTGAATCCAGAACCATACCAAATTAACTGTTTTGCTGGATCAACATAAGCCAACATAATAACAATTTACTAATCACACGCTGACCCATTAATTATGAATCTCTCATATCTCTAAAGCATAATCAACTCTTAGAAACTCATATTAAATAATTATTAAATACAAAGTCATTTGTAGTCACCCAGTGAATTAGTCTGGTAATTGCAGGAATTTCAAATGTTTGCTCATAATTTTGTCTAGATTAAAAGAGGTGTCAGCAAAAATAAAAGTTATGGATGATGTGTTCAAAGTATAGCTTAATAACACATGGTCTAATAAAGGCAATGCCTTTAACTTCATTATATAAGAAGACAAAGTAGATGACATGACTTTGATCATAGTACACATATATAAAGTGCACAGAAAGCCATAGTAATCTATACGCTTACTTTACTTAATTCAGAGATCGGTAAATACTGGTCAATTATATTTGAATCTATATAGATTTAGTTGTTTTGGGGATAGGTAAATATCAGTTGATTATATCTGATTTTGTATAAATTTATTTGTTTCAGAAATAAGCAAATATTAGTCATTTAAACTGGAGTCTATAAGCATTTATTTGGTAAATGGTCCTCATTCTACTGCCCATGTCCAGGGATATCTCATCTAGTTATTATTCAATATTGCAAAGTTATTCCTCACACCATTTACACAGAGTTTAAGTACACACTGCTTAGCATAGGGATTGAACTCATAAATACTATGTTACCAAAACCACAAAACAATGCTTTAATCCACCAGGTTATTGTTTCATGATTCAGTGACTATATTAGTCTCGAACCAAATGGTTTGTGAGAAAAGTTCAGAGGTTAAATCAGTCTCAAAAGCAAATGGTTTGTGAGAAAAATTTAGTGTTTACATTAGTCTCAAACCAAATGGTTTGTGAGAAAAGTAGCTATACCAGTCTGAGTTGGTGGGGTTTTTAACTCTTCTGTAGGGATGCAGTTGTTATATTCTAGGCAATACTAACAAGGCAGGGTGCACTTAGGACCATGCTAAAAAAAAACACTAAAACTGAGACTGAACGAATTCAAAATCAGAGAGATATGTGAGACTGTCCAGACGATGACATTTATGAGTTTCTGTGAGAGGGGAAATGAAGGAGATTTGAGAATTTTTGTTGGCTCTCAATTTCCAGCAACATCCATATCTAGCATGGACACACAAATGTGAAATAAGAATATTCTCCAACAAGCAAGAACCATGTCCCTGGAAAACCTTGTGTCATGCATAGAGTAACGACAACAATAGTGGATTTGTAATGACACACTAATACAAAATAAAAGCAAGAAAGTCAAATGACCCGTCTTTTTCCTTAATCTTTCCGTTTCTGTACAAGTGTTATCAAAGTAACATGAAAAATGATCACCATAGCTAAACTTGACCCAATTCCAATGTAAACTTATTTGTCAGACAGATGTGCAAGGAAAAGGCAACTTTTCTGAAGTTATTAAAGTTTATTTTTTTGGATGGAAAGTAATTAACTCTTTCACCGTTGGTTGATAATTTAACTTTGTATTTGACAAGTTAAAAATTTTAAAAAAGGAAGACGCGTCAAATAGGTATACTGATTTTAATAACTTTATAAAAATAAAT
>OZ038501.1:74002210-74027210 GCA_964036315.1 Acanthosepion esculentum
ATCTGTGGATATATGCTTATTTGAACCATACTCTCAAAACGTTTCAGATGGAAGTAAATGAGTATTATTGGGACCAGTTAAAATATACAAAATATATCTGAAAAGTACACCCAACCATTTTGAATATCATGAAAACCAGTTGCATTGTCTTGGTGTAATATAGGTAGGTGTGTGTGTATATATATATATATATATATATATATATATATATATATATCTTGCAATCACCAATACCAGGACCCATTAGGACCATGTACTGCAGCCAGAGTAGAAGTGGGTAATTTTCATGGAGTCTAACCTGCTCCAGTCCAGTTTTTGTATTCAGAATTACCTCTTCTCCTAGACCCAAGGCTATAGAACCCAGTCTGTCCTGCTATTTACTCATAGCTGGGGGTAGAAGAAGATGATTCATACCTTTCCCAAAGAGATTAGCAGGTAGGGATAATTCCAAGGAGGATATCAATCCAAAGAGAGCTCAATGTAAAATACAGAGCAAATTATAATATTAAATCAAGAAAAAACCTTAAAGATCCATTTCAGTTATAATTTATTTCATGAATATTGTTATATTAATCTCTTCAGACCAAAAGTTCTTAATAAATGGGTACAATTCATTTGGACAGATATACTAGATTAACAGGAGGAGAAGAAAGTGGGAGAGGAAGAAAGAAAAATAACAAATTTTCAAATATAAAATTCTTTTTAAAACATAAACTCCTGTTAATCTCTTATTTACATTGAGATTTCTTTGGATTAATATCCTTGGAATTATCCCTACTAGTCACAAATTGTTATATATATATATATATATATATATATATATATATATATATATATATATATATATATGTGTGTGTGTGTGTGTGTACTCAGTTACAAAAAATATCTTTCATAATAGCTAACAGATTAGTCGAAAGAGCTCAGACAAATAGAATATCTGGGCTCTTTTTACACACACTATGTCTAGAAAAGAAAACACTTGTACATTTTTAAAAACTAATTTAATCCACCTCTATATGGGTATCATTAGTTACACGAAGCACATCAACACGGTACGTGATTTCTTGCCACGTTCGCTGTAGCATAGACTCATCAATGGTGGCAATAGCATCAGTAATCTTTTCCTTTAGATCAGCAATGTCATGTATCTTTGTTCGATACATGATATCTTTAACAGGAGGAAGAGAAAGCAAGAGAGAAAAAAGTGTGGAGGAGGAAAGAAAAATAACAGAGTTTTTAATATAAAATTCTTTTTAAAACATAAACTCCTGTTAATCCAGTATATCAGTCCAGATGAATTGTCTCCATTTATTAAGAACTTTCAGCCTGAAGAGATGAATAAAACAATATTCACAAAATAAATTATAACCGAAATGGATCTTTAAGTTGTTTTTCTTGATTTATATATATATATATATATTTCATTAAAGCGACTGACAAGGTGCTTTTATTTAGTTTTTTATATAATTTCTCATGCAATCTAATAAAGTTTTTCTTTTCAGAGGATAAATTATATCTTGACCGTGTTTTGAAACAAAAAAATGAATCACTTTATAAAACATACACATAACAAACTATTTCTAATTCTAACAGTTGAAATATAATCCTTGATAATGGCTAAATGTATAGCCGAAAGCGCTCGGAAAAAAAGAACATTCGGACAATTTTTATATAATTTATCCTCTGAAAAGAAAAACTTTATTAGATCGCACGAGAAATTATATAAAAAACTAAATAAAAGCACCTTGTCAGTCGTTTTTAATGAAATGTGCTTGAAAGAAGGATTGCTGCCTAAATACACAAATATATATATATATATATATATATATATATATATGTATGTGTTCTAATCAAAAGTATCAGGATTGTTGTTATAGCAACAGAGCTAAAGTTCGCAGAGTGAAGTCACTTGGCACATTGACCTTGATCTCTGTCACGCATACCCACTGAGTTATAACATTCTTGCTCACCATTGTTATTTATAGCAGTACTTGGAAGGGAAGTGTGTAGAGTGTGGTCATCTCACCACACCACAGAGATTCCATCAATGACCATGGATTGTGCAGCCAGTTTTTCCCAAACACAATATTCCCTATGTTCAACAACCAGCATATTCACCAAACCTTACACCTTGCAATGTTTCCCTCTTCAAGAATTAAATCCCACTTGAGTACTTGAGAAGAACAATATTTGAAGATGTCAAGAAAATCCAGTAAAATGCGATGATCCAGTTACTCACTATCCCCACCCAAAATTTTTTCTATTCAAAATAAGCACAATTATGGAAAACATAATGCATGCGAAACTTGCTTAACGAATGAAACTCAAAACTACAAAGCCAAAACAATACCAAAATTTCTCTTTTTTCTTGATATCTCATTTTGTGATAAAGCTTTAATAAAAGTGTGATACGTTAGATTCATAAACATCTCCCATTTGTTCTTTATCCTATCATATAAATATATATACAGTACGAGGCAAAAAAATGGATGCACTCATTGGAAGTCAATTTTTCTATTTTTACCAAGACAAGTGAGTAACAGAATTTGTTTATTAATACAGGGTATTAATACAAATGTACATATGTACATTATACAAAACAAAAAATGATTTAGTATTTTGTTGGGTAACCTTTTGCGTTAATAACGGCCTTAATTCTTTGTGGCATGCTACAGACTAAATTCTTTAGTAAGTCAATGTCCTTTGCCAGATTTTTCCAGCATTTCTTTAATTCACAATAAAGTTCATCTTCTGTGTTAACTTTCCTATTACAGGCACGTTTGTCCATTATCACCCAAAGTTTTTCAATTGGGTTAATGTCAGGACTCACTAAAGAATTTAGTCTATAGCATGCTATAAAAAATTAAGGCTGTTATTAAAGTAAAAGGTTATCCAACAAAATACTAAATCATTTTTTACTTGTATAACAATATATATATTGTATAAACACCTTTATTAATACTATGTATTAATAAACTAAATTCTATTACTCACTTGTCTTGGTAAAAATACAAAAATCAAATTTCTATGAGTACATTCATTTTTTTTGCCTCATATTGTATACGAGATAACGATATATATTTTTATATATCAAGAACAGTATAGAGGAAATTCTAAGACTAAAAGGAAAAAGTTTACTTGTGACATGTTTCATTCATTAGGACTTCAGTGGACTGGGTTGTTTTGATGCTGTTATGACTATGTATATATGTCGGAACAAGAGGCACTGATAGTTTCAACATTTTTGAAAGAATTTTTCTGAAATAATGTTTTCTTTTTTGCAATCAAGCCAAATTCATCTATATACTTTTTCATTTTCTTTCCATCATTTTTGTCTTTAAATATCCCACATTGTGATAATAGAAAATCTGCCAAAAATGGTGAAATGTTGTAAGAACCTGGACATAAATTTGGCTGAACTAGTGATTAAAGCACTTTCTAGACATTTTCATATTAGTGAATTATTTTCTCTTTTAATTAGGGCAGCATTTTTTATGTCAAAATTGTGGTCAGTTTCATCATGTTGAATAACTAATGTATTTTGTGTGTTATTTTTTAAAATGTGGGATATTTAAAAAGAAAGACGATAAAAAGAAAAAGAAGAAACACGAATATGGCTAGATTGCAAAAAAAATATTAAAAAAATTATTTCAAAAATTTTGAAACTACCAGCATCTCTTGTTCATCCACATGTGTAATAAACAACTCCAGTCTAATGAAGTTCTAAGAGATGAAACATGTCACAAGTAAACTTTTTTCCATGTTGCCTTACAATTTCCTCAGTATGTGTGTGTGTGTGCATATATTATGATAGGCATTGATGTAAAACAATGATGTAACATAAAGCTGCCAAGCACCTCCCCCCACATGAACACACATTGGTGAAACATGTTTTCTAAAGACTTTTTTACTTAGTCTTATAATCTGCACTTTTGTTCTGGATATTATTATTCATACAAACATTTTGTAGTTGGGATGCTGAAAATAACATCAATCATCTGATATGTGTTTGTGTGTGTGTGTATATATATATATATATATATATATATATATACATCAATCACAAGACCCATTAGTGTTGTAGGTGCATCCAAATGTATTGCAGCTGCAGCAGCAGTGCTGTTTCATGGGCAAGATAGCCTCTTCAGGTTGGTTTTGAATTCAGAGTTTTTTCTTATCCTAGACTGATTGCCACTCAGGGCTATTGGCTCCAATCTGTACTGTTATTTAGCCATAGCTGATGAGGAAGAAGAGTTGTATTCATAACTTTCCCAAGGGTATTAACACATTAGTGAAAGTAATGAACTCAGCTCACCAGTTCCTCAAACTGAGTTGCTATCTATTACTATATATATATATATATATATATATATATATATATGTATGTATGTATATATATATATATGTGTATGCATATGTGTATATATATATATATATATATGTGTATGCATATGTGTATATATATATATATATATATATATATATATGGTAATAATAAATATACATTTCTCGCTGGTGAGGAAAAGATATATATTTATTATTAATATACATTTTAGCTCTATTATTATACACGAAGCACTGTTTTATTAACACCAGCTATATATATATGTATATATATATATATATATATATATATATATATATATATATATTATATATGTGCAATGCTTATTGGAAAGCACTCAATATCAGTGATAGAGCTAACATTCAGTTGAATGGATGTGAGTTTGTGACGCTGGTCACAAACTCATATCCATTCAAATCTATATATATATATATATATATATATATATATATATATATATATATATATATATATATATATATTATAAAAGGCTCAAACACTAATATTCCATGGTTATAATTTAATACATTGGAATCATAATCACGATCCTATTCATCAGACCTACAAATTCAAAAAGCTTTTTGAATTGGATCATGATTACAATTCCATTGTAATAAATTATAACCATAGAATATTAGTGTTTGAGCCTTTTATATTATATTCTTGTTCTGTCCTGGACATTGAGCTCTACCTGGATTCTATCCTCTTGGAAATATATATATATATATATATATATATATATATATATATATATATATATATAGCTTTAAAGATGACGGAGCAAATTCTTTTTCTTTAAAAGGAACCTTTTTCATCCAACGATTCTTCAGAAAGATTCGTTGGAAAAAAAAACAAACATACAAAAAAAAACTTAATCATAAATAATGCCCACGATTTATGGTGATATAAAATTGTTATTCAAATATATATATATATATATATATATATATATATATATAAAACAAGCATACAAAATAAACTTAATCATAAATAATGCCCACGATTTATGGTGATATAAAATTTTTATTCAAATATATATATATATATATATATATATATATATATATTTATTTTCAGCCTTGTGCCACATCTAAGCTGGGCTTAGAAAATCACTATATATATATATATATATATATATATATATATATATATATATATATATATATATATATATGCTACTTCTGACCTATAATACTTTTTACATTTAGTATATAAAATGTTTGTAAATGTAATAACTATTATGGGTTAGAGGTAGCATATTTTACAGTTGATGTGCAAACGCAGATTGATATTTAGAGGTGTTTGCTATCCAAGACCATTTTTGCTCAATGATAAACAGACTAAACTACAAATGATTTGTTTGCAAAACTGGCACCATTATCCTTGATCTGTCACAAACATACTCATTAAATATTTATATGGGCGTGTGTGTCTATATAAACACATGAATATGCATTTATTTTTTGCATTTAAAGCATTGGGAGGAAGGAGAGTAGCAAAGGATAAGATTTTGATTTTAGTCATGACAGTGCAATATATGTTAATACATTATAAACTTAACATGGGAGAAATCTTCTTTTCTTTTTGTTACAAGAAGCACATATCATCTTACTAATGCTACTCAAAAGTAAAGACCAGAAGTAGCTAGAAAAATGATGACTAGACATAAGGCAGGTGCAAGTGTCTTGTGGGACCCTACCAAAACAATGATACAGCCCCTCTGAATCTATTATAAATGGCCGCCCACTCTACTACATCTCAATTTTCATAAGGTAGGATTTTAAAAATAAAATGCAAATTTCGTTTTAACCTAATTATTTACAATAAAGGATCATATGTAATATAGATGAACATTTCCACTAGAAAAATTGAAAATAAATACAATGTATCTAAAAATATAAATTAGAGACACGTCATAACAGATCATTCCATCTTAAATAAATCAACAATGTTTTGTGGAAATTTCTAATATCAACTTGAGAATTTTCTTGTTAAAACGTTCAAGAAATTTAATACATTCAAGATTATAGATAAAAAATAGTAAATTTTATATAGTGTTTCTCTGAGACTTAGCATGAGCAAAACAAATTCACCGAGAAAAAAAGGCCCAGTAGGACATCAAAAAGCATGAAAAATTTTTAATTTTAATTCCTTTAATAGTCAGTTGTGCTTAGTTGAATTTGTAATGTATAGGTACAAAAAAGCAGATGTTGATAAGATTGCAAGGGTCTGAAAACACTGCCTGGAGCTCCCAGTCAGAAAAGTTGTATTATTTGCTGGTCAGATCAGGCCCAGTGCAAGGGTGTTGAACCACCCACCCCCGAAATCTATGATACTTGCTCTGTTCTAGTAAATCTCAATTTTCATAAGGTAGCATTCATATAAAATACAAATTTTATTGCAACCTAAATATGTACGATAATGGATCATATGAAATATAAGTGAAAAATTCAAGTAGAAAAACTGAAAATAAATACAATGTATCTAAATACAAATTCGAGACACGTCATAACAGATCATTCCATCTGAAATAAATCAACAATGTTTTGTGGAAATTTCTAACATCAACTTGAGAATTTTCTTGTTAAAAAGTTGAAGAAATTTAACACATTCAAGATTATAGATAAAAAAAAAATAGTGAATTTTATGTAGTGTTTTTTCAAGACTTAGTATGAGCAAAACAAATTCACATTGGACCAAAAAAAAAAAAAGACCCCAGAATGACATCAAAATCCGTGAAAATTGTTCATCTTCTAATAGTCAGTTGCGTTTAGTTTAATTTGTAATGTATATAAATATAGGTAGGAAAAAAAAGCAAATGTTGATAACATAGCAAGGGTCACATAGCACTGCCCAGGTTCCCCAAATCAGCCCCAATCAGGGAATGGCAAGCGCATAACATGAGGAGTGGTAAAGGGGCCCCCACCAATACATTTCCAGTATACATGATTTTCCCCTCTTCCTCACCTTCTGCCACACCTCACGTCATACACTTATTTTTTTTTTTTTTTTTTAAATATAGCATTCATAATTTTTTTATTTTAAAAAAATAAAGTGTTAGGAAATCAAGTGGTCAAAATCACCAGAAGATACCGAAAGGTTGAAACCAAGCTCAGATTCAGGGTTGCCAGATAATGCAAGGCTAAAAATATATATTAATATATTATACTAGCCATTATCATTCCATTCATGATTCAAAGGGAGTAACTATTTTTCTTTTGTATCCAAAATTGCAGTGCATGTTTTATTATAAACTAGCTTAAAAGCCGCACTATCAGGTGGCATTTAAGCTAGCTCCTGTTGGTTTGGCCGTCATCAGAATAGCTAAGGAGGAGTAGATGCAATAAGCATCAATGAACTGCAGAAGAACTCAAAATTGATCTCTGCATTTAGTATTGAATTAATACTTAAGCTTACCTTTTAAAAGTTCAACAATAATTCTACTGCTGTCACTTAAAGACGATTAGATGTACGTAGATCCTTATTTTTAGTATAAACAATTATTTTTATTTCATGGGTGACAGAACAGGGGACAATTTATAAGATAAAATTAATATAGTGTAAAGATAGGAAAATAGAAATTAGAATTAGTTATACATTCAACATTTGAAGAGTTAGCGAAACATTATCTAATTAAGTAAAACCTATATTATGGAATATAATTGGAAGGAAGCTATCTTGGCTAAGCGAGAGCTACTTGGCTTGCATTTCCCAATTTTACATATATATATAAGCCCTGTTTATATATATATATATATATATATATATATATATATATATTGTATATTCTAGGTTTGAGTGTTTGACAGCGATTTTTGTTGAGCTCAGATTCAGGGTTGCCAGATTATGCAAGGTTAAAAATATGTTGTAATATATTATCTAACCATTATCGTTGCTTCATGGTTCAAGTGAAGTAACTCTTATTTTCCTTTTGTATCCAAAATTACAGTGCGCGTTTTATTATAAACTAGCTTGAAAGCTACCCAGTTGGGTGGCATTTAAGCTAACTCCTGTGGAGGACTCTTCGTTTGACCATCATCACAATAGCTAGGGAGGAATAGATGCGATAGGCATCAATAAACTACAGAGGAAATCAAAACTGATCGCTGCATTTAAGTATTGAATTAATTTTTACGCTTAACCTTTAAAATTCAACGATAATTCTTCCGCTGCCGCTTAATTTAAAGACGATTTGATGTACGTAGGTCCTCATTTTCTGTACAAACAATAATTTTTATTTCATGGGTGACAGAACAAAGGACAATTTATAAAATAAAATTAATATAATGCAAAGATGAGAAAATAGAAATTAGAATTAGTTATACATTCAACATTTGAAGAGTTAGAGAAACATTAAGTAAATTAATTAAAACTTTATGTTATGGAATCTAAATGAATAAATGCAAAATTGGAGCTAAATTCTCCCATGAATTCTAAGATTAAAAAGCCTCTACTTTATAGTAATTTGGTATTTACTATATTTGGTATTCCACGAAGGAACTAGGAACAAAAATTCCCCAAGCCCCTGCAGCCATTGGTTGCGCTGGCCTCAGTGCAAGCACCGATCTCGCTCTCTGGTGTAATTAGAGGGCTTGGCCTCAGGCAGCTGGGAAGGATAATTTTCCTCAGTTGCAACTCTGTCCTTCGATGGAGCTGGCCCTGAGTGCACGCTTCCCAAAGACAGAGATGATAAATAAACATGTTACAAACTACATTATAGTAATTTACACACTAGGTATTTACTCTGTCTTCCCACTAAGATGAGTTGTGACACAAGATCTTCTTTAAGGTGGGCACCTGAGCACGTACACCCAGACCAGGAACAAAAATTGCCCACAGCCCCCTCGGTTGCACTGGCCTCGGTGCAAGCACCAATCCCTCCCTCTGGTGCAATGTGAGGGGGTGGCCTCGGGCAGCTGTTGCCCAGGGCTGGGCATTTCTCAGTATAATTTTTCTCAGTCGCCCCCGAGTGCACTCTGCCCAAAGACAGAGATGCAACTGAGAGATGATAAATAGGGTGTTACAAACTACTCAAGAGAGTAATTTACACGGTATTCACTTGACTCCCCCATGAGTCAGGTTGTGACACAAGGTCAGTTTTTAACGTGTTTTCACTCAAGCCATTATTCTTAGCTAGTCATAGCTTGTCCAACCTGGTCAGAGCTGGTCTAAGGTAGTCATAGCTGTGATACTACCAGCACAAGAACGGATCACTGTGACTAGTAAGTATCCGAATGTGTATACCCCTCAAGAGAGTAATTTACACAGTATTTACTTGACTCCCCACCAAGTCAGGTTGTGACACAAGGTCAGTTTTTAACATGGGGACCCAAGTATTTTCACTCAGGCTACTGGTCTAGGCTTATCTTAGCTTGTCAGAGCCGATCCAAGCTAGTCAAAGCCGTGATACCACCATCGCAGGGACAGATCCCTGTGACCAGTAAGTATCTGAATGTGTATACCCCTCAAGAGAGTAACTAAAAGCTCAATATCTGTATTATATATTATCTACTTCTAGGCAATATCACTCTTCAAATTTAACTAATTTGCATACTGAATTTAAAAAATTTTATTTCATTAATTAACTGTCCTACACTACTGTTCTTTTATTCAAGGATTGTTTTGATTTTCATATCAAAAATAGTTCTGTTTAGGAATATTGTTAATATAGTGGAGTAAAGTGTTTGAAATTTGCATTTAACTTAGCCTTCAACAAGTTGGCATCTATTTGTAAAACTTTCCTTAACTATAACAAGCCAATTTATGAATGAAAGGTTCATTTAAGATTTTTGTTTCAACAACTTCAATAGTGAATATATCTTACTTTGTGAAGCAATAATGAGCAGGCAAAGCCTGCTAGATTTTATTAAAAAAATGAAATGATCAGCAATGTATTTAATATTAAAATTGAAGACATGGCATACATTACCAAAAAAAATTTAAAAAAAAACAATTTGCTATGATTAATCTGATTCCTAGTAAGGAGGAATAAGTTTTCACTCCTTGTTTGATTTTGGAAGATTAGGTAAAAACAAAAAATGAAATAATGTCATTCTTTTAGAATAATTATTAAATTTTAAGTTTTCATATTTTAGATTGAATCGCCCATATGCCATATGCCACTAAACAAAAACAACCAACCAATGTACACAATATCATAAAAGAAAAACTATGAGAACATGAGAAAATAATAATAATAAAAAAATGTATAAAATTTTCCTTGCCCATTACATTTTTAAACATGTATAAGAGAAAGGTTGCTACTCAAATATACAATTTCATGAAGACATGTATACTCTTGCATTCACAAATAGATCCATCGCCATATATTTATAAATATACTTCAAGAATCAAATAATATATATATATATATATATATATAGTTGGATTGATGTGAGTTTGTGACCCTGAGTTTCACGCTATTTACGATTGTCAGACAAACTGGCATATATATATATATATATATATATATATTTTTTTTTTTGAATTGGACAGTCTGAGAATTTATTAATGACATTTTTGATATGTTTAACGTTCTTTTTATAGATACAGGTATTTAAGCAAATGCTCTGTTTAATACTGTTTATTATAAACAGAGCATTTGCTTAAATACTTGTACCTATAAAAAGAACGTTAAACATATCAAAAATGTCTTTAATATATATATATATATATATATATACCCTGTCTTTGTTGATATTCATCTCCTCATCAAGTCATAAATTTGACTGAGAATCCATGTAAAAAATTTCACTGATTTAATGTGCAGACTATGACGCCCTAAACGGAGACTGACTTGCAGTTTTAAACAAAGAAACTAAAACCAATCAAACTACAGCTGATATGCAAGAAAAAGCACAAAGAAAGGTGCCATTTGCAAAAGCCACACTGACTGCACACAAGAGAAAATTAAGGATGCATATGGCTGAACACAGTCTGGGTGGTAAGAGTAGAAGCAGCAGACCCTTCAGATGAGTTCTGTACAGTTGGGCTTGGCTATCCCCATTAGGCCATGCAGGCTGGGTTAGTTTGGGTCAGGTCAGACGAGGCCAGACAAATCTAGCCATACATTTGTCATTATTCAGAACTGATGAAAAAGATACGAGAGACAAGGTTAGAAAAAAAAGGAAAATGAAAACCATACCTTTTTTTATTTTTTTTTTTAAAAGTTGGGGAGAGATGAGAATCTGTCAATCCAGCACAAACCACCCAACAACAATGATACTAAAAGGGTAAGCCAACTCCCACCTCCCAGTCCACTCCTAGTTAACTATATAAATTTTTCCTCTATGGTTCTCTCTGTTATTCTTTTCTTTCTGTGTTTTCCCCACCCTAGGATTTCTCTAGTTTTTATTCTTGTCACACTCTTGATCTCTTAAGCAACTCAATTTTTTTTTTCTATTGCTTTCTTTTCATTTCCTGCCTTGACAATTTTTCTCTCTCTTTTTTTTTCTTTTCAATATCACTTTCCTTTCCTCTCTCACTCTCTTCCTCTCTGAGTTCACTCTATCTTTCATTATCTATTGATAATCTTTCCTTTATGTGAACAAACACATTTATACCAATTCCTATTCATCCTTTTCTTACATTTTCTTTCTCTTCATCTCTGTCTGTTCGGAACTGAATTATGCACATTCTACATCAGGGTTAATCAAAGATACAAGGGCATTTGTTAGACTGTGGAATCAGCAATTAAGATGAGCCTCTATCCACCCTATCGGCTGTTGGTGACATGCTTCAGTCAATCAAACATTAGAAAAGAGAAATTTCCCATTTTATTGATGAGGTAAGGGAAAAGTCAGAGGTTCAGATTCACAGACAGACTGAGTCATCTTTTATAAAGATTCTTGCCCCTTCTTATGTTTCTTCAAGAAATGGGTGATCATGGCACTCCACAACTTCCTATCCTTTGTAGCTCTTTTTTTTTTTTACTATCCTTCCTACTCCCTGCACTGTCAGTGATTTACACAAGTTTGTTAGGTAGTTTACTCACTATTTCTCCCTGTCCTTATTTTGCCTTCAGTATGTCTGGTGAGTGTTAAATTTTCCAAGCCTTCTTTTCTCATTATGCGCCCCAGAAATTTTAACTGTCTTTTTCTGATTCTAAGTACAGATGTCTTTTTCAATACTATTTTTCTTAAAACTTCCTTGCTCACATTGGGCGAGAGCTGCCCAGACATCACTCTCCAAGATCTTGTGGGTAACAAATTATTCTCCACCCTCCAATCTCTCTCCCACAGACAGGATGTGGCAAGCCTCTCACTGCTTATACAGAAAGTGCCTGGATGAACTACATACCTGCCAGGTCAAACCTTCACAGTAAGAACACGACATACCACTTAAATAGTAGCAAACCACTCACATTCCCTCCATATTGCTTCAGTGAGAAGTAAGTTCCACTCAAGTAGCTTCTTCCCATGAATCACTGCCCTGGGGAACCGATTGCCAACAGGATGTTTCCTTGATCACCGCACTCTTAACCTGTTCAAGGCTAGGGTTAACCATTATCTTCCACACCTATATGCACAAATGGCATCCTAATGTAACACTCTACCTGGAGTGGCCACTGGGCCTTATAAAGGGTGAAGCTTACTGTAAAAAAATATATTCTGTCTATTGTATTCTCAGTATCCTTCTGTAGCTTGACATCTCATCTGTGAGAAAATTGTGTAGCATTTGCTGCCATATCAGAGGATTGATATTACATAGCAGTTCAGCACTCTTTTCTTAGTTTGTAATGAAATGTTCCTGTCTCTTAATAGTTTAACCGATTATAGCTGATGTTATAAAGCTCTTAGTCATTTTTATGACTAAAACAGTTGTCTGTGTTTGTTTTTTATTTAATATACAAAGCCCACTTGCTATCAGGCAAGCTGACATGCTGGCCAGACCACCACTGTTCTCATTCTCTTTCACTCCCAGTAACCCCATGCAACCTAGTGGCATTATCACCTTACTTGGGGTGAAATGATTAACAATATACAGAATATATATATGACATAGCAGTTCAGTACTCTTTTCTTTGTTACCAATGAAAGTTTCCTGTCACTTAATACTGACTGCGACATAACCCCCTGATGCTGGTAGGAAACTAGCGTCAGATAAAAGCAGATATTTTGACCAACTGAATATTTCAGTTCAACTGAAAATGTCTTACTTGGAAAGGTCAACTCTTTTCAGAAATAAAACACAGTCACTGCATATTGTTTTATATCAGGTTGATTACAGTAGAATTTGGTTTTATTTTTTACAAGATAAAACATTATTAACCTTTATAATTTTTAATTTCGATTTGTACTTACTTTCATCATAATTTTAATTTGCTTTGTATCACACCATTACTCAGGCTACCAACTGAGAATGGTCAGTGGACAGCTTAAGATAGAAGATTAAGTATAATCTCTTTCATAAAATTCCAACTAAAGCAGCTTATGGCCACATCATGCTGAAACACTGGTTCCTATATGAACACTGAAAATAAGTGATGTAATGGAATAACCCGTCACCCCCATGAGTGACTACACTATAGGTGGTAAGTACCTATAAGTATCTGTAAGTCAACAGACTACAGAGTCTAGCTGGGATCTGTTCCAGCTAGACAGTCGAACTCTCTGCATCTGAGCAGAGAGAAACTCGGATTAGGCTCCACTGAAGGGCAGAGTCTCGTTTGGGGAGGTAGACTGACCCTGAACCCGTTCGAAAGGAAATATTTTTGGCCGAGCCTACAGGCTTGGAGAACCCACACTAAATCCGGTCTTGTGCCACATGCAACCCTCGTGAGGGGGGGTAGCTAAATATACTAGCTGGGATCTGTATGACTCAGACTTATGCGAGAACTACCAACCTTCCAAATAGTAGCACTCACTACTGGATTGACTTTCAACGACCTTGTGCATAACTGTTACCTTTATTCTTATTGTATTGATTTTTACAATAAACCTTTACTTATTTTATCCACTGTGTTTTTCAAGTATATATTCCTATCAGCACAGAATATAACAATAAGCAACATCAAGTATGGTCAGTACCTAGATGAGTGACCGTTTGGGAATACCAGGTGCTGTAAGCTTGGATGTGTGGGTGGATAATTGCTTGGAATTGTTAATCAGAGAACTAAGTACCAATTCCCATTGGGTTTGTTATATTCACTTACATGCAAATACTCTTGGGAAAGGCATGAATCCAACTCTTCTACCCCAGTTATAGGTTAATTAGTAAGACTTGAATCGCTAAACCATTTTTATCTTTAAAAAAAAAAAAATTCTTGCAATCTAAAAATATTTTCTGGTTTTAAATAATCCGCAAACAGTTGATAAGCTGTAGAAAATGAATGAGTGAAATACTGATTAGCTACACAGGTATGTCATTTAGATATATTTACATTCTCTGTAATATAAAAATGAATAGAAACTACCGTGGCCACAAAGTGAGGGATCAGTTTATATACCGATTGTAATATAGAATAGATCCCTCAATTTATATCTACATTATAATTTCTTTTTAATCAACTGTCCTGGGTATGATGATAAACTACATCCGCGTCCTGGGTAAGACAATAAACTACGTCCAACAGCAAGGCCTCTGATCAGGAGGTTTTGAGGAGCGTGAAACTACCTCTTAATTGCTGGTGTTTCCAGGTCCACTCTGACTTGGGGTGGTAGCACCTGTTAGGGTCCCTGCTATGGGCAAATAGTTATCCCCAAAACTGGGGTAAAAACACTATGAAAGTGTAAAAAAATAGGTTTTAATACCAGAAATACTTTGTAAAATATTATTTCCAGCAATAAATTTTTGAAGAAAAAAAAAGAAAAAGAAAAAAATATTACCAGCAATAAATTTTTTGAAGAAAAAAAAATATTACCAGCAACACATTTTTGAAGGAAAAATATTACCAGAAATAGATTTTTTACAAAACAAAATATTACCAGCAATAAAAATTTTGTCAGCATTAAATAACCGATTGAGGTTGATATGCCGTAAAACAAACCAAACCAAACTTTTTAATCAAATTCTGATTAGGTATGAATCAACCTCTCCTCCTCTCAGATATGGATTAATTAATAAGACATGTCACTAAAACCATTACCCCCCACCACAGACACACAATTAACATTAACATTACCTGTTGTTATTGGGGTTTTGAGAATGATATCAAAAGGAGCAAATAAATATGTGGATCAAATTCATGGCAGCCCTAATTACGAAAAGTCATACTCATGAGTATCAGCAGCAGCTCTTAGTAATAAACATAGTATCAGCAGCAGCTCTTAATAATAAACAGTATCAGCAGCAGCTCTTAATAATAAACATAGTATCAGCAGCAGCCCTGAGGATATAAAATCAACACAAACCCTTAAAGTAAGTCTCTTCCAGATTTGCCTCTTTTCGAACAATGTGACATGAAGTTTTCACATTGGATCAGAAAGGGCTGTGGACACTTCACCCACAAACATACTTACTCAGGCAAGTCACACTCAAATATATTCATTAACATTTCATTGTGTATGCAATTTACTTCTAGGAAAAGAAACTCTTGTCTGAAACTTTCCTTTTGTTAACTTTGTTTAATAAATGTTATCATGTGTGTTGCAAATCAATTGGTCTGTCATTTTGTGCGTGTTCCCTTTCACCACCATTAATTCATGTATTGTAAGTTATTCACTTAAAAAACCTTACACATTTATTTTTGAAGTCACCAACACACTAAACCACTAAGATGCAAAGGGATACTGGGAGTGAAAGAGAATAAGAAGAATTAAGAAGGAACTTAAACCCAATTGGAAACCCAATCTTAAACAGTAAACAAGAGATAAACCTCTACTACTGTTCAAATGACTGGGGAGGATTGTGAACCAGACAATAGGTGAACCTATCTTACATTATTTACATTATCAGACGATTATCCTCATCTTCATTGCCATATTCACAATGTTTCAGCTGTCGTACAATCCAGCCTTCTTCAGGTGATTGGAATTTCAAACCGAACCCTTTATTTCGTTCACGGGGGTAAAAATGGTTACTGAGATATTAGGTTTATAAGTCCCAAAAATTCATAAACAGATATCCTCAATGGCCTAGTGGATAAAGACATTGGTTAAATCCAATGACTAGACCAGGTTCAATACCAGGCCATAGCAGTGGTGAACCAATCTGGGAGAGTTGAGTTAAAGAGAAATAACTGAGACATCCAGAACTAGAACAATCTACCCTGGTGGATGAAATAAAGGGTTCAGTTCAAAATTCCAATCACCTGAAGAAGGTCAGGGCATACAACAGCTGAAATGTTGTGAATATGGTAATGAGGATATCAATGTAAATAATGTAAGTAATCATAATAGACAGGTATATAGAGAGACATAGACATAAAGGCCAGAGCGTACAGTGGCTGAAAGATGAGGATAACAGTCCAAATAATGTAAGTAATCATAATAGACAGGTATATAGACAGTGAACCTATCTATTCCTATTAACTTGCATGGCACATCATCTGATACAAAAATCTTGTTGTCTCTTGAAGTCTCTGGTCTCGGATCACACAAAGCAAAGGCAAAATAATAATAATAAATTAATCATCAATACATAACAATAATAATAATAATTTAATCCCAGGGATAAGAGAAGAAAATTACTTGAGAAATTCAAACAGGAGAAAAATAATTTATTATTTAATTTTTTTTTTTTTTACATTTTAAAATTATCTAAGCCTTAAGATATATTCAGAAACTCCTGAACATAAAGCAAGTATTGAAGAACCTGATCTTAGTGAAATGAATCATGGATTATTTATTTATTTATTTTTAAAAGGAAAGGTCGATATGAACAGAAAACAGTTAAAAAGGAAAATAAACTTTCTAGTCAGAATCACAAGGTTTTCACACACAAATGCATCATGGGATAACTCATAATGCTCTTCATGACATTCAAACCTGACCTGATAACCCTCTCTAATTTACCATGAAAAATATTGTGATAATTAAAAAACAAATTAAATAAAACTATCACTTGAAGTAAAGATAATTTATTTGAACTTTGTATTCATTCAGTTTTAAAGATTTGCCAAATAAATATCTAATCACATCCTTAGATATATAATTCCTTCAACTGGGGATCAGCCAATTAGGTTGGAAAATAGCCTTTTCATATATTTAACATTTTTTACGGTATCATGTATTATTTTTGAGTATGTTGGTATTTTCTTTAAAATGAACAAATATACAGGGAACAAAACTGTCTGCAATATTCAGAAACTAAGTACCATTTAGTGTCCAACAAAAGCATCCAAACTATTATTCAGCCAATGAACAAGCAAAACAAACAAACAATGCAGTCTTGACGAAGAAATTGAAAACTTCCAACAAAATGACAAAGATCAAAGATGGCAGCTATTAAAAACCAAAGAATGTTCTGACTTCAATAAATGAATGAAAGTTTTTTGATCTAAGCACAGATTATCTTAGCAGTTAAGCTAACAAAGAAAATCAACAAAAATCTCCTGAATGTTAGTCTGAAGAAATATTAGTTACAGGATTAGAAGAATACAGCTAATGCATTTAAAAGAAACAAAGATTGAAATTTCATTGATCAAAGAATATATTCAATTCCAAAAAAAAGGAATTGGAATGTACATTCAATATAGAATATAATAAAGAACAGTTTTAAAAATGAAATAAGATGTAATTAAATTTAAGTTCTTAACATTCTAAATAAAATTAGTCTTTGTTTCCATTATTTCATAGTAGTAAAAATAACTTTATATCAGTTGGAATTTCCAAGATGTTATCATGATTTACATTCAGACAAATGTCATCAGTTTTGTTATCAAATTTTGGCCATTGTTCTTTTCAGCCTTCTTTTTTTGTCTGTAAATCCAGATAATCTTTAAGGAATCATTTATTTAATCTACAGACATAGAGTGTTCTCATTTCACTATTCCTGTTTTTTTTTGTATTGCTCAGTTATTGCTATCCACTGTTTATACTGAGTCTGAAACTGTACTACCCAGCCCAAGGATTAAACTCACAATTACTATGCAACCAAATTCATGAAGCAACACTTGAATCCTGAAGAATGCGGAAATGCACAAATGCTTTGATAATAACAAGAAAGATGAGGACATTAGTCCAAATGTAAATTTTTAAAAAAAGACAAAAGGTTTCAATTCTTGTCTTGATCTTCTTGTTGGCAGATTTGGATAATTATTCAAAATTTTACTTGAAATTGGCTGATTCTATAATGTAGAACATTGTCTTGTCTTCTCAATTAATGGTTTGGATTGCCCCACTTAGCTATACTAAATACCAGTCAGGTGATGCTGTTTAAGTTCTATGAAAAGACAAATATTTCCTTCCTCTTTCTTCCTCTTCCAAGATGTAGCAGATCATAGATAAAAATGTCCCCACTGGATTGCATTTGTTTCTCCAGTCGACTGACAACTGAACTGTCACAAATATGCATGCATATGTCACACACAAACAAACGCATTCTTAATAGCTAAGTTTTCAATGTTTTTGTTTTTACTTTCCTTTCAACTGAGTACACATTAGTGTAATTTCTTTTTGTTAATAATACATGTATTAACTGTTTATTTAAAATCCATGTTTTAGTGTTTTTTTATTTTTTTTGCCCAGACTCACATGAGTCCACCAAATATTGTCTGTGGGACAAACATACCAAGAGCCATTAAATATTCACTGACAAATGTTCACACCTCACATGAAAAGTGGTAATTCCTGCACAGTGAGTTGACACTGTTCTCTGGTCAGTTAACTCAATTCCCAATCATTGAATTAATGTTTTAGGAACACAATAATTGGGCTCATGACTTGCATTTTGAAAGTTGTGAATACAAAAGATAATGGGGTTGCATTTTTGTGTGTTGTTCCCATGATGTGATAGAAAAGAAAAGTGTAAACTGGATCTATATTTAACTTTTTGGCTCTAATATCAACCTAACCACAGGGCCAGTGCAAGTGAGAAGCCACATCACATCTGTGAGAAAGTGACTGAAGTCAAGAAGCCAAGTCAGGATCGATTAGATTGCAGATCCTTGTTTGGATTTTGTTAAGAACCTTGAGATGAATCGCAGAGGCAACAGGCCAGATATGGCAATAGTATTCAATGCATGGACAAATGATAGATTTGTAAATGTGCAAAATGGATTCCGACGAGAAAAACTTTCTGGCACAACACAGTAACTCAACTTTCCTTGCAGTAGATGCAGCTATTGATTTGATGTAGTCGTTTCACTTCAAGTCAGTTAAAAAAGTGAGTCCAAGAAGGCTCAGTGTGATGCTTTTCTGGATCTAGCCCCGCACCATGTTGACGATGGGTAGGAAAGTTTCTCTATGGTGGTTAAAGAAAAAAGGTTTTTCTTGTTTGTGTATTTCTTTGAAATCTATTTTGTTTATCCAGTTCCCCTTTTTGAGGGATATATTTGTTGTTTTCTAGTTTTCATGGTGCCTAAAAGAATAACATCAGTATCAAGTATGGACCTTTTTCATTGAGACCTGTGGTCAGCTAAACCTATCACATGATCAACTAAAGGGGCTAGAAATCAACAACTTTCACAAAGTTGTAGCTTTCCAAAACCCGTATCTCATAACAAGTAGTACCAGAAGGGGTAGATCAACCAAACAAACCTAAGCATTTACTATGAACTTTTTTTGGCAATAATTCTTCAAATGGTTAACCTGCATGTTCCAAGAATAATAAAATCTGTTGCTTCAATATTTTTTGATAATACAAAACAAAAGTCAGTATTTTTAGCCTTATTGCACTGACCTCAGTCAGTACAGATTTTAATTCATTTGAACAATAAGAACAAAAAATAAATCTAGAAAGTATGTTGAATCATGAAGGCCATCTGTTAAAAAGTTAAGTAACATTATACACCAAATTTATTGTATACACATTGTCACAATACATGACTATAATAAAGTTAATCTAAAGTGTACTTCATCACTATACTTCTAATATCTCCGCCTGAACCCGAAGGCAGTGTAATGGTTAGCAAGCTTGTCTTGCTAGCACAATTACGATTGAGTAGTGAGTTCGATCCTCACTGGGTGCCCCATACTTTCGGCCTTGTGCCACATCTAAGCTACGCTTGGAAAATCTCTACTAATAACATTTTGTTCTCCTCAATAGAAGTAGATATGTTTGCCTATCATTCAATTCACACTCCTCCCCAGTCTTTTGAACAGGAGTAGAGGGTTATCCCTTGTCCCCCTGTTCAGGATTGGGCTTCCAGTTCATTCTGAAGTCTTTTCATTCTCTTTCAGTCATCTACATACTAGTGACATTCATGCCTTGCTTGGGGTGAAATGATTAAAATAAAAAATGACACAATTATTAATTATAACAGAAATATTATTATTTTGTGACTCAACGAACACTCGTCGTCACTTTTGTGATATCAATGAATACTCATTGTCACTTTTGTGATATCAGTGAATACTCATTGTCACTTTTGTAATGTTGATTTTAGTAGAGACTTTGTAATCGCCGATACAACTATAGTAACACCATTGAACAATACTGGTGTCAGAGACCTTCGAATAACACTTGCACTAACAGTACTTTTTTGATAAGACTCGCAGGAAAAGCAACCACTGAATAGTGATCTGTATAGAGAAATAGTATAATGAATAGTATAGAGAATAGCAATCTGTATCGTAATAGAGGATAGAATAGAAAGAGTGATCCTTTAGATGCCACACTAATTCCTATATATATATATATAGATCCGCGGTCCTTTAAAAGGGCTGTGGTGAAATAATTACATGGAACCTTAAAGTGGTCTGTTTTTATTTAAATTATTAGCTCTGATTTACATTGAGCTCTCTGGATTTTATCCTCCTTGGGTCTACCCATACAGATTACCTAGTTTTTCATAAAATAAAATATATATATATATATATTTTTTTTTTTAAGCGTATCACCCCAAGCAAGGCTGGAAGCCACTATCACGCAAGGGGTTAAAGAAGGGTTGGAGGAAGAGCAGATAGGAGTGTTAAAGGAGAGGATGTGGAGAAAGAGAAAGACAGTGGGTCGATCAAGGCAAGGGGGTTGCAGAAGATTTGGAGCGAGAGCAGATAGGAATGAAAAATGAAAGGATGTGGAGAAGGGAAGTGGATAGATCAAGGCAACTGGAAATGTCGATTGATGCTACACTTATATATATATATATATATATATATATATATATATATATATATATATATATATATATACTTTACTATCACGAGATCTACTTATTCAAAATGGAATCACCTGTGTTTGCTCACTGGTTATCTGTGTTCAAACTCCAGTGTTGGCAGCGACACTTTATTACTATATAACATATAATGAAACTATTTTATTCCTAGTTTATGGTAAACTTAAGTAATTCTACCATTGTAATTTAATTGACTGATCGATTAAACAACCAAAGTCGGGATCATAGAGTCATTGTAAATGCCATGATTCTTTCATTAGCTGCATACCATGTGCTTCACAGAGTTGCCATTTTCAGGTTGCTGGGATTGTTTCACCATGCTGATATTATCAATTCACCCCCATGTCAAACTGACCATGATGAGATTCAAATATACACATGTATTTACGCAAACATATACAGTACAACTCCTCTAAATCGAACATCCGAGATGTCCAGTATTGAGAGTAGTGTTTGGATTCGAGGAAGAAAAGGCTACTGTGACAAGCTTAAAATTTTTATTAAGTTTTAGAGTTTTGGATACAAAATGTATTTTGTAACATTGATTCATTTTCATTCTTTGTTAATGTATATATGTTGGCTGAAATGCAATATTTATAAAAAAAAAAGCTGATGACTTAACAAACAACTCTTTGAAAATGGTTAATGGAAAGTACATAGTATAAAATATACTGAAAAATAAATTTAAAGTATTTCTTTAAAGTTATGTTATTATGCTGTGCTATATATTGTTCAAGGTTTCTAGTGCAGCCATAACTAAACTTAAAGTTGTTCTTATTGAAGATTTTGTTGACTAAAAGGGTTATGGCTGAAATGTTTGTAGATTAAATTTAGGAAAATCCTACTGATGTTGGTTTTGACATTACTGTTAACAGGTGGGTTGAACCAAATTATACTGTGTTTCCTATTCTTATGTTTATTAGTAACATTCTTACTAATACTTGGAATGTATTCTAGTTTAACTTTGTGTTTCGTTTTATTTAGTACATCTATATATTTAATTTTATCTTTGTCAAAAATAATTTTGTTGCTGGAGTTAGTTAAGAGTTTGTGTTGTATGGATTTATGCAACTTGTTTAGAATTCCAGGTGGGTGGGTGGATTCTTTGTTAATGTATATATGGTTATAAAGCTCTTTAGTATAAGGCATTTGTGCACTCCTCTGGATAGATCGAAAGAAGTGTCCAGAAAGTTGATCGTGTTGGTGTTAATGGTGATATTAAGCCTGTGACTCTTGAAGAATTTGAAGAGTTGCTTCCTTAACTGGTCTGTTTGTTATGGATTGGTGTTACTTAGGAGGATAATTCTGTCATCTTTATACAGACCAGTGTTTTTACAATCAAAAGTGTAACCTAAGTCACCACAGTAGCAGAATGCCAACTAGTTCACAAGCTTCTGCGGAGTCAAACACTCCCATCAAAATAGAGAAGTTTGGATTGTCTTTTTTGGTCCACATGAAACCATCATGATATAAAATGGGTTTCTGGGCTTGCTTAATGATGTTGATTTACCAGTCGGTAAGGGTGCAATAAATATTGGCCAGGGTTATGGCAGCCATTAACAGGTCTTCCATGATTGACGGTTAGAAGTCAGCAATGTCGAATTACATGAAGGTGCATTCACTTTCATTTTTTATATTAGAGAACCAATTGATAGCATCTTTAGTATTCTTCCATTGGTTGACCCCTGTGGAATTCCTACTGTATTTTCAGGCTTGCTCTAGTATAGCCTTGCTGATTTTGACTATATTATTCTTGGAAGGGTTAAGAAATCAGAATTGTAGGTTGTTGGGGAAATTATCTTTATGGTCCTTAACAGTAATAAAAACCTGTAGCTTTATGAAGTTTATGCACCCTGCCATCGATCTTAAGTTTAGTGGCTGTAATTCATGCTTCGTTGTTAATATCATTTTCCTTTCAGCTAGGGCTTTCTTATATATTTTATTAACTTCTTTACAGATAGGTTTGTGGTAGTCGTTGACATTATAGGAATAGAGATTGCCAGTTTTATCAGATTTGATGATAATTTTATTAGTGTTACGTATCTTGGCAATGCCTTTTTTCATATTCCTCAGTAGGTTTTTATATCTACTTGTGTATTTAATTCTATTAATTACAGAGAATAAGTCTTTTTCAAATTCTAGGAGAAGGTCATTACTAGGTAGCGTTTTCAGGGACTTAAATTCAAAGGAATCGAAAGATTCACATTCATTGTGGTGTTCCCTTCTGACAAAAAATAGTTTCCATATATATATATATATATATATATGTATGAAGAAATATAGTCTGAAGGTGTGCTATATTTATGGGATAAAGTGCTCAATATCAGAGATAGAGTGTGTGTAAATATAAAAGTGAACATTGAAGTCAACACAATGAGGTGACAGGCTGTTTCATGCTAGATGCAATTGTCAAACTCGTCGCATGTTTCATGCTGGATGCAATCATCAGGCCTGACGATTGTGTCCAGCATGAAACAGCCTGTTGCCTCTGAGTGTTGACTTCAATGTTCACTTTTATATTTATATTTACATACGCTCTATCTCTGATATTGAGCACTTTATCCCATAAGTATAGCACACCTTAAAGCTATATTTCTTCATATTTCCTGTTGGAAATAGTCATAGGTTATATATATATATATATATATATATATATATATATATATATATCTCAATTATGTAGTGCGTGTTCAATTTATATAACGTAAATCATTCATACGAAAAACAAATAATGCCATATAATTAACTTCATTATTTGTTTTTCGTATGAATAATTTACGTTATATATATATATATATATATATAAAGACATTTATGATATATTTAAAGTTCTTTTTATAGATAAAAAGAACGTTAAACATATCATAAATGTCTTTAAATAAATTGTCGGACTTTGTCCAATTCAAATATAATATATATATATATATACACACACACACACACACAAGGGCTACTGAAAAATTCTCAACTTGACCCACTTCTTAAAATCAATATTTTAATGTCTGGTCACTGAAATACTGATTTTGGCAGATGGACCATGCTGGGAGCTTTCAGTACTTCCTTGTATATAAAAATCACTTATATCAGCACTCATAAAATGTCAAAATGTAAACTTAATACATGTCTGACATTTTAACATTCAATGTTCAATTTACAGTATAAATATGCTGCTCAACTGGACCCTGTTTTCATGCCCAACGTCATGCAAATGTATGTGTCATTTTCAAGTATGGAAGCCTAAAAAGAACAAAAAATTCATTTATCAAGTAAAAAAATTACAAGTATAGGTTGTGATTAGAGTTAGATGTTGCAGCTGGGATAAATTTAGTCTGAATAGTGCCTTTGACCAAAATCTCTGTTATCATAGTTTCTCAAAATTTCATATCTACTCAGTTTCGTATCGAAATGTAAACAAAATAATTTCTAAAGAAGTAATGGAT
>OZ038501.1:74032210-74109710 GCA_964036315.1 Acanthosepion esculentum
TCCACCATGCCTCCCTAGTATTACTAGTAAAAGTATTACTAAATTAGTATTACTAATAGAATTATGTAGTCCCAACAAATGGTATTACTAGTACAATTAAATAGTACTAACAAGTGTTAATATTAGTAATCAAATTAAGTAGTCCTGACAAATGCTAAGTATTACTAGAATTAAGTTGTACTGACATGTAGTAATACTGCCAAATAGTAATTATTACTCATAGAATTAATTAGTACTAGCAAACCATGTGGATTACTAGTTACAGTTAGTCCGTAATATAAGCCTAAGCCTTATGTAATATGGGTCACATACACTGATTAATATGTGGATAAGTTCCAAAATATGGTATGTACCAACTGTATTCAGAATACTAAACACTGTGTATCCTACTTGGTTATTAGCACAAGGCTATAATTTCATGTGCATATCCCACTTGACCTTGTCAAAAAAACATCACTAGGGGTGCTCTTTAAGCCTATAAAAAGGTGTGCATTTCTCTCCTTAATCTCTTTTCACTTTTTTCCATACAAATTTCCAGATGTACTTAAACGTACAGTTGGAACACAAACACTAGGCTTACATGCGTTTTTCTTTCTTTTGACCTCTCTCATACACGTGTCTATTTCACGTTTATTTCTCGCACTCACATAGACACACATGGCTATCACATACGCAAATTTCACGCACTTTTTTTTTTTTTTACTAATATTCCCCCAATACAAAGCCCAAGTGTCGCTCAAGCTAGAGGGTTACTGTATGGAGTTATATTAGCATAGGAAAGGACCAGCGTTAGATAAATGAACGAGAGCACATTTTAATTTTGTAGTTGTGTTGTCATATCCTGCTATGGCAACAGAAAATGTGCAGTAAAAAAGCCTTGAAAGACAATGCATTGGAACTAGAACAGTCTACTCTAGCAAGTGAAATAAAGGGTTCAGTTCGACATTCAAACCACCTGAAGAATGCCGAAGTGTACAATGGCCGAAACGTTGTGATAAATATGCCAACAAAGATGAGGGCAATAGCCCGAATAATGTAAATAGTGTACATAATACCTCATCTCAGAAATATAGACAGATACTGAATGATAGCATGTTTGAGCTTTTCAGTTGTGTTGTCATATCCTGCGATGGCAACAAAAAATGACCATGACCGAAATTAAGTAGAGCAGGAGAGAAACCTTGAAAAACGATGTAATGGAAAGGAAAGTGGTGAATGATGCAGTGAGTTAAAGGTTAAAAGACTGAGGGGGAGTGTGAAGTGGATGATAGGCGCAAAAATGCACATTCACTTTTGGCTTGTTTAAATGTTTTCTTATTTTATCGTAATTGTATATTCATGTAATTCTTTTTTGTCAATACATGCAATTAGTTGTCATTTGTTTTAAATTGTTTTGTGTTAGGTATTTTTTTTTTACTTGAACTCATTTTGAATTTTTGCAGGATAAATATTCCAGGAGACATGTTTCTCCTTAAACACGCTAGCATCCTGTAACACATATAACCCAGTGATATGATATATATCATATCACTGATATATATATATATATATATCATATCACTGATATATATATATATATATATGTCACTGATATATATATATATATATATATATATATATATGTCACTGATATATATATATATATATATATATATATATATATATATATATGTCACTGATATATATATATATATATATATATATATATATGTCACTGATATATATATATATATATATATATATATATATATGTCACTGATATATATATATATATATATATATATGTCACTGATATATATATATATATATATATATATGTCACTGATATATATATATATATATATGTCACTGATATATATATATATATATATATATATGTCACTGATATATATATATATATATATATATATATATGTCACTGATATATATATATATATATATATATATGTCACTGATATATATATATATATATATATATATATATATATATATATATATATATATATATCTCACTGATATATATATATATATCACTGATATATATATATATCATATCACTGATATATATATATATATCATATCACTGATATATATATATCATATCACTGATATATATATATCTCATATCACTGATATATATCTTATATCATATCACTGATATATATATATATCATATCACTGATATATATATATATCACTGATATATATATATATCATATCACTGATATATATATATATCATATCACTGATATATATATATATCATATCATTGATATATATATATATATCATATCACTGATATATATATATATATATATCATATCACTGATATATATATATATATCATATCACTGGGTTATATGTGTTACAGGATGCTAGTGTGTTTAAGGAGAAACATGTCTCCTGGAATATTTATCCTGCAACAATTCAAAGTGAGTTCATATATATATCAGTGATATGATATATATATATATATATATATATATATATATATATATCAGTGATATGATATATATATATATATATATATATATATATATATATATATATATATATATATCAGTGATATGATATATATATATATATATCAGTGATATGATATATATATATATATATATCAGTGATATGATATATATATATATATAT
Organism: Acanthosepion esculentum; assembly: GCA_964036315.1. NCBI lineage: Eukaryota > Metazoa > Mollusca > Cephalopoda > Sepiida > Sepiidae > Acanthosepion > Acanthosepion esculentum. The sequence continues at coordinate 74,034,857 of OZ038501.1, forward strand.
ATCAGTGATATGATATATATATATATATATATATATATCAGTGATATGATATATATATATATATATATATCAGTGATATGATATATATATATATATATATATATCAGTGATATGATATATATATATATATATATATATCAGTGATATGATATATATATATATATATATAGTGATATGATATATATATATATATATATAGTGATATGATATATATATATATATATCAGTGATATGATATATATATATATATCAGTGATATGATATATATATATATATCAGTGATATTATATATATATATATATATATATATACAACTAATTGCATATATATATATACAACTAATTGCATATATATATATATACAACTAATTGCATATATATATATATACAACTAATTGCATATATATATATATATATATACAACTAATTGCATATATATATATATATACAACTAATTGTATATATATATATATATATATATATATATATATATATATACAACTAATTGCATATATATATATATATATATATATATATATATATATATATTCTCTGCTTCTTGCAACTGTTGATGCACAAGTTGTAGGTGACCCAGCTGAATGTCCTCGATGTACAGACAGAGGCCTGGTATTTATGCCAGCCAGAGACGTTGTCGAACATCTTACCGAATATACTGAGCCGAACGGTCACAAAATGTCAGGAATTATCCTGCCAGGACACTCCTCTACTTCTATGTTCCATGTCCATTCATGATCATGGCTCTCCACAATTGCCTGTCCTTTGTAGTTCTTAGTAAATTTTATTCTTTCACTCTTTTAAACCCTGTCCAGCCAACCATTTACACAAGCTTGTTATATAGATTATGCATTGCTTTCCTCTGTTCCTCTTCCCTTCAGTATATCCTGTGAGTATCAACTTCTCCAGGCCCTCTTTCCTCATTATGTGCCCTACAAATTTCAACTGATTCTCATGTGTTCTGTCCATGATATTCTCAGCATCTTTCTGTACAACTACATTTCTGTTGCCTCAAATCTCTTCTTCGTCTGTGCAGGTAATGTCCAATATCTACTCTCATATAGGAGGACCAATATTACGTGATAATTCCGCACTCTTTTCTTCCTTTGCTTAGCATTTGGAAGACCGCTTTCGCTATTCCAATGTGCCTTCAGATTTCGATGTCACATTTTCTGTCATCCGTTAAAGCAATTCCCAGATCGTTCAATTTTTGTATATGCTTGTTTTTGACATCTCCAATTCTATCCAGTGTCCTAGTTTATTTCTTTTGCTGGCAACCAGGCATTCTATCTTCTTGCAATTGATAGTTAGTCCTTTCTTCTCTCTTTCCTTTATTACCTTCTGTTGGAGTTCTTGTAGTTTCCTTTAATTGTTTGCTATCAAATACAGTAGATAACAATTGATACTGCCTTTAAATTTTTGAAGAACAAAGTTGACTGGGAAGCAAGAAGCCAGATGAGAGTTCCACAAGTGAGAAGTGAGATGGAAAAAACTGTTAGCATAGAACTTATGGTTACATCGAGCCATTTCGACTACTTAACCAATAGTTGAAATAATACCTTTTGTAAGAGTATTTGGGCAAAATGTAACAAACTCGACAGTAATTTGAACTCAGCTCGGTAATTTCTCCTTCTGCTTTGCCAACCATTACACTATCCATACATCGAGATATCTGTTAAAAATACCAAATATCCTGAGGTTGGTCCCTACCAATCCAAGCCCAGTTGACAAAATCACTGATTATCAAGTTAATTCATTTGGACAGCTTTCATATATCAAAGCAGATTGAAGTATGATATTATAGAATCTATTCCATTATCAATGGTGACCTTTTGTACCATAGAATTAAATGGTTTGAATGCGTAAGACAACTTGTTTGGAGATGAGTTTCTAAAACTTTCTAATTCTACCTCACATACAATAATAGATGCTAGATATTGTCCTGTTCACATTCCTCCTCAATCTTTTGAACAGGAGTAGAAGTTTACCCCTTGTTTCCTGTACCTTCTAAATTCTATTTCAACTCTATACTTCTAACGTCTCTGCCTAAACTCTGAAATTTTATTTATTATATATTTTCTATATTTTTTTCCTCAATAGGAGTAGATAAGTTTGCCTATCACCCATTTCACATTCTCTCCGTCTTTTGAACAGGAGTAGATCTTTATCTCATTTCCTGTTTAAAACTTGGTCTCCAGTTCCTTCTAAAGTTTTCTCATTCTCTTTTATTCCCAATAGCTCCTTGTGTCTTAGTGGCTTTATTGCCTTGAATTGATTTTTAAAAAATAGACATTAAAAGTAAATCTAAATAGCATATATATATATATATATATATATATATATATATATTACAATGAATCATTCATACAGAAAACAGATATAGAAGTTAATGATAAAATGGCGAGAATACATCTTTGCAAACAATTTACTAAGAGACATTAACCCCGAACCTGTAAATGAATGTTATGATCCCTGTTTATAAATTTCAGTTGAATAAGGTCTTTTTTTATATATTTACGAGCTTTCATCTGTTCCTACAGATATCATCAGGTAAGAAAATATTTGTTGTTTTATAATTCCAGGTAATAACAGGACATCGAAAGAGTAGTTTATAGTCCGAAATTAACTGGAATTATAAAACAACAAATATTTTCTTACCTGATGATATCTGTAGGAACAGATGAAAGCTCGTAAATATATAAAAAAAGACCTTATTCAACCAAAATTTATAAACAGGGATCATAACATTCATTTGCAGGTTCGGGGTTAATGTCTCTTAGTAAATTGTTTGCGAAGATGTATTCTCGCCATTTTATCATTAACTTCTATATCTGTTTTCTGTATGAATGATTCATTGTAATGTAAATTAAACTGCACCACATACTTGATATATATATATATATATATATATATATATATATATATATATATATAATTTTTATTAAGTGAATAGAAAGCTGGATAAAAAGATGTAATTTAAAACCCCACTGTTATATTTACAATACATTTGCCTTTCTTCACTTCCCCCTCTCCCTTACACTTACGATACACTCTTCCTTTCTTTTACATTACATTTGTTGTTTTTCTTTTTCTTTTCTTCTTCTTCTTCTTACTTTTCTTTATATGTTTACGATACACTTCCTTTTCTCTTCTTCTTCCTTCTCCACACCCTCCTCCTTTCTATTACACTTAATGCCATGTGTTTGATTGTCATGCGTTTTATTTCTATGTGTGTATATATGCATATGCGTATGTGTGTATATATAGGCATGTATATGGGTATACATGTATGTATATGTGTTTGATTGTCATGCCTTTGTTTATTTATAGTTGAAAATAATAATGTAGCATCCTTTGTGGGATTTTTAAAAATAAAAAGCATTAGGTGGCCAGTTGATAAAAAATTGCCCGATGAGACTGTAAGGTTGAAACCAACGTTGTGTATTCAACTGACCTCCTGATTTTTAAAGTATATATATATATATATATATATATATATATATATATATAGGTAACTATACTCGTGTCGAAAAACCTTCGAATTCTTGATTTAACAATAGCCAAATCAATCACGAAGGGAAAAAAAGGTTTTAAAAAAGAAAGAGCCAGGAACATGAAAGTCTGTCGAAAATAATCGGACAGATACAGGTTCAAGGCCCAAAGAAAAAAACCCGATACGAGTAAACCACTATATATATATATATATATATATATAAAGATTACTTCCAATTTTTTCACACCTTTTTTAATCTGTTGTGTTTTGAAAAGTGAATTCAAATTTGAAAAAAATGAAAAAAAAAATTGGAAATAAACTTATTTAAACAACAGACCCCTTGAAGAATGGACAATTCAAAGAAACCTTGAAATTGGGGAAACAACATCAAAAACTGATATTTACTGTTTGAGTTAAGTAATCTTTATGTATACCATATATTATCAATGTTCTATTTTCAATATTAATATTATTTTAATATTCTTAATATTGAGCACTATATGAAAATACCTGCTTTACTTTTGAACTATTTAATCATATTATTATATATGAAAATCAATCAATAAGTTAGTTAAGTTTGTACCTCGACATGTAGTATTTTTGATCTGAAAATTCTCAGAGATCAATGCTCAATCAATGTAATTAATATACACCAGTGAAATAAGTGCACTGAGGAGATTTTAAAATATTTACATTCACACTAACATCCTCATCTTTATTGTTATTATCACAACCTTTTGACAGATGAACTGGAGCAGCCTTCTTCCAGTGTCTGTCTATCTGGATAACTATCTGGGAATTTTGAACACAGCACTTTATTTAACCTATGGGAGTGTTATCATTCTCTTGTTCATGCCTAGAGATACAGTGTAACCCAGATATAAGAGAGTTGTCGGGACCGGAGAAGAAATATCTTATATCCGGGTTTGGTCTATTTTGTTTAGGTAAGTATGGCTCTAATTTGGGACCAGAGAAAACCTCCCTTATATCCGGGTTACACTGTATCTTGTCTTGTTCAATAACTGAATTCAGAGTTGTCCTCCTCCTAGACTGGTTGTCACTCAAGGCTATAGGACCCAGTCTGTCCTCCTATTTACCCATAGATGAAATGGATGCACACATTTTCCCAAGAGTATTTGCATGTAAGTGAACGTAACAAACTCTCCGATTCCCTAATCCAAGCCACTATCCATTACTCCACGATCACACCATATGTAGACGAACACTTAAAATTACTTATAAAAACATTTAAAATTCCAGTCTTAGCAAACATTTTTTTCTGTTCTTCAAGTGCATATCTTCCATGCTTGCAAAGTTTCTAAACAACAACCATAAAAGCCCACTTGTGTAGAATAGTAGATAATACTTAGTATTTGCAAAATAAATGTTGCAATAAATAGACACTTATGTTTTTGTTTTTCTGACAGGATTGCTCACTAAGGAAACATGCTAAGATCATAATTTTAAACATTTTTACAAGTGAATCACTTGTGTGTGTACAAATATATATATATATATATATATATATATATATATATATATATATATATATTTTAAGCTTTTCACCCCAAGCAAGGCTGGAAGCCACTAGCATGCAAGGGGTTACAGAAGGTTTGGAGGAAGAGCAGATAGGAGTGGTAAAGGAGAGGATGTGGAGAAAGATAGTGGATCGATCAAGGCAAGGGGGTTACAGAAGATTTGGAGCGAGAGCAGATAGGAATGAAAGATGAAAGGATGTGGAGAAGGGAAGTGGATAGATCAAGGCAACTGTAGATGTCGATTGACGTTACACTTAAATAGTTGGAGATTATATTTGTCAGGGAAACAGGAATAAGGAAGGGAGTTCCACAGGCGAGAGGTGCGAGATATGAAGCTATTGGAGTAGAAGAGACGTCTACATCTAACAGTTTCAATGGTGAAGGGGTGGAAATGGGATGCCAGCCTCGTGGGACACTTAAATTCATGAGGCCTGGGAACCAGCGAAAGCAGCTCATCGGAGCAATTACCGTGAAAGTATTTGTAAAAAAGACAGAGTGAGGCAACGGCGCATCTGTGAGAGAGCGACTGCAGACGAGATGACAGATCAGGGCCAATTACATTGCATATCCATCTCTGGATCTTATCAAGAACTCTGAGGAAAACAACAGGGGCTTGAGACCATATATGGCAGCAATACTCCATCAATTTATAAGTTATTTTTATAGATACAAATATTTAAGTAAATGCTCTGTTTATAATAAACAGTATTAACAACATTTACTGGCTTGAATGTCTGAGAAACTTCATAAAAAATATGTGTCCTTCAACAGGAATTGAACCTATATCCTACACAAAACCATCATATAGCCTGACGTGCTATACCATTTAGCTACAGAGGAAGCGTCTGGTTAGCAAAGTCAAATTACTGTTTTTAAACAACAAATTTCCCATGATTTTTGCTAACCAGACACTTCCTCTGTAGCTAAATAGTACAGCATGTCAGGCTCTATGATGGTTCTGTGTAGGATACAGGTTCAATTCCTGTTGGAGGACACATATTCTATGAAATTTCTCAGACATTCAGGCCAGTAAATGTAGTTAATACTATTTATTCTAAACAGGGCAGTTCCTTAATTATTTATATGTATAAAAATAACATATAAACAAAAAATATATTAGAATATACTGTCGAACATAGCCCATTTCATTATATATATATATATATATATATATATATATATATATATATATATAATATGGAGAAAAGAACTGAAAAGTTGCAAATTAAAAGAAAAAAAATTGAATGTTTTTTTTTGTGAAAGTATTTTATATTTTTATATATATATATATATATATATATATATATATATATATATATATGTATATATATATATATTTGATATTTCAGATCGCCCTGATCTTTCGTCAGAAATTAATTAAATAACTGTATTCAGAAGTTTGTTTTCAAGTAGCGTCCGTCGTGAGACGCGGACGTCACGTGATGTGGAATGCAACTGTTTGAATATTTCTAACGTAAATCTAACGATAATATTTTAGATGTTGTTTATTATGTTATATATATATATATTTATTTAATTTATTCAAAAATTATAACATAAACATGTTATAACATCACTACAAAAATAGCCATTTTGTTTACAATACTTCCGGTGGCTTCTCAAGTGAGGGTGTTGTTGAGAAAACACCAGAAATGTTGAAACAAAATCGCTATTTTTGTAGTAATGTTATAACATGCTTATGTTATAATTTTTGAATAAATAATATTTGCTCAACTCTGTATTGAGCACTCTTTTAAGAATAGTGTTTTTGGTTATTGGAATTTTATTCCATCTCCAATCCTATACTTGTGTGTGTGTGTGTGTGTGTGTGTGAGGTGTAATGGATAGCGACTCAGAATGAGAAATCGGAGTGTCAAATTAAAATTCCAATAAAGTTCATTACAGTCACTTATGCGCAAATACCTTGGGAATATCCTCTTAGTCTCCTTCTAGCTATAAGTTAAATAGTAGGGCAGTCTGAAATCTTTAGCCTTGGTTGGTAACCAGTGTAGGTGAATGACAACTCTGAATTCAAGACCTCATGAGTGTTGTTTGGAGAGCTTGTAGCACACTATGTGCACTAGTTCTCTATATTCAGTTCTTCTGAAAAGTGTGGTTGATTCTGCACAAGCCTTCATCACTATAATCAAATCACATGCGTGGGTAGACTGGCTGTTCAGTTCTAAGAACTGCGATGTCGGACAGTCAGACAGTTGAAAATGACAGGAGAATTCATCATGAGTGGTAGTAGGATGTAGAATAATAACATATCTGACCATAATTTTGACCTTTAAAGTGCTAGTCTGATTAAATCAGAGAAAAGAACTTACGATGAAGTGTACTGATCTCAAAATTCTCTATAGCTATACTAACACCAGCCTCCTTTACAGTATCCCCACTATCACAAAATTGTGAATAGCACAATGTGACTATTAACTAATAGAAAAAAAAATGCTTAAAGGGAGCTGAGTTTCAAATTCAGAAGACATTTTCTTTTAATCATTTCATCCCAAGCATGGCAATAAAGCCACTAGGATGCAAGAGGTTACTGTGTGTTAGAAAATAGGAGAAAATAAAAACACTATTAAGAAGGGCACAATAAAAGAACAGAAACAAAGAAGACAGAAGATAACAATTGACATTGCATTTAAATTTTTGTAGATCAAAGTTGACTGGGAAGCATAGAGTTGGAAGGGAGTTCCACAAGCGAAACTGTTCTTAAAGAAGACAATCCATCATCTGACCCTACTGATTAGTCATACAAAATCACAAAGATCTTTACTAAATAACAAAAACCGCACCAGTTGAAAACTTCCAACAGCAGCAACAACTAAAATGGGTGGCACATGTAACTAGACGAGACAACAATGACTAATGTTTTTTTACTTTATTTTTTTTATATCACCCCAAGTAAGGCAGTACAGCCACTAAGACGTAAGGAATTACAGGGTGTAGAGGAAATAAGAGAACAGAAACGTTAATGATGTGTAGAAAGAGAAAACACCAATCAGGAGGACAGTAGATAGCGACTGAAATTGCATTTAAATTTTTGCAGATTAAAGTTGGCTGGAAAGCACGGAGCCGGGAGGGAGTTCCACAAACAAGAAGTGCGAGAAAAGAAACTGTTAGCATAGAAGTTACGGTTACATCTAGCAAGCTCAACTGTGAATTGATGAGATCTCGCCGCCTGTCTAGTATTGCACTGAAATTCATAAAGTCCAAGTACCATAGTGAAGAGCTCATCCAAACAATTACCACGAAAGTATTTATAAAAAAAGTACAGAGAGACAACTTTACAGTGGTGGGCAAGTGACTGAAGCCGAGCTGCCAGATCAGGACCAATAATATTGCTGATTTTTATTTGGATCTTATTGAGCACCAGGAAAATAGCGGGGTCACCAGGCCATATGTGGCAGCAATATTCTATGAAGTTGTTAACTTTTCACACTTCCAAAATGTGGCGAACACACGTCACAATGAATATAAAAGAGGCCTCGGATCACATGCAGACATGTTTGCCAACACCAGTTGCATCCAGGTTTTTCCCATTAGCAGCAGAACAGTTTGATATGTCTACATACAGGCCTCTCTGCAACTGGTCAAGATCTGGGTAAGATGACTCATGAAAATACAAGCTGGGGGAAAACCAGCAGTTGGCAAGACACAGAGTCTTGTGAAGTCGGTCCTGTGAGCATTTTCGTTCCACAAGTGATTTCTAAGGCAGTGTTATTTTTATTACCTTCCATCTCTTTCCCCTCTCTGTCTATTACCCCCACAGTTGTTGGGCGAGCAATCGGTTAGATGTTTCCCACAACCTCGGCACACTCTTGGCATACTTGACAACACAAAAACAAAAGGTTTGGGAGGAATCACACATCAAGACTAGAAAGAGTTATAGTAGAAAACATGAGAAGTCTAATTTCTTGAAAAAAAAAGGGAAAATAATTAAAACTCCCATCAATACTAGAAATTGTTCTTGTGAAATAATCCTTATTTTAACCTATAAATTAGCTGGAATAGAAACAAATATTAAAAATTAAGATTTTAATCCTTTTAGTAGATTATGGGAAAGCTAAATTCTTGCTTTAATTATGAGATGAAAAGAAAATATGAACAAGATAGAAAATTGCTCCATTATTTCATTTCTTTACCTATTTTAATTTTCAGCATTTAATTTTTCTTATTACCTCCCTTGGTTTGCTTCTTCAGTTGTGGAGTGTTTTATTTCACAGAATCTATTTTTCTGCTTGCTATTTGTTACTTGTTTTGACTCATTAATTATTTTTTTAAATTAACGTCATTTAATTAAAACTGCTGTAAATAGTCTAATTTTATCCGGCTTAAAAAATAAGCTATATACTGACTCTGTTTAAATTTCTTCCTTATAATTATTCTTTTTTTTATATTATTCAACCAATATGAGGCCCAAAACCCAGTCAAGATAGAGGTTGTTGTAAAAAAAAAAAAATGGGTTAGGAAGGAAATTTCCATCAATAATAGAAAAGGAGATAACTGTTAATAGATTTCAGAAGTCTAAATTCCCGCAAAACTGTTTTAAGAAAAAGATTTTATAAATTTCAATTAACGATAACACTGATCAATGAAAGCCAAATATTTCTTCGATGGAAGCACCTAATTTTAGCATTAATATTACCATTTGGTGAGGGGTTTTTTGTATCCCTCATAAACATTTACAGATTTTAGAAACATGTTAATGTACTAATTAACATTATTATCTATCTTAACAAACATGGGTATTGAAATCATAGCAAACAGTAGAAAAGTTGGAAAATGTAATCTGCAACCTAAGATCAGATCTGGTTGCACCCACTGATATTATTTTGAAAATGTCAATAGATATTGAACATTGATTAGCTGTAGTGATTTTTATGATCAACGGAAATCAACATTTGCAGTCAGGGTTGGCTCTGAGGAATCTACAACATGAAGGAATGTGTAGTGAAAGAGAGGGTGGTGTGGGTTAGGTTTTCTTTGATCTTTCTTGTTCATCTAGGAATGTTCCAGAACAATTTCTTATGAGTCAGTCCTGACAAGGAAATCATAGCCATAGTGAAGAGAAAAGAAATAATATCACAGTCCGATAAAGCAAGAGGGGCTGACTCTTAGAGCATCTTCCCTCCTGACACTTTCCCATCCCATAACACAAATTTTAAAGTCATCAGTACTTTGAAGCTGATACTTTGTTATTTTTTTAAGTTTTAACAAGTGTTCTAACAGAGAATCGAACGTGCAATACTGAAAACTGAACAGACAATGGGATAGCCAAAGATGCATTCCAAAAGCTAAGTAGAGTATTAAGAAACATAAAAACTTTGTAAGAAACAAAGAGTATTGGACTGTGAGGTGATATCAGTCCTCCTATATGGCAGTGAATGCTGGACAATCTCCTCAAAAATGAAGGCGGGATATGAAGCAACAGAATTGTGGTTCTATAGAAGGATGCTGAGAATACCATGGATCGAACATGCGAGCAATGATGAGGTTTCAGAGAAAATGGAAACAAAAAGGAAACTTATATTTAATATCAGGAAAAGACAGTTGAAATTCCTGGGGTACAAAATGAGGAAGGAGTGCTTGGAAAATCTGATACTCACAGGACAGATTGAGAGCAAGAGGAAAACAATGCATAACATACTTAATGAGCTTGAGTAAATGAATGGCGGTTTAGGAGAAATAACGATAAGAAAATTTATTAAGAATTACAAACGACAGAAAGTTGTGGAGAGCTATGATCGACTATGTCCTGAAAGGACATGGGACATAAAGACGAAGAACATTGGTTAACTTTTTCTGAAAGTTCAAAAGACAGTAATAGTCATTGATTTTTTATTTAGACTAGAGTTCTTCTAAAAATTGATTGCATGATCATATAAGATCAACTTCTATGTGCTGTGTCCCTTTTGGTCATGGCTCTCCACAACTGCCTGTCTTTTGTAAAGGAAGGTATATCTTTTTGCTATGCCTCTTACTCCCTGTTCTACCAACCATTTACATAAGCTCATTAGATAGAATATATGCCACTTTCCTCTCTCTCGAGACTTCAATATGCCCTGTGAGTGTCACATTTTCTAAGCTCTCTTTCCTCAGCTTTAGCTTTCTGATTTTAAGTATAAGCATCATTTTTGTTTCCAGTTTCTTTAAAACTTCCCCATTACCCCCATATTCAATCCATGGTATTCTTCTGTATATGTAAGAAGATTGTCCTGCATTCACTGCCATATAAGAGGATAGCTATTACATATAACAGGTCAGTACTCTCTTCTTTGTTTCTAGCAAAATTTCACTTTGCTAAGCTTTTGGAAGGCAGCTTTCATTATTCTAGATTTTGGTGTTGCATTTTCCCTCCTCTGTTAAAACAATTCCAAAAAAAGTATTTTCTATATGACATATTTGAAGTATTGACCAATGCATTTAGATCCCCCTCCTAAGCATTTTCTCACCCTAATTTGAAATTACTGTCCATGGAAAAGTAATAAAAGGAACATAAATGAAATGGTAGAAAGTAGTAAAATAAAAGAGTTTTAATGATACCATTAATGACAAGCAAAATGAAAGTCATCTAGAATAAAGATATCCAATTTTTTATTGGCAATTCCTCTGTCGCCCCAACCAACTACCATCAGTAGGACTTCCTTAGTAACGACTATTCAACCCTTTTTTTGGATTCAGTCACTTTCATCCCAAGAATCTTGTCTCTTCCAATTCCAACATGAGTTTTTTTTTTATTATTTTTAAATCTCAATCTTTTTCTTTTCCTCTTGTAACTATACTGGGAAGAAAGTAAATAGAAACTGGCAAAAATACAGACAAACTGAAGGGAAAAGGAATCACAGGTAAAAAAAAAAAAAAAAGAAGAGGGGAGGGGAAAAAAGAAGAAAGAATTGAAGAAGAAATGAAAAAGAATGATGGAGAAGAGAAAGAAAGAATAAAAGAAAACAAAAACTCTTCTTTTTTAACGTTCTGTTTCTCTTCAGGACATGGCCAATTATAGTTTTACACAGCTTCCTATCTTTTGTCATTTTTGACACTTTACCATCTCCAAGTAATAGATAGCAGCTCAGAATGAGAAATCAGAGAGCCAAGTTTGAATTCTAGTCAGGTTCATTATATTCACTTATATACAAAATACTCTTGGGCAAGGTATAAATTTATTTACTCCCCAAACTATGGGTTAAATAGTTTTTGTATTTGAAAAAATCCCTATGTACAAAAATTGTCAAAAAAAAAAAAAAAAAAGAATTATTTTTATAATTCAAAATATATTTTGGATTTTATTATCCCTATGCTACTTCCACTGAATTGTATCCCCATCAGATTTCCTCCAAATTCCATTTGTAAGGAGGAAGTTCCACTCAGACAGTTTTTTTCCCTGAGAACGGCTACTTTGTGGAACTAACTCCTATATAGTTCCTTCTTTGACCGCAACAATCTTAACCTCCTCAAGTCAAGTGTCAATCATTATCTATCCTCCTTATCCTCATAATCTTTATTTCCTTTTACCTCCTCTTATGATAAATGTGCAGGTAGTGCAAAGAATTGAAGAAAAGAAGAAGAAATGAAAAATAATGACGGAGGAGAGAAAGGAAGAATAAAAGAAAACAAAACTCTTCGTTTTTAACGTGCTGTTTCTCTTCAGGACATGGCCAATTATAGTTCCAAACAGCTTCCTATCTTTTGTTACTCGATGTAATTTCTGACAATTTATCATCCCTTTAAGTAATGGATTGCGACTCAGAATGAGAAATCAGAGAGCCAAGTTTGAATTCCAGTCAAGTTCATTACATTCACTTATACAAAAACATCCTTGGGAAAGATATGAATCTACTCTTCTTCTCCACAATCTATGGATTAAATACTAGGACATGCATCTGAAAATCATTATTATCTCCCAAATATTGTTAATACAGTATTCACCCACACACAGAAACAAAAATTATCCTTACAATCCAAAAGCATGCTTCAGCTTTAAGTAATCCACAAAGGGTTGATAACCCATAAAAAAATAAAAAACACATTTGTCTTTGTCTTTGTTCTTCCATTTATTAAATTATTTCCTCTTTGCCCCATTTCTTTCCCTTCCAATATGTCCTGTGAATGTTAAATTCTCTAGAGCCTCTTTTCTTATTACATGTCCCAGTAGTTTCAAATGTCTCATTCTGATTGTAAGTATATGTTCCTTTTTTTTTCTTAAGAATTTCCCATTGCTCACATGTTCTATTCATAGTATTCAGAGCATTTGGTCGGTAGAACAACATCTATGTCACTTCATGTTTCTTTTTTATCTGTGAAGACATTTTCCAGCATTTATTGTCAAATAGAAGATTAGACATTACACGACAGTTCAGCAATCTTTTCTTTGTTTCTAACAAAATTTCCCTATCTCTTAATAGTTTGCTTAGTTTCCACAAGGCATCTTTTACTGTTCTATGTACCTCTGAATTTCTGTGTCACATTTTACATTCTTTGCTATTTAGAGAGTTTAATTTTTTGTAGCAGCTTGATTTTGACATCCCCAATGCACAACTCACACCTTGAGTCTCTCTCTATATTACTGAGATGAGGTATTATGTACATTATTTACATTATTCAGACTATTGTCCTCATCTTTGTCGCCATATTTATTACAACGTTTCGGCATTGGTTAGATCCAGTGACAGGACCCAAAGAGTGTGAGTTCAATACCTGGTTAAGGCAGTGAAGAACTTTCAGAGGGAAAAATTAACAGGAGATAACTGATAACTGACATCCATTAAACATGGTATATGGAACTAGAACAGTCTACCCCAGTGAGTGAAATAAAGGGTTCAGTTCGACATTCCAACCACCTGAAGAAGGCTGAAGTGTAAAACGGCCGAAACGTTGTAATAAATATGGCGACAAAGATGAGGACAATAGTCCAAATAATGTAAAGTCACACCTTGAGTTATTTCTTTCTGACAACCATGCATTATCTTTCTTTACAATTAACAGTTAGTCTTTTCTTCTTGCTTTCCTTATCTCAGAGTTATTTACAGTTGTCCTTCTGAGTCTGCTATCAGCAGAGTGTCATCTGTGTATTTTGTCAAGCTAAGATTATGCCCTCCAATCCAGGTTACTCTTCTAGTTCTTCTAGATAGAGAACTTGTTCAGTTACTAACATAAAAATATAAAGTGGACTAAAACAAGGATGTATTTTCTTAATTTAAGCATGTTACTTGATTGGAAACTAGGTCCCACCATTTGACTGTTAAACTAGTTAGTACTAGTTTCCAAGCACATGTATCTTGAAGGGAAAATAATGATTTATCAAGATGTTTTGATGAAAACTTCCATCAAAACTAGAAAGAGTGATAACAGTTAAGAGACTTGCGAAGTCTAAATTCCTGTAAAACTGTTTTAAGAAAAAGATTTTATGCGAAAGAGAATGAGAAGTCTTTAGTGATGAGATGCAGAGAAAGGACAATAAAGGAACAGGGTTCAGGAAGACAGAATATGGTGATTGATGTTGAATTTAAATTTTGGGGAGAGTAAATCATTTAATCCCAAGCAAGCAATAGTGCCACTATGATGTAAGGGGAGTACTTAGTCTGAGAGAATATGAGAAAAAAAAATAGTATTAAAGAGATAGGACAATAAAGAAACAGGGATTAAGAAGATAATGATTAACACTGCAATCAAATTTTTGAAGATCAAATTTAACTGGAAAGAAAGAAGTCAGGGGAGAGTTCTACAAATGAGAAGTGTGAGAGAAGAAACTGTTAGCATAGAACTTACAGTTACATCTAGCCACCTCAACTGTAAGATGATAAGACCTTGCTGCCAATCATTTCACCCCAAGCAAAGCAATAAAGTCACAAAGACACAAAGGGTTACTGAGTGTGAGAGAATATAAGATAAAGAAAAGGAGAGAGAGAGAGTGATAAAAGAACAAGAATTAAGAAGACAGAAGATAACAACTGACAATGCATTAAAATTTTTGAAAGTTAACTGGGTAGCAAGAAGCCAGAAGAGAGTTCTACAAACAAGAATAGAACTTAATTTTACTTTGTATTTTGAATCAAATACATCCTATGAATCTTAAAGAAGACAATCCACCATTCAATCCTATTAGTGTAACAAAATCACAAAGAGCTTTACTAAATAACAAAAACCACATCAGTTAAAAACTTCCAACAGCAGCAGCAACTACAATGGGTAGCACATGTATCTTGAAGGGAAAATAATGATTTATCAAGATGTTTCGATGAAAACTTCCATCAAAACTAGAAAGAGTGATAACAGTTAAGGGACTTGCGAAGTCTAAATTCCTGTAAAACTGTTTTAAGAAAAAGATTTTATGCGAAAGAGAATGAGAAGACTTTAGTGATGAGATGCAGAGAAAGGACAATAAAGGAACAGGGTTCAGGAAGACAGAATATGGTGATTGATGTTGAATTTAAATTTTTAAGATTGTAGATGGCAGGGAAACAAGAAATCAGAAGAGAGTTCTACAGGCGAGAAATAAGAGAAAAAGCTGTTAGAATATGAGAGATGTTTACATCTAACTAGTTTAACAGTCAAATGGTGGGACCTAGTTTCCAATCAAGTAACATGCTTAAATTAAGAAAATACATCCTTGTTTTAGTCCACTTTATATTTTTATGTTAGTAACTGAACAAGTTCTCTATCTGTATGCAGGCTATTTGTGTTCTCAGTTGTGGATTATTTTAATATCTTTCCCACATAAATCAAGCAAAGCAAAAAGTAAGAAAAAAAATGAGGTATTTTATTTTATGCAATGTGATAAGTCCTGATCTGGCATCTCATCTTCAGTCACTTTTTCACAGACGTGCTGTGGCTTCCCTCTGTCTTTTCTACAAGTATTTTCATGGTAACTGCTGTGACGAGCTACTTTCAATTGTTCCCAAACTGCGTGAATTTAAGCATGCTACGAGACTGGCATCTAGTTCCCACCCTTTCACTGTTGAAACGATTAAATGTAGCCATCTCTTCTACTACAATAGTTTCTTATCTCACACTTCCTAACAGTGGAACTCCCTTCCTCTTACTTGCTTCTCTAATAGCTATAATCTTCAAATATTCAAATGTAATACCAATCGACATCTTCTGATGCCCTGATCTTGATCCCCGTCCTTCTCTTTATCCTTTCCCCCAAACACCCCTCTTTACTCTTGCTCTCACTCTCTGTAACCCCTTGCATGCTAGTAGTGGCACTCTTGCCTTGCTTAGGGTGAAAGAAAAGAAAAGAAAAAAACAATTTTCTTAATGGGAAGATCAAAGAAAAATTCTTCCACATTCTTTCAAAGATGGCCACCCATTCAAAGGTAAACAATCAATACTTATGTTTTTGCCATAGCTTGCTGAATTCATTTATTTTTCTTAAATATATTTCATGTTCTTTAGAAGAAAGAAACTAAAACAAACAAATCAAAAGTATTTCTCTGTCTCTCTCTCTTTTCTGTAGTAGTTGTTGCATTTTCTATAATTGTTACATTTTCTATAATAATTTTTACTGCTCTATAATAATTGTTACATTTACATCTAAACTTCATATACTAAATGTTTCATCTATCATTAGACAGTGGTAGTATTATTTAGTTGTGACACTGTTTTTCATTTACATACACATTTCCAATACAAATATAACAGCTATTACTGAACTGTTATGTAATTGCAACCCTTCTATAGGGTAGTGAATGCTGGACAATTTCCTCACAGATGAAGAAGAGACTTGAAGCAACAGAAATGTGGTTCTACAGAAGGATGCTGAAAATATCATGTGAGCAATGGAAACAAAAAAGGCACTTTACTTAATATCAGAAAGAGTTGAAATTTCTAGGGCACATAATAAGAAAAGAAGGCTTGGAAAATTTGATACTCACAGGACAGAGTGAAGGGAAAAGGAGCAGAGGTAAACAATGCATAACCAATTGGCAAACTTGAGTAAATGGTTGGCAGAACAAGGTTTTGGAGATATAGCAAAAAGACAGAATTTATTAAGTGCTCGAAAGGAAAAAAAAATGTGGAGAGCCATGATCACCAACGTTCTGAAAGGAGACAGTACATAAAAGTAGGAGAATTATAGGATAGACGTAATATTATTTAGTTATTACAACTTCTGTCTCATAATTTATGATATTTACATACACATTTCATATAAAAGTTTTTATGGGACAGAGGTAGTGTCATTTATTTTTTGCTATTATGGTCATTATAAATTATTTATGAGGTGAGTACGGAAAAGGAAATCATCATTCTGATGTTTGTGCATTGATTTTGAGAAGCGGGCGGGGCTTTAAACACCAGCAAGTAATATTGATTATTAAAGCATTTTTATTATTACTATTATTTATCATTTGAAGTAAAAAGAAAGTAAAAGACAAAAGGAAATAAACACGGTGGCTTGTCTCAGTTCCTTGCTCACCCTGGCTGTCCTTAGAAACACCATTAAGAACGCCTGTCTCCCGGTGTATGTCTCGCTCATTCTTTTATTCTCTCACAAAGTACTTGATCCAGCTGTTTGGATTAAATTCGCATATGCAAATCGTCTTACTCGCCCAACATCCTGGCTTGTCTATTGCATGTTCATTCTACTCAGATAAATCAACCTCAACTGGTTAATGTAAGGCTTAGGTTCGAATCACGCTGGAATCAATTCTGCTGTGAACAATGCATATTGCCAAGCAAGTTCTTTTTATGGCAGGCAAACAATGCCATCATTCTAAAGGATTTACTTATTGCAAGAATATGGATTGGCAAGTACTAATGAAACAAAAACAAAATACACATATGGCATGTCCTTGTGTGTCTTGTGCTGTAAAAAAAAAACTTGGGTCAGTCATTGCCAAACCTGATAAATGTTGGCAAAAATGGACCTCCATGTTCACAAAAAAAGAACAGAGTGTGAAAAGATGGATTTTCCATTGATACTGCTCTTATTTTGACTACCCTCCCCTAATCAGCAATGTTTATTCTTTTAAAAATCAATTATAAGAATTGTAATAAATCCTAAACATATGATGAAAGGGAATTTACAAATTTTCTTATTTCTTGAGAATTGACAACAAAAACACTATTATTATATTGTTTATTGTACTGGTTGGCAAAACCAAAATTCGCAATTGATTCAAACTTTATAAAATGGTAAATAATAAAGATTTCCTTATCGTTGGTTAACATATTTTAATAATTTAGTAAATGTTTATAAATTTATGACTAAAAAATTGTTTTCATATTTCTTTGTAAATTATAAATTATTGAATTGCATTAGTTTTAATTGTATTAGCTTTTAGAAAGTTGTAAATATGAAATCATCCTTCATCAAACATTCAAATAAATAAACAGTGTTTAATATTCTTGTTGTCAATCTTGAAGAACAAAGAAAATGTATAAATTCATTTTTATCATATGTTTAAGTTTTATTAAAATTCTAATCATCAGCTTTTAAAACAAACACTGCCGAAGAGTGAAGGTAGTTAAAATAATAGCAGTGTTAAGGAAAAGAATTATCCTTTTGACACACTGTTTATGCAAACACGAAAGTCCAAGTTTGCCTAAATGTCAATACTTATCTCAAAATTTCAGACATTATACAATTAATATGAGAAATCAATTTTTCCTTCTTTTATATACCATATCTTTTCAGGATGTGGGGGGATCATGGGTCGCTACAACTTCTTCTCTATTGTTGGTGTAATTAACTTTTACCAATAATCTTTGTCTTATTTCTGCAATCCATTCACTTGAAGTCAAGTAAGAGTCAAACATTTACATTTGTGTCTCTGGATCTAGATATGCTTTTTTCCTTCTTCTTTATCCTCATTTTCTTCATTTTCTACTTCTCCGACCTATTCACCATCATCTTCTTCTTCCCATTATTATTATTATTATTATTATTATTATTATTATTATTCCCCTCTGCCTTTTCCTTCTTCTTTATCCTCATCTTCTTCATTTTCTACTTCTCCATCCTATTCACCATCATCTTCTTCTTCCCATTATTATTATTATTATTATTATTATTATTATTATTCACCTCTGCCTTTTCCTTCTTCTTTATCCTCATCTTCTTCATTTTCTACTTCTCCATCCTATTCACCATCATCTTCTTCTTCCCATTATTATTATTATTATTCCCCCTCTGCCTTTTCCTTCTTCTTATCCTCATCTTCTTCATTTTCTACTTCTCCATCCTATTCACCATCATCATCTTCTTCTTCCCATTATTATTATTATTATTATTATTATTATTCCCCCTCTGCCTTTTCCTTCTTCTTATCCTCATCTTCTTCATTTTCTACTTCTCCATCCTATTCACCATCATCTTCTCATCATCATTATTATTATTATTTTTATTCACTTCTGCTTTTCCTTTTTTTATCCTCATTTTCTACTTTTCCATCCTATTCACCATCATCTTCTTCTTCTTCCCATTATTATTCAGTTTATACCTATAGAAAAAATTGATGATAAGTATTATTGAAATTTTACCAAACATCTAAGTTTTTGTCATCGAGTAAGAGTCAAACATCTGCATTTGTGTCTCTGGATCTAGATACGTGCAATTTGTTGATCTTCTTTATTTTTATTGTTCAACCTTTCGAAATTACATCTCTTTCTAATGATGCTTTTATCAATTTATCTGGTCACCATAGCTACTTGATTCTTCATGCATGCCTTATAGATTTATTGAATAACAAATGTTTTTGGGTTGTTTGATGATCTGTGAATGCCTACCTTTATTGACACTTTATGTTAGGGTGGATCAATATGTTGTTAGCCTGAAATGTAGGTTTTTTTTTGTTTTGTTTTTTAGCATTTCACCCCAAGCAAGGCGGGATGCCACTAGTACGCAGGGGGTTACACAGTGGGAGCGAGAGTAAAGAGGTGTGATGGAGGAAAGGATGAAGAGGAGGGTAGGGGATAGTTCAGGGCATCTGGAGATGTTGATTGACATTACATTTGAATAGTTGGAGATTATAGCTATCAGGGAAACAAGTAATAGGAAGGGAATTCCACAGACGGGAGGTGCGAGACATGAAACTATTGGAGTAGAAGAGACGGCCACATTTAACCATTTTGACAGTGAAAGGGTGGGACCGTGATACCAGCCTAGTAGCACGCTTAAATTCATACAGTCTGGGAACTAGTGATAGTAACTTGTCAGAGCAGTTACCGTGAAAGTATTTGTAGAAAAGACAGAGGGAGACAATAGCACGTCTGTGAGAGAGCGACTGAAGACGAATTGCCAGATCAGGACAAACCACATTGCTTATCCATCTCTGGATCTTGTCAAGGACCTTAAGGCGAACAGCGGGGGCTCCAGACCAGATATGGCAGCAGAATTCCACGCAAGGGCGGATGGTTGATTTGTAGATTTGAAGGATGGACTCGGGCGAGAAAAACATTTTGGCACGACACAGGAAACCAACTTTCCTTGCGGTGGATGAAGCTATTGATTCAATGTAATTGTTCCATCTCAGATCAGCGGACAGTGTGAGAAAAGACCTGAATTTTGATCTGAAATGTTCACTGTATATTGTTGAATCTATAAATTTTGAAACAAGTTTTGTCAAATTCAACAAACAAAGTCTGTTTTATTTTTATTTCATTTTTTCCAATAATTTATTGTATATAAAAATTAAAATTATGGATAAACTCTCCAAAGTTTATTTTTTGTTCTATGAAACTGTTTTGTACATGGCATTGCCTATATATCTGAAATGAATTTGAATTGTGGTATTCCAAAAAAAAATACCATGATGTAGCCAGCAAAATCTTTTATGCCATACTGACAACACCTAGTTCTTGATAATGACCAAGATGTTTGAAAGGACTTGAACAAAAACAGAATAAAAACAGGAACTTTGGACAGTTTATCGACAATTTTGATTTAGAGGTAAAGCTTATTCAAAAATTGAAAAGTAATAAGAACCTTGTCGGTCAAATTTAACAAAACTTGTTTAAATAAATTTTTGCTATTTCGACATTGCAATTAATATTGTTCACTGACAAGGAAAGAGATCATGTTGAAAAAGAATATAATTATATAAAATAAATGCTTTTCTTATGTGGCCCGGGACATATACATATATTTCTGAATAGTATCTATATTAACCTTTATATGAGGGATGATAAAAATGAATATATAGAAATTAAGTATGTGTAATTATCAGAAAGAGATATTAGACAAGGTAGTAGGGAAATCAAGAAAAAAGATTAACCATTAGAAGGCAGAAATTGTCAGCAAAAGAGACACTCCAAGTAGGGCGCTACATATGGGGGATGTTAAAATCAAGCAGGTATAAAGGTATCTGGGTAGTAGAGTAACTGATGACAGAAGGCATGACACCAAAATCCAAAGGCACATAGGAATAGTGAAATATGTTATTCAGTATATTAAGCAAAGTATTATGGGATAGGTTTGGTTTATTTGTTGAACTGCATATCAATTCCTTATGGGTCATTTAATGTTGAAATTTAATTTTCTTGGTAGCTTTGGTAATTTTTTTTTTTAAAACTCAGATGTTTGGTAAATTTCAATAATACTTATCATCAATTCTTCAGCTTTTTTCATAGGTATAAACTGAATAATAACAATGGTAAGAAGAAGCTGTTGTTGAATAGGATGGAAAAGTAGAAAATGAAGATGAAGAAGAAGGAAAAGGCAGATGTGAATAATAATAATAAGATGATGGTGAATAGGTTGGAGAAGTAGAAAATGAAGAAGATGAGGATACGGAAGAAGGAAAAGGCAGAGGTGAATAATAATAATAAAGGGGAGAAGATGATGAATAGGAAGAAGTAGAAAATGAAGAAGATGAGGATAAAAAAGAAGGAAAATGCAGATGTGAATAATAATAATAATAAGAAGAAGAAGACGACAGTGAATAGGATGGAGAAGTAGAAAAAAAGATGAGATAAAGAAAAAAGAAAGGGCAGAGGTGAATAATAATAATAATAATAATGGAAAGAAGATGATGATGGTGAATAGGATGGAAAAGTAGAAAATGAAGAAGATGAGGATAAAGAAGAAGGAAAAGGCAGAGGTGAATAATAATAATAAGAAGAAGAAGAAGATGAATCCTGAAAAATTGCAGGAAAAGAGGTAGAAATCCTCACAGCATGGATAGATTACTGTAAAGCCTTTGAGTGTGTCACACTCCTGGATTCTTAAGACTTTGGAAGTGTTCAAAGTCTCTTTGCTGATAGTATATTTCCTTAAACACAGCATGGAAAAACCACATTATACCTAAATGACACCAGAGGCACTGTCACCTCCAACCGCCTGAATATCCGACAAAGAATCTTTCAAGGAGACTCCCTGCCACTCTCTATTCTGTTTTGTCTGTCTTTACTCCCCCTTATGCATAAACTAAACAACAATAGCTATGGATACAAAGTAAACAAAAAAGTACACAGATGATTTCAAACTCTTTGCCAGCGATGACAATGAGTTGAAGGGTCTCCTCAATACTGTAAAATGTTTCAGCGACAACATAGGTATGGATTTTGGATTAGATAAATGTGCAAAAGTAACATTAAAGAAAGGGAAAATTACAGAAACACACTCAATTAATCTAGATTTTGTCACAAAGATTAAGGAACTGGAACAAGAAGAAGACTATAGGTACCTAGGAAATAGTGAAGATGATGGAATACAACATACCCAAATGAAGAAGAAAGTAAGAAAAGAATACTACAGGGGTGTGCATCTGGTATTGAATACCAAGTTGAATTCAAAAAGCAGAATATCAGCCATAAACACCTTGGCAGTTCCCGTGGTGCAATACAGTTTCACCTTCCTAAACTGGACCACAGTTGACATTAAGCGAAGGGACACCAAAACAAGATACCTTCTCACTTGCAACCACATGCATCATCCCAAGGCTGATGTCTGTATGTGCCCAGATCTGAAGGAGGCAGAGGAAAAGTTCAACTAGAACTATCTTACAAAACTACAACAATTGACCTTCAAAGACACCTGGAGACGACAGAATACAGGATGATGATCTGTGTCAAAGAACATGAAAGAATTAAGAAACTTTATCAATAATAAAGGAAGCCAACAAGTTCAAAATGGAGTTTCATGTGGGTGGAGAAACTGAAACTGAAGGTTTTATTCTTGCTGCACAGGACCAATGCTAGCTAACTAGAAATTACCAAGCACACATACTGAACAATTCTGTTAGCCCAAAATGCAGATTCTGCGATAAATATCCAGAAATAATTGAACATCTTGTATCAGATTGCACAATATTGGCATCCACTGAATATAAAACCCAGCGTAACAGTGTGGGCCAATATCTGCATTGGAAAATCTGCAACTTTTACAGAAAGGAAACTGCAAGAAATTGATTTGAATGCCACCCAGACCCGGTTACGGAGATAGGACCTGTTACAATTTTATGGGACTTTGCAATACACACAGATAGAACAATCAAAGCTAATCGCATAGACATCATGATTAGAGACCTCAAAGATAAAATGTGCCTTCTTATTGAAATGGCAGTCCCTGCAGAGTGTAATGTATCATCAAAACAACTTTCAAAATACAAGGACCTTGAAATTAAAATCTCACAAGTGTGGCACATGAGGATATCAACAACTCCAGTTTAGTTGGAGTCCTCAGATTGATTGGAAAAGATTCCAATAGATTCACTGAAGGGATTCCTGGTAGCCCATGCCTTAAAGATATACAAAGAATTGTACAGCCCACACCTTATGAAGGGTTTTATCTATGTAAAACATGTGTGATTTTTTTTTTTCAAAACCATTTCCGACATTATGTCTCTGGTTGGCACCCAGAAAGAAATGAGTATACACCAGAAATCAAAGGAAATGAAATAATAATAATGGGAAGAAGATGATGATGTTGAATAGGATGTAGAAGTAGAAAATGAAGATGAGGATAAAGAAGAAGGAAAAGGCAGAGGTGAATAATAATAATAATAATAATGGGAAGAAGAAGATGATGGTGAATAGGATGGTGAATAGGATGGAGAAGTAAAAAATGAAGATGATGAGGATAAAGAAGAAGGAAAAGGCAGAGGATGATAATAATAATAATAATGGGAAGAAGAAGATGATGTTGAATAGGATGGAGAAGTAAAAACTGAAGAAGATGAGGATAAAGAAGAAGGAAAAGGTAGAGGATGATAATAATAATAATGGGAAGATGATGGTGAATAGGATGGAGAAGTAGAGTTGAAAAATAATAATAATAATAATACAAATAAAGCACTTTAAGAGATGAAACAATGCTAGCAAGACAAACATTTGCATGGCCAATATCCAGAATATGCTAATAAAGTTGATGTTGATAAAGGTAACACTCATCGACGGTTACGAGCATCTGGATTAAAGACTGAAACAGAAAGCTTTTATTTGTGCAGCACAAGATCTATTCGGAGTTTTCATGTTTGTATTTTATGAAAATGGTTCATCTAAGGAAGGAAATATGCATATAGTAGAAATCAAAGGAAATAATAATAATAATAATGATTCAGCATCTTGAACTGCATTCTAAATGATATCAGAAGACTGTATTATAAGATAAGAAAGCTTATATAACATGCATCATCTAAAGGCTGATGTAGATCGTCTATACATATACCCGTAAAGAAAGCGGAAGAGATCTTATTCAGCTAGAATTGTCATACAAGACAACAACTATTAGCTTACTCACATAAAGACACAACAAAGGATTGGGTGAGACAATTAGTCAAACAACACTAAAACAGAAAGAAAAAAATATTCAATCATGAAAGAAGGTTGTAAATACAAACGGCATTTACATTTGGTAGTTTCTGTAGGAAACCGGAACAGACCCCAAGTTCCAAATGTTGCCGTAAAAATTATGAAAAAGAAAGCCAAAGATAAAGCTCTTGAACAGATGAAACAATGCTAGCAAGACAAACCTTTGCATGGCCAATATCCAGAACATGCTAATAAAAAAGATGTTGATAAAGGTAACACTCATCGATAGTTATGATCATCTGGATTAAAGGCTTTTATTTGTGCAGCACAAGACCAGAGTCTTTTCACTAGAAACTTTCAAGCAAATATTATTCATAATAGCATGGATCCAAAATGCAGGTTCTATGACAAATATTGGGAAACCATAGACCATCTAAGTTCAGAATCTTCTGTACTTGCATCGAATGGATATAAAAATCGTCACGATAGAGTGGGGGGGGGCAATACTTACAGTGGACAATGTGCAAACACTTTGGAAAAGATGTTAATAAACACTGGTATGAACATCACACAGCACCGGTTACAGAAATAGAAGCCATCCCAATTCTATGGGATTGCACCATCTTTACAGACAGGAAGACTAAAGCAAATAGGTTAGATATAATTATCAAAAACCAAAAAGAAAAAAACTTGCCTACTAATTGACATGGCTTGCCCAATGAACTGTAACATAGCAACCAAGAAATTTAAAAAAACTTTTGAAGTATAAAGACCTGGAAATCGAAATATAAAAAAATGTGGAAATTGAAAACAATAATAGTACCTGTCATAGTAGGTGTTAAAAAAAATGAACACAACAATACATTGAAAAAATCCCTGGAAATCCCAATTTAAGAGAAATGCAAAAAATTGTCTTGATAAGTACCGCCCACACACTAAGAAGAACTTTGTGCATCTAATGCTAGTCATGTTATGGGAGTTAAAAAAATAAATCATGAAATGTAACCATAACAACACACCACTACCTGCCTTAGATCTTCCTGCAGACTTGGTAGGTAGTGTGACCATAGCGGAAATCAAAATATTATGATGATGATGATGGAGAAGTAGAAAATGAAGAAGATGAGGATAAATAAAAAGGAAAAGGCACAGATGAATAATCATAATAATAATAATAATAATAATGGGGAAAATAAGACAAGAGTGAATAGCTAAAGAATTAAAAAAGAAAGATGATTATTATAGAAGGAAAAATTAGAGATGATAAATTGATAATATTTAAAAAAAACAATAATTTCAATAAATTAGAATATTAAATAATAGATAATAACAATACCAAAAAATCTAATAATTACTGTAATTCCCCTGTATAATATGCATTCTAAAATATAATAAGCAAAATTAAGGGTGCGTATTATGCATAGCTACGAAAAATTCTTTAAAAATTGCCATTTCATAGGTCGATTTCAGTTGCGAAATGACTACTCAGCACCAACATACGACAATTTGACGCTAACATTCGTCGATTGTGACCCCATAAGAACGTCAAATATAATCATATGTACCTGACAATACTTACAAATGTAAAATAAAATAAGAATTCTCATAAAACTAAATGAGAATAATAATATTCTGTTCAAAACCATTTTTTTAATAAGAGTAGGAAATGATGGCCATAATGAAATTGGAGAGGTACA
The DNA here is from genome assembly GCA_964036315.1 of Acanthosepion esculentum. Lineage (NCBI taxonomy): Eukaryota > Metazoa > Mollusca > Cephalopoda > Sepiida > Sepiidae > Acanthosepion > Acanthosepion esculentum. The sequence continues at coordinate 74,061,297 of OZ038501.1, forward strand.
ATTTATAGGGTTTGATTACCAAACAAGGGGTGCATATTATGCATGAGTAGAAGCGTTTTCCCACACTTTCAGCACAATTTTAGGGGTGCGTAATATGGATGAAGGCATATTATACATCTAAAATACTTCATAAATGATTATTGCTGAAAAGTTCTCAGCCTGACCAAGTATTTCTTCCAAAAAATAAAACAAAATTGATGTTTGATAATTTTATCAGATTTTGCGAGGTGGGTCAAGCCAACAACTAAATTGTACCTAATTGAAAATAAATTTATTTTATGTTTCTTCATACCATGCAACATAGGTTAGTCTGATGTGGGGGTTACGAATGGTGGAGCCAGAGAGTGGGTGATTGAATAATTTTTGTAGTTTTAGTCTCTCAGCAAGAAGGTCCTGCCTATCATGCCTTTTATCTGGCCTTTAAAACTGATCACTGGTCACAGTTGGAAATAATTTTTGAAGTTGTAGTCTCTAAGCAAGAAGGGCCTGCCTGCCGTGCCTTTTATCTGGCCTTTAAAACTGATCACTGGCCACAGTTGGAAATATATTGATACCTTAGACCATAAGTAGGCTAAGCTGTCAGGGGCTTGCTCATAAGAAATATGAATTGCCAAAATAGAAGCCACACCTTAGATGGATATTTTGTTATTTAAGAAAGAAATATTTGGTGGCAGTTGTGAATGTGGATTTTAAATCAAGTTAAGGAGAAGAAGAGAGAAAGAAGGTATTGATTTACCAATCAGAAATGAAGAGAAAGGAAATATTGATTTATTAGTCAGAAGTGTAGAGAAAGAGAGATGGAACTGAATTATCAGAGTGAGAGAGAGAGAGAATTATTGACTTATTATTCAGAAGTGAAGAGAAATACAATTAGAGAGAAAGATGGAAGACAGTATAAAAGCATGATAATGCTGAAAATTCAAAAATGGGATGCATTTCTCGATAAATTAGTTTAATTGATCATTGTCTCCATTTTTGATCAGATCACAATAAAATTGATTATACCTTCATAGATCAGGAAAAAGTGGGTCTAATTTAATAACATCAAGATGATTACAGAAAACACACACATATATATATATATATATATATATATATATATATATATATATATATATATATTTTATTCAGTATATTAAGTGACTTATTTTATTTGTTTAGCTGACTCAAGTGTTTTCCATTGAAACAATCATCAGGGTCAGATGTTTCATAAAAATTCCAGTAATTTTCATGTATTTTCTCAGTTGAATTATTGATAGATAAAAAGATGGACAGGTAATGAACAGGTGGAGATAGATATATAGGAACAGGCTGAGATAGATAGATATATAGGAACAGGCTGAGATAGATAGATAGATAGAAACAGGCTGAGATAGATAGATAGATAGAAACAGGCTGAGATAGATAGATAGATAGAAACAGGCTGAGATAGATAGATAGATAGAAACAGGCTGAGATAGACAGATAGATAGATAGAAACAGGCTGAGATAGACAGATAGATAGATAGAAACAGGCTGAGATAGACAGATAGATAGATAGAAACAGGCTGAGATAGATAGATAGAAACAGGCTGAGATAGATAGATAGAAACAGGCTGAGATAGATAGATAGAAACAGGCTGAGATAGATAGATAGAAACAGGCTGAGATAGATAGATAGAAACAGGCTGAGATAGATAGATAGATAGAAACAGGCTGAGATAGATAGATAGATAGAAACAGGCTGAGATAGATAGATAGATAGAAACAGGCCGAGATAGATAGATAGAAACAGGCCGAGATAGATAGATAGAAACAGGCAGAGATAGATAGATAGAAACAGGCAGAGATAGATAGATAGAAACAGGCTGAGATAGATAGATAGAAACAGGCTGAGATAGATAGATAGATAGATAGATAGATAGATAGATAGATAGAAACAGGCTGAGATAGATAGATAGATAGATAGAAACAGGCTGAGATAGATAGATAGATAGAAACAGGCAGAGATAGATAGATAGGAACAGGCAGAGATAGATAGATAGATAGATAGGAACAGTCAGAGATAGATAGATAGGAACAGGCAGAGATAGATAGATAGATAGGAACAGGCAGAGATAGATAGATAGATAGGAACAGGCAGAGATAGATAGATAGATAGATAGGAACAGTCAGAGATAGATAGATAGATAGGAACAGGCAGAGATAGATAGATAGATAGGAACAGGCAGAGATAGATAGATAGGAACAGGCAGAGATAGATAGATAGGAACAGGCAGAGATAGATAGATAGGAACAGGCAGAGATAGATAGATAGATAGGAACAGGCAGAGATAGATATATAGGAACAGGCATAGATAGATAGATAGATAGATGGAAACAAGCTGAAATAGATATGGTGGTGTGCTGTTATGTAAAGGAAACCAGCAAATACACTTCAAATGTCTGCTTTGCACTAATGCTCTTAGAAAAAGCATGAAATCTCACTTCCTTAGTACCTGTTCTATAACTTGATGCTTTGAGAAAATATACAACTGTTACAGCCACTAAAATAATGGAGATGCACATACAAATTCCTCACACTCATATATATATATATATATATATATATATATATATATATATATATATATATATATATATATATGGAGAGAGAGATAGAGAGGTAGATATATAGACTGGAGATATTCTTGAGAAGATGATAGAGAAACAAATTCAGGACAAAATGGGAAAAGGTATCCGAATACAGAAATTCCTAAGTGGGTGCTGCTGCTACTACTACTACTACTACTTGTAATGTTTACGACATTCCACAAATGGTAAATGTTCCCATCTTTCTCCCTTTTATTGATTAACAGCTGATGTTGATGAGCTAACAGCAACAATACAAGGCACAGCTATGAAAATACATACATATATATATATATATTACAAGGGATGAATATTGGGTATCTTCTTATGCATACATGCTTATTCAAGCAGTAGAATACATTACAAAAGAATTTTTAAATTGATGGTGGGGGATGTTAATGGATCTCCACCAAATAAAACACACCCAACTCCGTGTTGGCACGATTTTATTCTTCTCTCTCCTTTTCGAATGCATGTAAATCATATTCTTAAAATGATGAATTGAAGAAAAGGGAAATAATTTAAATAGACGTCTGCAATATGCATAAAGCTTCCTACACTGCCCACAAAATACACAAACACAATTTACCTTACTACCCACAGATCCATTTATGGTTTGCATTTATCAATATAGACATAGTACAACAAAAATTTACAGGGCAACAATAAAAGAATTCTCCGTAGAAACTGATGTTTATTTACATTTAATGTTGATGTGGTATCGAGTGGATGTTCATGCAGCAGAGCTGTTATCTTTTTGGAAAGTGAAATCAACGTACTGAGTTCAAATTCCGGTTGAGTTTGTTACATTCACTTTCACACATATACCCTTGGGAAAATCAGCCACATTAAATAGGTAAACAGAGATCGCAGAAACAGTAATCCCAATTTTTATTGGCTAAAAACCAAAAGAATAAAACCAATAATAGGCTCAACCCAAAGTTTAGGGACTCATTAAAGTAGTCGGGGAAGCTGATTACTCCTAGCTAGGGGAGGTCGTCTGATGTATAAACATCACTGATAAAGCTTTACAGTGCACTGTAAGTGTGTTTGGATTATGGTGGTGGAAAATATATGAAATATTTTAACTGTTAAATAAAAAAATAGTTATGATTTAACAGTTAAAATATTTCGTCCTTGAAAATGGCTAAATGTATATCCGAAAGCACTCTGAAAAAAAGAACATTCGGACAGTTTTTATATAATTTATCATCTGAAAAGAAAAACATTATTAGATCGCATGAGGAATTGTATAAAAAACTAAATAAAAGCACCTTGTCAGTCGTTTTTAATGAAATATATATATATATATATATATATATATATATATATATATTTTTGTCATCCACAGACAGACTGTTTCGCTGTTTCACAGCACATCAGTGTGGCTAGACGTCCGGTTGCCTCTAGCTAGGATTGAAACCCGACTGAATTTGCATCAGTCGGAACTTCTACAAGTAGGCCGTCGGCGCACGGAAGGGATGAAGGTGAATTTTAGCGTGTTTATTTTTAGATTTAGATAAACACACAGTGACTGACAGTGACTCAATTCTGCCGAAGAGTCATGCAATATATATATATATATATATATATATATATATATATATATGAAAGAGTCGTGCAATATATATATATATATATATGAAAATATATAAGTGGACACTGAGGTTAACACCAAATGGATGGCAACAGCCTGTCTCATGTTTCATTGTAATCTTCAGATCATGTGTGTTATGCTTTTGACTCAACTATTTGTATATGCTGGTCAGTGGTGTATTATGAAGTGGTAATTCGAAACTAAAAGAGGACGGAAAAGGGAGATTTATAAAAAGATTTTATATAGATAAGGTTTGGTTTAAAAATACAAGTTCCTACTTAAAAATACTCTTCCAAAGATAAATTATACTTAAAAATAAAATATATTTAAAAAATTAAATAATAAATACATTGGGCACTTTTAGTGGATCATTTTTAATATTTTATATTACTACAATCCACTTGGATTATTTATATAACAATGGATTTATTACCTTTCCTCTCGATATATATATATATATATATATATATATATATATATATATAAAAAAAGTATTACACAACAAAATCCAAAATTACCTCATATGGGAGATATATCTATTTCAATTGATGAAAACTAGTCAGTCTTATTCAACCCTGGTGTATAAACTGAGTTTGTGTCAGAATTAGAAATTTAACTGTGACAGCTGTTGAAAAATTAATATAGAATTTATCCATTTCAGTGTTTCAGTCAGACAAAATTCATGAGCCAGTGATTAGGGGAGGGTGGAAAGTATTTGATTAAAGGGAAGAGGTTTTATAAAATTAAACCCAGATATTAACCTTATGACATTAAATAGGGGTCATATAAAGAATGAAGTGGTAATTTGAAACTAAAAGAGGGCGGAAAAGGGAGATTTATAAAAAGATTTTATATAGATAAAGTTGGGTTTAAAAATACAAGTTCCTACTTAAAAATACTCTTCCAAAGATAAATTATACTTAAAAATAAAATATATTTAAAAAATTAAATAATAAATACATTGGGCACTTTTAGTGGATCAGTTTTAATATTTTATATTACTACAATCCACTTGGATTATTTATATAACAATGAATTTATTACCTTTCATCTCGATATATATATATATATATATATATATATATATATATATATATATTTATTTGTGTATTTAGGCAGCAATCCTTCTTTCATGCACATTTCATTAAAAACAACTGACAAGGTGCTTTTATTTAGTTTTTTATACAATTCCTCATACGATCTAATAATAATTTTATAAAACAAATATAACAAACTATTTTTTATTTTAACAGTTAAAATATAATCCTTGAAAATGGCTAAATGTATAGCCGAAAGCGCTCAGAAAAAAAAACATTCGGACAGTTTTTATTTAATTTATCATCTGAAAAGAAAAAAAATTATTAGATCATAAGAGAAATTGTATAAAAAACTAAACCAAAGTACCTTGTCTGTCATATTCAATGAAATGTGCATGAAAGGAGGATTGTTGTCTAAACACACAAATATATATGTGCATAAAAATTTCTGATAGAATATGTCTGTACAAGGGCAATACGAATAAAGACAAATGGAAAAATTATCTTAGCCGATAATTCAACTTTACTCCTAGAGGCTGTAACCCAACATATACAATTTTGGAATTAGGCTGACTCCATGAGCAAATTAAAAACATTTCATGTCAGATTTGGACCCACAATCCTGAAATTTTAAATTCCCAAGTTTTCATTCCTGCAATTATTTTGGTGATTTTTTATGACAAATCTTTTGGTACAATACAATTTTTATAACTCGGAAATAAATTTCAGAATAATAAAAAATTAACTGCAAAATCCAGTGAAAGTTACCCATGCAATAAAAAGTAAAGACCTATGTACAACAAATTGTTTTTAAATTAAGTGGTGGCAGAAGAATTATCATTGAACTTTTAAAAGGTAATCTTAAATATTTATACAATACTTAAATGCTGCTATCAATTTTGAGTTCTTCTTCTTGTTGTCTATTGCATCTACTCCTCCCTACCTATTGTGATGAAGGCCCAATCAAGAGCCCTCTGCAGAAGCTAGCTTAAATGCCATCCATTAGGGCAGCTTCTAAGCTAGTACAGCAATAAATATTTTTAAAAAAATGACAAACAGCAGGAAGAAAAGCAAGGATAATAAAATGAATCACGATAAAGAGGTGAATCAAAACAATAACAACAAAATAACAAAAAAGAGATTAACCAGGTTTCAGCCTTTATCTTTCAGACCCAATTGAGGACAAACATGTAAATTGCATATGCAACATTAAAAAAATAACAATAAATTAAGAGCAGCCAGAGAATCAGAAGAAGAAAGAAAAAAAAATCTTCACTCCAATTATATTAAGGCCCAGCAACCATTCCTTCTGCTTATAGAGGAATGACTGCCTAGACCTAATGTACAATGTCTCTAACATTTTCAAGTGGTAATTGGAATGCGCTCTGCTAATTATGGTAAAGGAATCCCTGTTAAACTACATAGCAGACCCTGTATTATTTATCGATTCAGATTTTATTCTGTTTCTCTCTTATGCTCTGATGTTTTCAGCATACTATGAAGAAACATCGTTTTTAAAAATCAGTCGACATCTGAATCATAAAGTAGTCAGCTCAACAGAACCTTATTGCAATCATTACTCACATGCTCCCGAGAGGATGCTTTCCTAATCGCTACAATCAACCTCTTCAATTCTCGGGTTACATAACAGAGGTATGAAACTGAAACAGATGTAAATATTTAATTACCTGATTAACATAATAACAGACAACACGACACTGAAATAGGAAGGTACATATTGCATAGTAATGGTAAAATTGATTGTTTCCATGTAAGAAACATTCACCATTTATTAACCAAACAGTTAATGTTACTATTATTTGGCAATGACTTCCTTGTCAGGGTAAAACAAATAGTTCTGGAACATTTGTGGATGAACCAGAGGGATCAAAGGAAGCCTAACACACACATCTCTCTCACTTCACATTCCTCCATGTTGTAGATTCCTTAGAGCCAACCCTGACTGCAAATGTTGATTTCCGTTGATCATAAAAATCACTACAGCTAATCAATGTTCAATATCTATTGACATTTTCAAAATAATATCAGTGGGTGCAACCAGATCTGATCTTAGGTTGCAGATTACATTTTCCAACTTTTCTACTGTTTGCTATGATTTCAATACCCATGTTTGTTAAGATAGATAATAATGTTAATTAGTACCTGAACATGTTTCTAAAATCTGTAAATGTTTATGAGGGATACAAAAAAACCCTCACCAAATGGTAATATTAATGCTAAAATTAGGTGCTTCCATCCAAGAAATATTTGGCTTTCATTGATCAGTGTTATCGTTAATTGAAATTTATAAAATCTTTTTCTTAAAACAGTTTTGCAGGAATTTAGACTTCTCAAATCCATTAACAGTTATCTCCTTTTCTATTATTGATGGAAATTTACTTCTTTTTTTTTATTTTTTTTTTTTTATAACTAACTCATTTAATAACCCTCTACCTTGACTGGGTTTTGGGCCTCATATTGGTTGAATAGTATAAAAAAAAGAATAATTATAAGGAAGAAATTTAAACAGAGTCAGTATATAGCTTATTTTTTAAGCCGGATAAAATTAGACTATTTACAGCAGTTTTAATTAAATGACGTTAATTTAAAAAAATAATTAATGAGTCAAAACAAGTAACAAATAGCAAGCAGAAAAATAGATTCTGTGAAATAAAACACTCCACAACTGAAGAAGCAAACCAAGGGAGGTAATAAGAAAAATTAAATGCTGAAAATTAAAATAGGTAAAGAAATGAAATAATGGAGCAATTTTCTATCTTGTTCATATTTTCTTTTCATCTCATAATTAAAGCAAGAATTTAGCTTTCCCATAATCTACTAAAAGGATTAAAACCTTAATTTTTAATATTCGTTTCTATTCCAGCTAATTTATAGGTTAAAATAAGGATTATCTCACAGCAATCTGAATACAAAAAAAACAACTGGTGGAAGCTGCTATAGAGATCTCAAAATACATTGCTCTTCTAGTGAGGTTAACTGTCACAAGATGCCCAACTAGAGTTGGGCTGCACTTAAATAAGCTCAGATGGATAAACACAAACAGGATAACAAGGATGGACAGATATGGGCATGACGAGAGAGAGATTGATAAACACTAGTAGGAAAAGGACGAATAGACTTGGGCTGGGCGAGGAGGACAGATAGACATGAGCAGGATGAGAAGGATAGATAAATAGATAGATATGGGCAGGATGAGAAGGATAGATAAATAGATAGATATGGGCAGGATGAGAAGGATAGATAGATAGATATGGGTAGGATGAGAAGGATAGATAGATATGGGCAGGATGAGAAGGATAGATAAATAGATAGATATGGGTAGGATGAGAAGGATAGATAAATAGATAGATATGGGTAGGATGAGAAGGATAGATAGATAGATATGGGCAGGATGAGAAGGATAGATAAATAGATAGATATGGGTAGGATGAGAAGGATAGATAAATAGATAGATATGGGTAGGATGAGAAGGATAGATAGATATGGGTAGGATAAGAAGGATAGATAGATATGGGCAGGATGAGAAGGATAGATAGATATGGGCAGGATGAGAAGGATAGATAGATAGATATGGGTAGGATGAGAAGGATAGATAGATATGGGTAGGATAAGAAGGATAGATAGACATGGGCATGATGAGAAGGATGGATGGTTTCAGGCAGGATGAGTAGGATGGACAGAAACAGTGAAATTGTTTACTTTTAATCCTAGAAAAGAATCATTTCAATCACTTTGGAAAGGCATGAATCAACTCCTCCCTGTGCTGTGTCACCTCAACAGATATTTTAGTCTCACCACTGGCATATAACATTAGAAGTGTAGGTCAGTGATCACTCAGAGAAGCCACTCCCCAGTAACTACCTAGCATATCCAGACAGTAGCAGTTGAATACAGTTACCATCGTATTGAACTTTGACAAGGGTACTTAGATAGGATGTAATGGTTAACAAGCCGATCTCACTAAATTAATTATGATTGAATAGTGAGTTCGATCCTCACTGGTAACTCCATATTTTGGGCCTTGTGCCACATCTAAGCTATGCTTAGAAAAATCACCATATTGATCTTTGACAACATGACTGAGACACATGCACCTAGTCACTGAAAATGCCACTGACCAATTAGATATTCTGGGGCAAATACTTCTTGTGATTTTTATTGTCAGCACTAAAAGTCTCTCAAACCAAACGCCACACTGGTGAGAAGTGCCAATTTCTCTTTCCCCGCACCCACATCACGATCCCTCTTGCCATCATTACCACATCTGATCATTATGAATAGTCTTTATTCTGCTTATACATGAATATGAAAGAAAGATCTCTCTCTTTCCTGCAAGAGAATGTATTGATTTTTATCATGGCAAGTCCAATGCTAACGTTGTTGCTCAAGTTGGGCACATTGCTATCGCCTAGATTGTATTATTTTACCTTCTGGGGAAGGATCTGATTCCACACCATCATTTTAACTAATTTGTTCACGGTTAGATAAATGACTGAACAGGCTCAGCAGAGAGACATCTTGAAAAATGGGAAGCTTATGGTCACATGAGATTGAAACACCGGCTCCTATTCAATTACCAAAGTTAAGCAATGTCAAGCCTGATCAGTACCTAGGCAGGTAACTGCTTGGGAATACCATGTTCTGTATGCTTGGATGTGCAGGTGGTGTAATGGATAATTGCTCAGATTTGTTAATTGGATAGCTGAGTGAATATAAAACACACAATTCGAAGCTAAACGAGAGCCGGAACCCTCAATATAATTATTAAAATTAAGTTGAATTAAAAAAATATTATAATATAAGCTCTACTTCTGTATGGAGCACTGTCTTTTTAAAAATAAAAACAAAAATACTAAAGAACTCTGGATTATTTACCTAACGTGTTCTTTCCTATTTTTCTGCATACCTGCACACACACATATTAAAATGTCTTTAAATAAATTGTCGGACTATGTCCAATTCAAAAATATATGACGTCATTTGTTTACATTTGATACGCTAGAGCAGATATGAATAGAAGAGATTCATGGAAGATTTAAGTTTAAAGATAGTAAAATCAACCATGCTAACCAGACGCTTCTCTGTGGCCGAACGGTTAAGGCACATCACGCGAAATGATGGTTCTGTATAGGATACAGGTTCAATTCCTGTCGAAGAACGAAAATTTTCTATGAAAATTTCTCGGACATTCAGGCCGGTAAATGTTATTTAATACTGTTTATTATAAAACAGAGCATTTGCTTAAATACTTGTATCTATAAAAAGAACGTTAAACATATTATAAATGTCTTTAAATATATATATATATATGTATGTGTGTGTGTATGTGTGTGTGTGTGTGTTTGTGTGTGTATACCTCTGTATCTTCTTTCTGGAAGGTTTTTATTTTGATAATTAAGAAAATATTAAAAGACAGCCACCCATTTTGAAAAATCACAAAGTAAAAAACAGTACTGTAAATGGTTTAAAACAAAAAATTGTGTGTGTGTATATATATATATATATATATATATATATATATATATATATATATATATATATATATAGATATATATATATATATGCTGATATCACCTGATGAGTGGACAGAGTGATTGCTGGAGGGCATGTCTACAAAACTCTAGAGTTGGGATACTGAAGGTAACACCAATCAGCTAAGTGACAAACTTTATATTAGTATTAATTCTTTTATATACATATATATATATATATATATATATATTATCCTTTCACTATATATATATATATAGTGAAAGGTATATATATATTTTCCTTTCACCCCAATTGAAAGGTAAATCTTATGAGTGTTCCATAGTTTCCTGTCATATTTCAAATGAAGCAATCGCCCTCAAAAATAAAAGGTGGATAACGAAGAAATCTGAATATATGAATCAAGGAAGAGAAGAGTAATACAAATGCCTCTGCCATAAAGAAAAAAAATGAAAAACCCAGACACTAACCATAGCTGGATCGAGCGGATTGAGGTCGTAAACAGACAGGAAATGGTTGATGGATAACAAAAATGACAGACCAGAGGAATAAAAAAAGATAAGGATTATTTGCAGATGTCTACTTAATTTTGATGGGATTGTACCAGTGTGGACTTATGTGTGTGTGTTTGCATATACATACTTATGGATTTAGATAGGAATGTGGTCAAGTGGTTCAAGCGTTCACATTCTGACCATGAGTCTCATGTTTGGATCTAACTGTCTTAATAGTAAGTCTGCTCAGTTTGATACGGTCAAATTGGCGGCTTGTCTATAAAATGACCTACAATCTGTTGTTAAATGGGGCAAGGTGTAACCTGTTAATCTTAACACCTGAAAAATGAAAATGCTCTTTTTTAATCACCTGAGAGAACCCTTTTTAGCTTCCATCAGCATGGCTGATGCTAACCTCCAGAAGAGTGATTCATTGCACCTTCTTGGTCTAACATTTTCAGCTATCATGAAGTGGAAAAAGTATATTGAATGAAGTATTAAGTCTGCAGCTAAGAAAGTTAGTTCACTATGTTGTGCTAGACAATTTTTCTTGCCAAAATCTATCTTACATATTTATAAGTTTACAATTGTCCATACTTTGAATATTGCTGTCACATGTGGTCTGGTGCTCCTGCTATATATTTGGGGAAATCTTGATAAAATCCAAAGAAGAATCTGCGATGTTATTTTTCTCATATTCTCTAATACTCAGTAATCCCTTGCATCTTAGTGTCTTTATTGCTTTGTCTGGGGTGAAATGATTAAAAAAACTGTCATCAATTTACAGTATTTACATTAGTCGGACTATTGTCCTCATCTTTGTCGCCATATTTGTCACAACGTTTCGGCCGTTGTACGGTCCGGCCTTCTTCAGGTGGTTGGAATTTCGAACCGAACCCTTTATTTCGATCACTGGGGTAGACTGTTCTAGTTCCACGAGCCATGTCCTCAAGGACACATGGCACAGTGGATAAAGGCGTTGGTTAGATCCAGTGACAGACCCAAAGAGTGTGAGTTCAATACCCGGTTCAGGCAGTGGAGAACTTTCAGAGGGAAAATTAGCAGGAGATAACTGATAACTGACATCCATCAAACATGGCTCGTGGAACTAGAACAGTCTACCCCAGTGATCGAAATAAAGGGTTCGGTTCGAAATTCCAACCACCTGAAGAAGGCCGGAGCGTACAACGGACGAAACGTTGTGACAAATATGGCGACAAAGATGAGGACAATAGTCCGACTAATGTAAATACTGTACATAATACCTCATCTCAGAAATATAGACAGACTCTGTCATCAATTTATCAAGCAGGTGGCTTCTTGATATTGGCATATGCAGAAATAATACCAGCATGTGGCAGCATTAAGAAAAGTCTGAAAACCATACCACAGACCTTGTGAGTGAAATTAGGTAGACAAAGCCATCATTATGATCAAGGATTTGAGCATACTAATTCAAGTACCTATCACAAAATATTGTGTACCCTTTCCCAGAAACTTTAACTAAAGTCCACTCAGCATAGTTGCAGTATAAATCACAGACTGGTTTTGTGGACTTTGTAGAAACACAAATGTGACTGAGTAGGTATCTACAACAGGGATTAACTAGTTACCTTAGCATATGGGTATTCTCAGAAATGAGCTTCCAGCAATTACCATAACATATGTATTTAAAATTTGTGCACTATTTACATTATTCAGACTATTGTACATCTCAGAATTAAAATTTGTGGATATACAAATTCATGGATGATAAGATAAAGAAAAAATAAGTGACATTTATCAACCTGACATGTTTCACTTTTATTAAAGCTTCATCAGAGAATGAAATATTATCTGAATCCCACATAAACTAGAAATATTATACACTTGTAGACATAAAGCAATATTTACAGTTTTACAGGATGGCTCGGAATCCGATACTTTCTTGAAACTTTGGATGGATGCGTCATCCCTCCTTGAATTCAGAATGCTACAAATTATACTAATACTGGTTTAAAAAGTCGAGTGCACATGAAACATGATTAGCCAATAAAAACCAAACAACCCAAAAGTAAAAATACTAGAATTTATTTCTTCTTTTTCTCAATATCTCATTCTCTGATGAAGCTTTAATAAAAGTGAAACATTTTAGATGTAACAAAGCTCTATTGAAATCTTAAAACAGTGCTGAGACAATCCTAGTCATAGCAGAGAAATGATAGGCATGAGATCCAAGTTTCAGACTGTTTCGTGAGTGTTTTCACTGGTACTATTAAAATCACTATTCAGTTTTTCATATATAAAAAATAAAATAAATAAAAACTACTCTTTATCTTATCGTTCTGTCAGATTCCGATCTATATTTGATTCCAACTCATCATGTGTATGTATGCATATGAGAATCTGCACACATTTATGCATGAGTATATGCATATATATAAGTGTGTATGTATACTGATTCTCCCAGAATGATTTTGACATATGAGGCCCCAAAACTTCATTTGAAGTTTCATTCATTAGAACTGGGTCAAAGCTACTCACAGAGATGATTTGATTATAGTGGTGACAGCATATGCAGATTGATTGATTGATTTCTTTTTTATGGATTATCAACCTTTTGTGGGTTATTTAAAGCCAAAATATATTTAGGATTGTAAGAATAATTCTTTTTTTGTGAGTGAATATTGCATTAACAATTTTGAGGAGATATTAATGATTTTTTCCAGATACACGTCCTACGATTTAACCCATAGCTGGTGGAGAGAAGAGATGAATTCATATCTTTCCCGAGGGTATTTGCGTATAAGTGAATACAATGAACCCAACTGGAATTCGAACATGGCTCACCAATTTATCATTCTGAGTTGCGATCAACTACCCCACCCACACATCCACAGCTTTTGTAGAGACAGCCACACTTTTTGGAAGAACTGATAACAGTGAAATAGTACACAGTGTCCCATAAAGTCTCCAAATAACTCTCTGTAAGGTTGAATTCAGAGTTTTCCTTCTCCTAGACAGTCTGTAATGCAAAGCAAGAGAGCCCAGTCTACCCTGTTATTTAATGCATAATTGGAGGAAGAGGGTTCCTGCTTTTCATAGAGCATTACTGTGAAGTGAAAAAAAAACAAAATTGCTGCTCAGAATTTGAACTCAGCATGCAGATTCCATTTTTTGTGTCAATAAACATAATACTACCCACTCATCCATTATATATATATATATATATATATATATATATATATATATATTATTTTATTTTAAGAGATTATAAAAAAACATGTTGAAATCACTACACAAAAGCTTTCATGTTTCAATACTTTGATTGTAATTCTTCAGGTGATAGTAAGTAACTGGTGATTAAATGATTCTTAAAAAATTCAAAAACAAAGTGTCACCTTTTTTCCGAAAGTTAGAGGGGGAGGAAACATTTAGGTCAGAATTAAAAATAGACTTGTGGGTATGTCTTGATTAACCAATTAAATGTCAGATCTGCGCTAAAAAAAAGTAAGCTCAGAGGGTAGAGGTGGAAGAATTATTTTTTCATGCCATAATAAACCAGAAAAATAGACAGGCCATCATTGAAAATTGCAGAAAATATGTAAGTGACAAATATATCATGATTGTAGACAAATATGACATGTTCAATTTTTTTAAAGGGTTTTGAAGGGAGGGGTAGGATAATCAGATGTAAAGTTAACAGAAAACAATTTTTTTTTAATTTTAGATTCTGGAAGCTTCTTAAAGGGGCCTGTAGATAAAATTAAAAATCTGGAACATCTATATAAGATATTAATAATACTAACTGGATGACATTACACAGCAATATTAAAACTGAATAAACAAATTAAGGTAATTACACATAGAGGGTGGACCATTATATACTAATAAATTATGGCTATAAGAAATGGTAATATGTAATTTTTAAAATTTAACTATATTTTAAGGTAAAAGATAAACTGTGTTGGCAGTTTACAGTTAATTCACTCTTTTGCTTTAATAGTGATTTTTTTGTCAGCAAATTTGATAATTTTTTTTATGTAAACATAAGAAACAAGGTTCATTTAAAGATCTACAAGTTCTATTTTCTTTTAGTATTTTCCATTTTACCATAGTGGCTTTATTAACTTGTTTTAAGTTCCAAAAATATTTAGAAAGGGACATCCTATTTCTGTACACATTATTGCTGAAAGATGACATATGTTGATACCACCAAGTTTTAAAGGAATTCTTGGTACTCCCGATATAAAACTTTTTAACTGTTGGATTTTCTATAGTAGAAATAATGCTTAGGTAAACAAGAGAGTGTTTGACATTGGTTTTGCAATGGACATTCATTATGATTTCTATAATTACACTTGTTGGTATTATCTGCATTTGTTGCTTTGGAATGGCTATTATTACTCAAGTTTTTATATTGATTTAAAATTTATTATTATGTTTTTTTCATAATTTTCTCAAGATTATCAATACAGCTATAGCTTAGTTTTAGTGTATTTCTGTTAAAAATTTTACTAAGTGGATTATTTCTGGGAAAGTATTTCTCAATTAAATGAAGAAACCTCTGTCCTAAGTAACCATTTGGTTAAATGGGGGTATGTACCAAATGATTTTTCTGTTTCTATTTTTATTCCTACAATTGCTGTTGTTACGTTTATATATTTGATGTCAGGGCACTTATAGCCACTATTTTTTAAGGCAGTGTTATAAATATTACTATGCTTGTAAAAGACACCTTCACTGGAAGAGATATTGCTAATCCTATATTCTATGGAAGAGGGTATGTGTTTGATTACAGATAGAGGGTGGTTAAAATTTGGGTGGATATATATTGGATAGGCATTTGTTTCCACATTATTAACTAGGTCTAATGTAACATAAAGGAAATCTACTGTTTTAAAAATTAGTGTTGATCTTAATTTTAAGGTTTAGACGTTTAAATACTCTATGTATTAATTTCCTGATTTTGTCAGCTTTAATTTTTGGGGAATATTTCACCGCCATAAGGTCATCATCTCTATATAACCCTATATTATGAATGTTGATATCTTGGTGGGCCCTAAGATTATATAAGATAAATAAACCAACAAGGTCGGAAGACTCAGGTGAGTCTAACAATCCCATGGAAATATTGAATTGGTCAACAGAATTGTTCTTAATCCACTGTTCTTTGTTATGGATAAGAATATATATATATATATATATATATATATATATATATATATATATATATAGTGGTGGCATCCTACCAGTTCACACAAACCAATTCTTAAAATTATAAAAGCTTAGAAAACAGATTGTTGGATTATCCCATAATAATCTTATATATTAATAGCCGATGGTCTAGGTCAAATGTTAGCTACACTGCACATGCCTAGTGACATACATCCCCGACCACAACAATAATGATTTCCATGATTACGTTGAAAATGTAATGAGAAATTACCATGAACATGTTGCACCCAAAACTATCCAGAGAGTTAAAAATATAATTAATACCATTGGTATATGTTCTTCAGAGGGTGAAAGATGGTTTTATAGAATGAGCATAATTTATTCTCACAAAAGGAATTTTCTTGAGGTTAAAAATGTGGCAAATCTTCTAGTAATAAATTTGATAGGTCTTCCATTGGATCTTTGGGACTGCAGCAATTCAGTTTGAATGTGGCTAAGAAACAATAACACTGCTAATGGCACACAAGTCAAAGAGTATCATATTTCCAAACAGAAATATGCTGAGAACAGAATTCCAATCTGGAAATATCTTAATAAATAAAATTGGTTATATTACAGAATAAAAGATTTTTTAAAATAAAAATATAATAAGATAAAATAAATTATACAAAAAAAGTTTAACTTTAATGATAAGTTAAATCAAAAACAAGTTATGTTTAAAAAATACAAAATTATATTTAAAAAAATTAAAATATGTAGATAAAGATGTGTAAGTGATAAAAGGAAAGTGAGTCCTTAGAACAGGAGACAACTATAAGATATAATTAATATGGTGTAAAAATGGAAATATAGAAATTAGAATTAGTTACACATTCAACATTTGAAGAGTTAGAGAAATATAGTAGCTAATAAAGTAAAAGTTACAATTTTTTTTATTAATTATAATTTTTTTAAAATATAATCTTACTTAATTTTAATATAAATTACCTAAATATAACTTATTTTTAATTTATTAAATATAACTTATTTTTGGAAGAGTATTTTTAAGTAGAAACTGGTATTTTAAAACTTAACCTTATCTATATGCATTTTTAAAAAACAGCTTTTTTTGTTCCTCTTTTAGTTTAAAATTAACACTTCATTCATCATATAACCCCAATTTAATGTCATAAGGTTAATATCTGGGTTCAATTTTATAAAACCTCTTCCCTTTAAGGATAATACCTTCCACCCTCCCCTGACCACTGGCTTGTGCATTTTGTCTGGCTGAAACATTGAAATGGATAAATTCTGTATTAATTTTTTGACAGCTGTCAGTTAAATTTCTAATTTTGACACAAACTCAGCCTATATACCAGGGTTGAATAAGGCTGACAAAGTTTTTGTCAGTTGAAATAGGTCTATTCCCCATATGAGATAATTTGGGATTTTATTGTGTACTATATATATATATATATATATATATATATATATATATATATAGTTGTATATTTAGGCAGCAATACTTCTTTTATGCAAGTTTCATTAAAAGCAAAGAAAGCTCTTGTTCGTACACAAGAAAAATTAAATAAAAAACTTAACCGTAGTACCTTGTCTGTCGTTTTTAATGAAACTTGCATATATATATATATATATATATATATATATATATATATATATATATATATATATATTCTTCGATCTTTTGGCTTGTGTATTGGAAATCTTTTTCACGCTGTCACATGATAAAAATCTACGCCATGCACGTGATATAACATCATCGCGTCTTTTGAATTCAAAAGGAATTTAACGTTTTTAGTTTGTAAAAAAGTAGCAACATGATTACGCTACAAGATAATTGGCAAATGTTTGTTTAAAAAAAAAAAAAAAAAAAAAAAAAAATTTTGACTAAAAATATTGACCCCGAAGATGAACAATGATGTTCGAAAGCGCTAGGTCATCGTATGGAAAATACATATTTCGGAACTATTTTCAAATAAAAAGTCTCATTAGAGAATATGAGAAAATTCAAAAGAAAATATGTAAGACTATGTTGTCTTTAATATTCAACACTACATGTTTGAAAGAAAAGTTGCTGCCAAATTATACATATATATATATATATATATATGCTGGAGAACACATATTTTTCATTAATAAAATTCCTCAAATATTCAGACTGGCAAAAAAATAAATATACCGCTTAATAAAGAAACAGAGTGTCTACTCAAATATGAGTATCCACTTTAAGGTGATAAATGTTTGTTAGATTAATAAAAAAAAAATCCATTACTTCTTTTTAAAATATATATATATATATATATATATATATATATATATATGCAGAAATATAGTCTTAAAGTGTGCTATATTTATGGGGTAAAGTGCTCAATATCAGAGATAGAGCGTGTGTAAATATAAAAGTGGACATGGAAGTCAGCACTTAGAGGCAACAGTCTGTTTCATGCTAGTGCAATCGTCAGGCGACTAGTGCTGTTATTTTTCTCGGCTGTTTATATAAGGGTCAGTGGTGCATTATGGGTAGTATATTTTGGCGGTTACTTTTACCGGAAGTCACTTATTTGTTTATTTATTTATGTCAAATTAGTTTGCTTGTTTTTTTGTTTGTTTTTTTATTTTTATTTTTATTTTTTATCTTATATATTTATAAATATATAAGATAAAAAATATATAAACAGCCGAGAAAAATAACAGCACTAGTCGCCTGACGATTGCACTAGCATGAAACAGACTGTCGCCTCTAAGTGCTGACTTCCATGTCCACTTTTATATATATATATATATATATATATATATAGATAGATAGATAGATAGATAGGAGGAGGAGGAGAGAGGGGCAGACAAATTTACAACTGGCTTTAATAACTCACAGTAACAATGGGCCTTCTGCAATATTTGTCTAAAAGGAAGTGAGAGAAAAGTTTTAACAGGAAATGACAGAATTAGTGAACAGGAAAGAAAGTGTGTTTGTGTGTCCGTGACACACATATACACATACCTATATACACACACACACACACACACACACACACACACATTTTATATATGAAATGCTATACAAAAGTTCAAGGAATTTGAACAGCATGCAGGAACTGAATTTTTACCACCATCATTTATGAGCAGACAACTTTAAAGAGACAATGGACACTATGTTTTACAGTAATTCTTTTCAATTACAATTGCATCCTAACTGAAGAAGAAACTGTTAGCATAGAACTTACGGCTAGATCTAGGGGTCAGAAAACCCTGGGCCCTGGGCCACATCTGGCCTGTGAAGGATTTTTGTCCATCCCACCAGCTTAACAACAATTCATTTGTACAGCAAGTGGCAGAAAAATATCAGTTAATTGACTAACAATGCAACAAATTTTTGAAATCAAAATTTATATATTTTGCCAAGTGGAATTGAAGTCTGTTGAATAATGCAAAAATGATCGTAATATTATTTGGAAGTACATATACTTCGGAAGAACATTTTTCAAAAATGAGATATACCAAGAGCTAAAAATAAATATCAAGATGGGATGGGTCATATGCATTTTGTCTTTTGTGATTGTTCATTTGGTCAACACATAAAAGAAATAATCATCTATCATGTAGGTCAGGGGTCAGCCTGAGAAGGATTTTTATCCGGGCCCGCCAGCTTAGCACCAATTATCTAATTCATTTGTACAGCAAGTAGCAGAAAAATATCAGTTAATCAACTAACGATACGATAAATCTTTTAAATCGAAATTTAATTTCAAATCCACTGCTGACTTTTACAAGAAATATGTTTTGCCAAGTGGAATTGAAGTCTCTTGAATAATGCAAAAATGATGATAACATTATTTGGAAGTACATATGCTTGTGAAGAACATTTTTCGAAAATGAGATATACCAAGAACAAGGTTGGGTGATCGCCACTTGGATGATGTTTTGCTGTATTGACAAATATTTCACCTGAGGTGATGAGGTTATCAAACAATAAGCAGAAATAAGTGTTTCATTAAATAATTTGCCATTTATAACTGTATTTAGTTTGTAGTAAGGAATTTGCATTTTTTATTGATTTGTTAGTTGTTATACTATTATTCCTGTAGTAAAATAAGGAACTTTGTTTTAGTAATATAACATTAACTTTGTTGTTTTTCTTTAAACCTCCAGACCAAGGCAGTCTTCTGGATGGAGCGGTCTGAGATTGAAACAATTTATTATACTATATATGATATAATGGACCTCCTCCAAGACACTGCATAGCTTTCTGACCTGCTGTCTCCAAAAGGTTGCCAACCCCGAATGTAAGTTGTCCAATAATGATATTTGAGATGCAGATATCAAAAACACTACATAGAATAGGATGGAAATAGCAGCATTTTAATTTAATTTAATTTATTTTTTATTAGATGACAGCCCAGGATATTCTTCTTCTTCTTCTTCTATATGAAGTGTCCCTTAAGGCTGTGGACAACCATGGCCCTCTACAGTTTCCTGTCTTTGTAAATTTTCTCCTTTTGCTCTCTCTTCCAAACCCTGTTCTGCCATCTGTTTGCACAAGCTCATCAAGTAGGTTATGTGCTGTTTTCCTCCATCCGTCTTGGCTTCTGCATGTCCTGTGAGTATCAAATTTTCCAAACCCTCTTTCCTCATTATGTTCCCTAGAAATGTCAATTCTCTCTTTCTAATTCAAAGTATAACTGTTCTTTTAGTTTCCATTTTCTCTATAACTTTGTTGTAGCTCACATGTTTAGTAAAGGATATTCTCAGCATCCTTCTGTAGGACTGCATTTCTCTTGCCTCAAGTTTCTTCTTCATCTTCACAGAAATGATCCAACATTTACTGCCATATAAGAAGATTAATATTAGCTTACAGTTCAGTAATCTTTACTTTGTTTCTAATGAAATTTTCCTGTTAATACTTTGCTTAGCTTTTGGAAGGCACCTTTCGCTACCACACTGCACCTTCATATTTTGGTGTCAGACTTTTCATTCTCTGTTAAAACACTTCCCAGATATTTAAATTGTTGTACTTGCTTGATTTTGGTATCTCCAATTTGTAATTGTAATGTTGGGCTGTTCCTTTTGCTGACAACCATGGATTCTATCTTCCTACAATTGATGCTTAGTCCTTTCTTCTTGCTTTCCTTTACTACCTTCTGTAGGAGTTCTTGTAGTTTCCTTACCATGTCTACTATCAACACTGTGCCCTCTGCCTATCTTATGTTGTTAAGATGGCACTAGATGATTTCTTTCAATTCCTGACAAACTCTTTGTAAGCTGTCAAGTCTTGGAGTAAGACTCTTAAGAATTACAAGAATGTGTTGGTGCCACAGAAAGATAATTTTTCAGTTAAGTCTAACACAAGTTGTCACTTTTGTTTACTTTACTACTAAAGCTAGAACTAAACAAAGTTACTTACAAAGTTTACCTTAGTCTGACACAAGGCTAGAAATATGAGGTGCTGTAAGATTCATAAGATAGCACTCTGCTTTCTCTAAAAGTTTAAGATGAGTAATTTCAAACTTGTGAATTAATTTATTTCTCTGATGTGTTTCTTGTTCTCACTATGTTTTGGCTGATCCATTCTATGGCCTTCTTCCAGTGTACTACCCATATGAAAAGAGATGGCCTCCATTTTCTTTTTTGGCGTGAACTAGGACATGAAGTTGCCAAAGGCAATCAAGTATGAAAATTTAAATATCTGGGAAGTGTATTATCTAATGGTGGAAAATATGACGCTGAAATCTGAGGGTGCATTGGAATAGTGAAAGGTACCTTCCAAAAGCTAAGCAAGTATTAAGAAACAGGAAAATATTCTTAGAAACAAAGAGTACTGAACTGTTATGTAATATCAGTGAATGTCGAAGAATATCCTCACAGATGAAAAGAAGACTTGAGTCAACATAAATGTAGTTCTAAATGAGGATGCTAAGCATACCATGAACTAAACATGTGAATAATGAGGAAGTTTTAAGGAAAATGGAAACAAAAAGGATGCTTATACTTAAAATCAGAAAGAAATTTTAATAACATATAATGCAGAAAGAAGGATTGGAGAATTTGACACTCTCAGGATATATTGAAGACAAGAGGAATAGCGAAAAACAGTGAATAACCTATCTAACAACATGTGTAAATGAATGACAGTAGTTAATGGGATAAATGGTAAAAACTCAAGCCTTACTAAGAGCTATAAAGCATAGGAAGTGTGTGGAGAGTTATGATCATGTACATCCTGAAAATGGAAATGTGAACAACAATACTTCAGTAAGTTATTTTATTTTCAGCACCATGTCCAACCCTAACCCTGCTCCATAATTTTTACAGGGAAATATTCTCAGTTTGTTAAATAAAGAATTCTCAAGATGTTGGCATTCTACACTACTTCAACTAAAAGGCTAGTAAGGAAACGGTCATCAACCCTGCAAAGAGTGACAATAGTTATTAGACATGAGAAACTATATTTTTGAAAAATTCTTTTAAGAGAAAGATTATATAAATTTCAACTAACAGTAGTATTGGCTGCAAGATCAATGAATATCAAATGCTTCCTAATTAGGAAATGGCTAATATTAGCATTCCCATACACCGTGTCCCTGTTGACCAACAAAAGCTATAACTTGTTAAAACCTGTATTGGTCTGTATTATCCATGATGTTATCGAATAAGATAATCTTATGTTGTTAATTCTTTCAGTTATCTCACACTTTTTCCAAGAAAGCTGTCTATTATTCAGATGGTAAATTATTTGTCCGAGTAAGAAAGCTGTCTATTATTCAGATATTAAGTTATTTGTTTAAGAAAGCTGTCTATTATTGAGATATTAAATTATTTGTCTCAGTAAGAAAGCTATTATTCAGATATTAAATTATTTGTCCGAGTAACAAAGCTGTCTATTATTCAGATATTAAATTATTTGTCCAAGTAAGAAAGCTATTATTCAGATATTAAATTATTTGTCTGAGTAAGAAAGCTTTCTATTATTCAGATATTAAATTATTTGTCTGAGTAAGAAAGCTTTCTATTATTCAGATATTAAATTATTTGTCCGAGTAAGAAAGCTATTATTCAGACATTAAATTATTTGTCTGAGTAAGAAAGCTATTATTCAGATATTAAATTATTTGTCTGAGTAAAAAAGCTGTCTATTATTCAGATATTAAATTATTTGTCCGAGTAAGAAAGCTATTATTCAGATATTAAATTATTTGTCTGATTAAGAAAGCTGTCTATTATTCAGATATTAAATTATTTGTCTGAGTAAGAAAGCTGTCTATTATTCAGATATTAAATTATTTGTCCGAGTAAGAAATCTGTCTATTATTCAGATATTAAATTATTTGTCCAAGTAAGAAAGCTGTCTATTATTCAGATATTAAATTATTTGTCCAAGTAAGAAAGCTGTCTATTATTCAGATATTAAATTATTTGTCCAAGTAAGAAAGCTGTCTATTATTCAGACATTAAATTTTTCTTGCCAGAATCTATCTTATATTTGAATCTATTTTTTATGAATGAAACTTCTCCGAGTTCTGGGTCATTTGATGTGGTTGGAAGACCTTACAAAGTGCAAGTCTTACATCCAGTTATTCATATTTACTGGTTGATAATAGAATTAAGCAAGTTGGCTGGCAAAGTCAGTTGTTGCAGAAATCTGCTTCAGAGCAGATTCCATTTACTACGATTTGCTGGCCTGTAAACTATACCACAAAACCCCAGCAACTCCCAACTGAAGCCATTATGTTTTTTTGTCTTTTCACCACTGACCACAATCACTAAAAATTATAATAAAACCCTTCTTTTTTTTGTTTACTATAAAACTTAGTTGGTCTTCTTATCATTCCCTTTATTTCTCTTTATCTTATTTCTTTTGTTGCACATGTGACAAAATGATTAAAAAAATAAATCCTCCCAGAGAGGCACATAGACCCTTTTCTCCTTCCAGATATGGTTCATCTAGCTAAATCTTTACTCTTCTCTTTCAGAAATGAACTTTGGGTCTGACTTTAAGAGGCTAGCTAGTCATTCTTTGATATTCTTTTATGCATCTACATGGAAAAAAAAAAAATTGCTAAAATACTGCATTTAAAACAATGCAGGTTTTCATCAAACTCTTTTGTTGTAAGGTTTTGCCATTTCAAACTCAAAGGTACTTAGATACACTTAACATACATCCTCACTTGGTCAGGACTCTCTGTGGAGTTTGTTCCAATGATATACACAATCAGGATGTGTAATTTTTTTTGCATGTGTGTGTGTGTGTGTGTGTGTGTGTGTGTGTGTGTGCGTGTGTGCACACGTGTCCATCATCCCTGACACTCAAGGATGTTGGGTTATGAAAACACACTATTATACAGGATGAGGCAAAAGTCACAAACTATAGGGGCTAATGGATAGGTTGAAGAGGTCCTGTTGATTCACCACTGATATCACCAGACCTCACACCCTTTTCCGTGCAGCCATTTGAAATTAGTTATTTATCACCAAAGAAATATTGAGGAACTTAAAGAAAGAATTAAATATGAATACAGTTGAAGGGACTCAAGGTGATGGAGATGTAGTTCTACAGAAGGATGCTAAGGATATCATGGACCAAGCGTGTGAGCAACAATAAGGTTTTAGAGAGGTTGCAAACAAGGAGAAGGCTTATATTTAATACCAGAAAGAGGCAGCTGAAGCTTCTGGGACACATAATGAGGAAGGAGGGCATGGAGAATTTGATACTCACAGGTCGAATAGAGGGAAAGAGAGACAAAGGAAAAAAGCACATGATATACCTGAAGGGCTTGAGTAGGTGGATGACAGAACGTGGTCTGGGGGAGGAAGCAGAGGGAAGGAACTTGCTGAGAGCTGTAAGGGATAGAAGGTGGTGGAGAGCCATGATCGCCTACATACTGAAAGGACATGGCACATAAAAAGAAAAAGAAAGAATCTGCCCATGAAGAGAGATGGAAAACTCAACAGTACCAGAATCAAACACTGGATCACAATAAGCAGGGCAAGGACAAGTCTAGGATCAGCTAATATCTATCCTTCATATCCTCATAAGCTTTATTTCTTACTTTCTCTAATTTCATATCACACACCTCCTTCAGTAACCTTCTACTTTGAGTGGCTCTTGGGGCATGTATTGGGTGAAAATTAATAAAAGAAAAATGACCAACAGCAAATCTGAGATATAACTCAAACCTGCTTTAGGCCATTGATTTCTTCATACACTTTCTGTAGACAGTACTGTATTTTTTATACAATGGGAACACCACATGTCTGGGACAACATGTACGCAAACAAGAACAAATAAATTTGAAATGAGGTTGGGTAACATGAACAAAAATCATTGGTAATGCACAGCAATTTGTTGTGTGGTCAACACAGTTCACTGTCAAGCTTTGTTCTGGTACAGCAGCCATGTGCTGTCTTTCTGCAGAGACAGCAGACTAAACATCATCTTGTTCACCAATGGGGCAGGTATCATTATCAGTTACAATTAACTGCTCTGTTTGCATTTCATTTCAACTACAACAGTAAAATGACAGAGGCCACTCTCCAACGTGTCAATGAATCATGCAGGCATGGAATTAAAATATTTAAAAAGAAAAAAAAAAGGATATTTTGAACAGCACATATAACAATTAAATAATTAGTAAATAAAATTTTCACGTGTAATTATACTTTTAATAAACAAAAATAACATATGAGGAGATGGAGGACAGATATCAACTGACCCTAGAATTTAATAGAATATAATCATGTTTATCAAAGGGTCCGTGTAGGAGTCTGTTTCAATTGAATAATTTCAGAGAGACTCAAAATTAATATAAAATCTCACAAAAAAATATCTTCTTTGAGGAATTCAGTAACATTATTTACCAACTACATGGAGAAAATATAACACAAAACCAGTTTAGTATGTGCGACTAATGACAAAAATCCCCACAGCCACTACTGAAGGCATCACTCTGAGGCAGTTAATGCAGTAAGGTCAAGGAGACCCCACTCATTTTACTGTCTCATAGCTGGAATTTTTAGGGTTCAGGAATGCTTCAGTTTATGCTCTGACTCATCTGAAAACAATGATAGACTGATCCATGCCAAAAAGGATAGGGAAACAATAGCTTTATCAACTCTGTATAAAAATCAACAGGATTTTAATATATTTAACCAAAGACAAGCTGAATAACTTCCTGATAAGTTTAAAAAAAATAATGTACAAGAAAATTATAAAACAGGATCTATGTATAATTATCTATTATACTCAGATTAGTCAGACTAGTATCTGCATCTTGGTTGCTATCATCACATTTCAAGCTTACAACCATATCTCTGTCTGAATTTCTGGGATGAGAAGTTATCATTATTTACACTATTTATTGTCGTACTATTGTTCTCATGGCAAACATGGAGTCTCAGACCCCCACCCCACCCCAAAAAAAACAGAGTGTCAAAAGGACAGTTTTTCCCATGATGCATATTTTTTTTTAACTTGCTCCTCTGCATTGTTTACTGCTTTAAGAAGCGATGATTAGAATTGTAATAAAATTTAAATATGTGATGAAAGTGAATTTATGCATGTTTTTTTCGTTGAGAATTTACAGCAAAAATATTAAACACTATTTATTTATTAGATTGCATATTTAAAAGAATAATTTTATATCTACAATAGTCTAAAAATTAATACAATTGTGTTGAGACTAATGCAATATTTATCATTTACCAATTTATAAAGAAATATATATGAAAACAATTTTATTTATAAATTTATAAATATTTACTAAATTATAAAAATGTTAACCAACTATGTGTAAACACTTATTCTTTACCACTTTATAAAGTTCGAATCGATTAGCAATTAGCCAGTGTTTTGCCAAACATTCCAATAAAACAATAATATTGTAGATAAACAATCTAATAAATAGTGTTTAATATTTTAGTTGTCAATTCTCAAGAACGAAGAAAATGTATAAATTAACTTTTATATGTTTAGGTTTTATTACAATTCTAATCACTTTTTAAAGCAATAAATATTTACAAAGAGTGAAGGTATTTTAATTAAAGGTGGTGTCGTTGGAAAAACTGTCCTTTTGACAATCCGTTATTTTTGGCAGGCACAAAATTCCATGTACTGTCCTCATCTTTGTTGTTATTATCACAATGCTTTCATCAGGTGTATGTTGATCAAGGTAACCTACAAAAACAGAACAGAAACCTTTATTTAATCTATGGGGTATGGGGGCAGACTGTTCTCATTCCACTGCCCAAATCTGGAAATATCTTGTCCGGTTCTTGTTTTTAGTACTACTCAGTTATAGATTGCATGTTTCCACAAAGTCCAAATACACACTGCCCGGCCTAGGGATTGAACTCAAAATTACAATTGGTTTGTGAATTTGGTAACATAGGAATTGTGAGATCGATATGTCCGACTGCAGTAGATGTCTCTTTACCTCCGCCCGTAATGAGTGTAAGCGTGTCCTCAACAAAGCTATTTGCTGCTCAGATGAAGGAACGTATTGCATCTCACAAATTCAGCTCCAAGGATTATTGGCGTCTTTGCAAGAGTGTTCTGAACAACAGCAAACCCTCTATACCTCCCCTGTTCAACCAGTTTGAGGTCCTGACCACCTCTGCCGACAAGGCTGAATGCTTTGCTCGGAAATTTTCTTCCAATTCAACGCTTGACTGTTCCGGTGTACCCATACCCAATTTCCCTCTCAGAACTGAGGCCCTTTTGAGCGGGTTACACATATCCCCATCATTGGTATTGGGCATTATCTCTAATTTAAACCCCCACAAAGCTAGTGGTGGAGATGGGATACCAGCCATTGTCCTGAAGAAATGCACGCCTGAATTGGCACCTGCCCTCTCTAAATTATACAACTACTGCCTCAAGGAGTCTTGTTTTCCTGACTGCTGGAAGTCCTCATCCATTGTTCCTGTCTTTAAGAACTCTGGCAGCCCCTCCGACTCTTCTAATTACCATCCTATAAGTCTCCTACCCCTCTTCGGGAAAGTCTTCGAAGCCCTTATCAACACCGAAGTGGTTAATCACCTTACATCCCATGATCTGCTCGCAGACAAGCAATATGGTTTCCGCTTTGCCCGATCTACAGCTGATGTGCTTACAGCCATCACTAAATTTGCCTACCAAGCTCTTCATAATAACGGTGAAGCTCGTGCCATGGCCTTAGACATCTCCAAAGCGTTTGATAGGGTTTGGCATGCCAGCCTTCTTCGCAAGCTTCAGGGTTATGGTATTACAGGTCGATTGTTTGACCTAATACAATCATTACTGTCAAACCGTGAATTGAAGGTTGTTCTCAATGGATTCTCCTCCAGCTCCTATCCCACGAATGCAGGTGTTCCTCAAGGCTCCATCCTTGGCCCTACTCTGCTCCTTATATTCATAAACAATCTTCCTGATGCCATAGATTCCCAAGTTGGCATCTACACGGATGACACCACAATTTACTCCTGCCTCAAAAACAAATCTAGTGTCGCTGACTAATTTAACCTGGCAGTTCGTCTCGAAAAGGACCTCCAATCGGTTGTGAACTGGGGCAGGAATTGGCTGGTCAACTTTAACGCCTCTAAAACAAAACTGCTCTCTATTAATCACCACAGGGATCCTTCCCTGCTTCCCATTAGAATGTTTGAAGCCCAATTTCTCGAGAGCTCCTCTCTGTGGCTGCTTGGTCTCACGCTGTCCGCTGACCTGAGATGGAGCAAATACATTGAGTTAATTGCTTCATCCACCGCAAGGAAAGTTGGCTCCCTCTGTCAGGCCAGTAAATTTTTCTCCCCGGAATCGATCCTTCAAATATACAAATCAACCATTCGCCCTTGCATGGAGTATTGCTGCCATATATGGTCTGGAGCCCCTTCTGTTTGCCTTGGGGTTCTTGATAAGATCCAGAAACAGGTATGCAACGTAATTGGCCCTGATCTGTCATCTCATCTGCAGTCGCTCTCTCACAGACACGCCGTCGCCTCGCTCTGTCTTTTTTACAAATACTTTCACGGTAATTGCTCCGATGAGCTGCTTTCACTAGTTCCCAGGCTTCATGAATTCAAGCGGCCTACTAGGCTGGCATCTCGCTCCCACCCTTTCACTGTTGAAACTGTTAAATGTAGACATCTCTTCTACTCCAATAGCTTCATATCTCGCACCTCTTGCCTGTGGAACACCCTTCCATATTCCTGTTTCCCTGACAACTATAATCTTCAACTATTCAAATGTAACGTCAATCGAAATCTCCAGTTGCCTTGATCTATCCACTATCCTTCTCCACATCCTTTCCTCTTTCATTCCTATCCGCTCTTGCTCCAAATCTTCTGTAACCCCTTGCGTGCTCGTGGCTTCCAGCCTTGCTTGGGGTGAAATGCTTAAAAAAAAAATAAAAAAATCCCTCGGCCAGACAGTGTGTATTTGGACTCAATGGAAATAGATGAGCAATAACTGAACAGAACTAAAAATAAGACTAAATGAAATATCCCAAGACATGGGCAGTGGGACATGAACAGTTTACCTTTCTGCCCAATCCCCACCCATAGATTTATAGGTTACCTAGATCAATATCCACCTGATGAAGGCTGGAGAGCACAACAGTTGAAATGCTGTGATAACAACAAGGATGAGAACAATAGTCCAAATGTAAATAGTGTAAATAATTATGGTTTTATCACATTGAAACACTGATTCTTGTATGATCTCCAAAGTTAAGCAATGGTCAGTACCTAGATGGGTGACTGTTTGTAAATACCAGGTGCTGTAGGCTTGGATGTGCAGGTGGTGTTATAGATAATGGATTGGAATTGGAAATAGTATAGCCAAGTTCCAATTCCAAGTGGGTCTATTATATTCACTTAGATGCAAATACCCTTGGGAAAGGTATGGATCCACCATATCTCCCTCCATCTATGGGTTAATCAGTAGAACTTATATAAGTAAAAAAAAAAATTTCTGCCTTAAAATAACCTGCAAATAGTTGATATGCCGTAAAAATAAATCAATCAATCATGTTTCAGCCATTGTAATCTCTGGCCTTCTTGGTAACCTTATAGGAATTATCATTATATTTGGGCTAGTATCTTCATCTTAGTTGTTACCATCACATCATTTCGACCATTGTACCATCTGGCCTTCTTCAGGTGTTTGCTGTAGTTGATGACCTTCTAGAAATGATCATTAATATTCATTGATTCACATGACCTCATCTGAATTGAACTTATTGCCTGAATCAGAGTTAAAGTGAGGTTTTGAAGTTCCATGGAGTGAATTGAGGAATTCAAATTAATTTCTTCAAAATTATAATTGCTGTTTTCTAAACTGGACCAAAGGTCCCTTTCATTTTGGACTGGTGGCCCAGTTAACACTCTGCAGGAACTAGTTTAAAAGTTTGCACAAAAATATAGAAAACATCAGTCTCAAAAACTAAGTGACATTTGATAGTAAACCGAATAAACAATAAATAAACCTGAGGTTAAAGACTCAGGATTGTCACTGTGGACAATAGTTTTATCACATTTCAACCATTGTATCATCTGGCCTTCTTCAGGTGTCTGCCATAATTGGTAACCATCCAGGAATTTCAAACCAAACTATTTATTCAATCCAAGGATGTATACTAATCTAATTCCCATTGCGATGTGGTTTGTCACTTCAACTGACCCAGACTATATAACTTCTTTGAACTTCCCAATCCAGTGATTGAACTCACAACCACCAAATAACTCAATTTGCTTAACCAGTAGGTCACATTTCCTACAAGATAATTCAGTGTGGAAACTTGAAGCCATAAACTTGTTGCTCAGACAAATGGTATAATTATGTTTACAGGCTTTAAATAGGTGAAGAATAAAAAATGGCAAAACAGGAAAATGATGAAATGAAATCGGAAGCTAGTCAAGAAGAAATACCAAGATAGAAAGAAAATATATGGTTTCATAAGTGTGGCTATTCAGCCTGCAGCCAACAAACACAGTGTCTTGAGATAAATGAAAAAATATCTATAATCTTCTAAATAAATTCTGTCTGTCTCTAATATAGGCCACACTACACACACACACATATATATATATATATATATATATATATATATATATATATATATATATATATATATATATACCTTTTTGAAATCAAGATGTTGCCAGAATTGAAAATCTACCCTTCATCTGGTGCTTGAACATCCAGCACTGGGATGTGTGGCTGGATGAGGAGGGAACATTTAAAAAATAAAATTTGAAAATAACTGAAAAAATTAGTGATTTTAAAAGGTTTTAATTTATATTGAGTTTGAAGTAACACAAAAACTTTGTGAATTTAAAATTTTTTGTTTTATATTCAGTTTAAAATATCTCCAAAACTTTTTGAATTGAGGAAATCAATTTTATTTCTTCAAAATGCCAAAGAATTAGAGTTAAAATGAGAGATTTTGTAACATGAGGTATTGAAGTTCCGCAGAATTTGTGATTTTAAAGAACACAACGCAATTGAAGTTCCACAGAGCTTGTGATTTGAAGAATTCAGTTTTGGGCCTGAATTGAACTTATTGCCTGAATCAGAGTTAAAGTGAGGTTTTGAAGTTCCATGGAGTGAATTGAGGAAGTCAAATTAATTTCTTCAAAATTATAATTGCTGTTTTCTAAACTGGACCAAAGGTCCCTTTCATTTTGGACTGGTGGCCCAGTTAACACTCTGCAGGAACTAGTTTAAAAGTTAGCACAAAAATATAGAAAACATCAGTCTCAAAAACTAAGTGACATTTGATAGTAAACCGAATAAACAATAAATAAACCTGAGGTTAAAGACTCAGGATTGTCCCTGTGGACAATAGTTTATGGATTAAAGCATTATTTCTTGAATTTGGGGACATAGTAATTGCAAATTCAATACCTTAGCTTGGTAGTAGAGACGTAGATTCAATGGAAACATGGTGAGCAGTAACTGACCAGTACTAAATAAGACAGGATATCCCTAGACATGGACAATGGTACAAGAACAAACTAACCCCTTAGATTAAATAAAGTATTAAAAATATAACAAAACTACAACATAAAGTACACATATTACCACCTCTAGTAATTATGTCCACACAAATATATATATGTACAAAAGCTGAGTATCATCTACCATGTATTCAATTGTGAAAGCAGAATAACATATATTTTTATTACTCAAGGCTCTCAAGAAGATTAAATTTCGGCATTAAATGACCCATAAAGAGTTGATATGCTGTTAAAAAAAAAAATCAATCAATCTGGCTTTTGTCTGAGTTGGAACCTTTTAAGATGGCAGTGGAAAGATGATGTGTTCACACCATTTCGAATTTCTGTACTTCATGATGGCTATGAGATCTTCCAATGTGCTTCGTTCTTGTCTGATGGTATTTCACACTGTGACATTTTAAAATTCTTTGAAGGTTATTCAGCTCAACAGACATTGGAAGAAGACCGGTGAGAAAGGAAGCTGAAATGTTTTGATCAATGAGGAGGGCTTTTGTCAGAATGTAAATAATGAATTTCTTTTTAATTAAAACTGTAAAGTTTTGAACCTTAGACCTATTAGCTTACAGTCTTTGTTTTAATCACGGCACCATCAGCGGAAGCAATGAAGAATTGTTTTTATCTATTGTATATATAGAAAACTGAATAGTGATTTCAATAATATCAGTGAAAACACAGTCTGTCAGAAAATTAGATCTTGTGTCCATCATTTCTGGTCTATGACTAAGATTGTCTCACCACTGTTCTAAGATTTCAATAAAGCTTTGTTGCACCAACAATGGAACTGGAAAAAAAATATTGCACTGGAACAATAGTTTACCAAGCTTGAAAATTAAATGCAATTATTGTGACCCTAGCTAAAAAAAAAAAAATATCAAGATAGGATGGGTCATATGCATTTTGTCTTTTGTGATATTCGATAAAAGAAATAATCATCTATCATGTAAGTCAGGGGTCAGCAAACCCTGGTCCACATCCGGCCTGTGAAGGATTTTTGTCCATCCCACCAGCTTAACAACAATTCATTTGTACAGCAAGTGGCAGAAAAATATCAGTTAATTGACTAACAATGCAACAAATCTTTGAAATCAAAATTTATATATTTTGCCAAGTGGAATTGAAGTCTGTTGAATAATGCAAAAATGATCGTAATATTATTTGGAAGTACATATACTTCGGAAGAACATTTTTCAAAAATGAGATATACCAAGAGCTAAAAATAAATATCAAGATGGGATGGGTCATATGCATTTTGTCTTTTGTGATTGTTCATTTGGTCAACACATAA
This sequence comes from Acanthosepion esculentum, assembly GCA_964036315.1. Classification (NCBI taxonomy): domain Eukaryota; kingdom Metazoa; phylum Mollusca; class Cephalopoda; order Sepiida; family Sepiidae; genus Acanthosepion; species Acanthosepion esculentum. Next base: position 74,094,975 of record OZ038501.1, read on the forward strand.
AAGAAATAATCATCTATCATGTAGGTCAGGGGTCAGCCTGAGAAGGATTTTTATCCGGGCCCGCCAGCTTAGCACCAATTATCTAATTCATTTGTACAGCAAGTAGCAGAAAAATATCAGTTAATCAACTAACGATACGATAAATCTTTTAAATCGAAATTTAATTTCAAATCCACTGCTGACTTTTACAAGAAATATGTTTTGCCAAGTGGAATTGAAGTCTCTTGAATAATGCAAAAATGATGATAACATTATTTGGAAGTACATATGCTTGTGAAGAACATTTTTCGAAAATGAGATATACCAAGAACAAGGTTGGGTGATCGCCACTTGGATGATGTTTTGCTGTATTGACAAATATTTCACCTGAGGTGATGAGGTTATCAAACAATAAGCAGAAATAAGTGTTTCATTAAATAATTTGCCATTTATAACTGTATTTAGTTTGTAGTAAGGAATTTGCATTTTTTATTGATTTGTTAGTTGTTATACTATTATTCCTGTAATAAAATAAGGAACTTTGTTTTAGTAATATAACATATAATATAGCACATACAAAACAGTCTGCCTGAAACTTAGATCTTGTGTCTATCAGTTCCGTGTTGTGACTAGGATTGTCATACCACTGTTTTCAATAAAGCTTTGTTACACCAACAATGTAACTAGAAAATAATAGTGCACTAAACAATGGCTTGCCAAGCTTGAAAATTAAATGCAATTATTGTGCCCCCTAGCTGAAATGAAAAAAAATATCAAGATGGGGTGGGTCATATGCATTTTGTCTTTTGTGATTGTCCATTTGGCCAATTGAGAAAAGAAGTAATCATCTATCATGTAGGTTGTCTAATAATGTTGTTTGAGATAGAGATATTAAAAAAACTACAGAGAAAACGGTTTAAATGACAGCATTTTTTATTTTATTTTATTTATTACTTTATATATTTTTATATTGGATGAAGAACTGAAAGCTCAGGATCAAAAATAAAAAGAAAATATTCCTGGGTGAGATTTGAATTCACCTCAGTTAATGAATAACCCCTTTGAACTCTGAACCCTTAATGAGTACAGCATATGCACTTTTCACACAGAAGCCGGTATATTGGCTGCTCAGGATCAACGGGTTAATAGAAAAAAAAAATGAACCTTTTATTATTTTTTAACCGTTTCATACCAAGTAAGGCAATAATGCCACTAAGATAGAAGGGGATACTGGGCGTGAAAGAAAATGAAATTACTAACGAGGAAAAAGGACGATAAAAGAACAGAATTCAGGATGACAGAAGACGATTGGCAGTGTATTTAAATTTTTAATGATTGTAGATGGCAGAAAAAGATTTCCAGAGGTTAGAAGTGTGAGAAAAGAAACTATTAGAATAGAACTGACGGTTGCATCTAGCTAGTTCAACAATAAAACAATGAAACCTAATTGCCAATCTAGTACTGCACTTATCAGAATTTTCTCACTATTGTTCTGCGATTCTATTATACAGGTTAATGTTTTCATGATAAAATTGGTATTCATAATAGTAATGGTGAGATTAACTGTTTCCATACAGGAAACATTTGACATTCATTGACTGAACAGTTAACATTAATATTTGATTGAAATTTAATATTTTGTTCAAGTAGAAATATGGTTCTACAGAAGGATACTGAGGATACCATTGACCGAACATGTAAGCAAGGACATGGTTTTAGAGAAAATGGAAACAAAAAGAAACTTATACTTAACATCAAGAAGAGTTGAAATTTCTGGGGCATATCACGAGGAAGGAGGGCTTGGAAAATCTGATACTCACAGGACATAATTGATGGGCTCAAGTAAATGGATGGCAGAACAGGGTTTAAGAGAAATAGCAAAAAACAAAAATTTAATTAACATCTAGAACGGGCAGGAAGTTGTGGAGGGTCATGATCACACCCATCATGAGGGAACACAACACATAAAGAAGAAGGCATCTGTGATATAAAAATAGCACCTTGTTTGATCAAAATTCAGTCCTTTGGTAGTGAGACTGGAGTGATCACATCAGGGTGTAGGCCTGGGTGATTGTATATGGAGGCCATGCACTGCTCAGATTACAAGCCCCAACTCTCACCCATACCGACACGATCCAACGGAATGCAGGACATTATATTTGGACATGAATTGGCTACAAGAATTGCTGGAAAGAATATTTTGTCCAAGAACTCACAACAAAGTCTGTCTATATTTCTGAAATGAGGTATTATGTACAGTATTTACATTAGTCGGACTATTGTCCTCATCTTTGTCGCCATATTTGTCACAACGTTTTGGCCATTGTATGCTCCGGCCTTCTTCAGGTGGTTGAAATTTCGAACTGAACCCTTTATTTCGATCACTGGGGTAGCCTGTTCTAGTTCCACGAGCCATGTTTGATGGATGTCAGTTATCAGTTATCTCCTGCTAATTTTCCCTCTGAAAGTTCTCCACTGCCTTAACCGGGTATTGAACTCACACTCTTTGGGTCTGTCACTGGATCTAACCAATGCCTTTATCCACTGTGCGATGTGTCCTTGAGGACATCTGGGTATGAATTTCTGAGTATTATAAACCTAATTTTTCAGCAGCCATTTTTTACCAGTACTCATATTGCAATTTTGCTGTTATCATTTCATGTTTTTACCAGATCTCATATTGCAACTTTTTTGTTATCATTGCTTTTCTCTGGCACTCCTTATTACTGGTTCCCATATTGTATTTATTTCTATGCTTGGCCGACTCAGGAGATTTTTGCGGCCTAGCATATGTGCTGATTCCTTAAGTTTACGAATTTTCCAATGGTGTTCCCTGTCTATGATCTCAACCTGATCCCACAGGGGACGGTTTCGGTTCGAAATTCCAACCACCTGAAGAAGGCCGGAGCGTACAACGGCCGAAACGTTGTGACAAAAATGGCGACAAAGATGAGTCCGACTAATGTAAATACTGAACTCACAACAATTCACAATATTTATCTTGACACCATCATCAACTGTCATTTATTGTCAATCATACTAGCTTAAAGCATTGCTCCACATCGCCCCGGCTGTCTTCTAAGATACGTTGGCTATTTTCGCGATAGACCTAACTTCTATCCATCCATCATCTCTAAGAATTAGGATTTTATGTATCTTTTTCACAAATTAATACATTTCTCTTTCCAGTTTTTTATTTAAAATTTGATACTTTGGTTGCTGCTATATCTTTTGCCAGTGTTCTGCATTTTTACTGTTTACATTCATAACACCAGATTCCTGAAATATTTTCTTGCAGGTCAATAAACTTTTCATGCCTAATACTGTGATTACCTTTCCACAAATCTCTTTTTGCTACATGCTTAAAGCCAGAATTTTTCCCTGTGTTTTTTATCGTGCCAATGTTTGCAATTTCTTGATAGTTTTCAGATCTCTGTTCAACATTTTCAAAATTTCTGAAATTGTATCCCCCCCCCCTCATCACTAATTAAATTTACAATATCTTGTTTCACTTTTAAGGTTACACAATCTGTTTTCATAAACAACTTGGGATTTTGACCAACTTTTCTGCAAGAATTAGTACTGAAATTGATTCAATTTTCTTACAAAGACATTTCAATGTAACTAAAATAGTAGAATTGGTAGAATTCTTGAATACAGTATAAAATAACATATTTAGTAACTCTCTTTGTTTTTTAAACTATTTACATTCTGACTACTGTCTTTGTCTTTGCTGTTGTTGTTATCACAACATTTTCAGCCATTGTGCCCTCCGGCCTTCCCCAGGTGTATATATCAATCTGGGTAACCGACAGGGAATTCCAAACTGAGCCCTTTATTTAATCTACGGGGATGGACTGTTTTCATTCCACTGCCCGTGTCTAGATGAGATATCCCTAGACATGGGCAGTGGAACAAGAACAGTCTGTCAATAGCCTTAGGGTTCAGCTCAGAATTCCCTATAGTGAACCTGGTGATGGTTGGATGGCACAACGGCTAGAGCATTGGGAGAACAAAGATGAGGACAACAGTCCTAATGTAAATAGTGTAAATAATTATAATTCTTTATCCCAGAAATTCAGGCAGAATATACATTAAGTTTATGGCAGATAACACAGTGTTGCAATGTAGACTATGTTACATTTGTCATTCTTGTACATTTGTGGCTAGTCTGTCTTTAATGCTTATCGTGAGCAGGCAGATATGATTTTTACATATGGCCACATGAATGGTAATGGACACGAGGCTACACAGCTGTATCATATTGTGTGTTTCAGATGGAAAGCAGCTAAGTCATCCAACCTTTACTGCTGTTTATTGTGGTGTTGCTGAGACAGGATCTGTAGCACCCCAAAATTTGTAAAAGTATTTTTTGAATTGTGTATACATTTAACAATGTCTACTGTAAACTTTAAACTTAATAACTCGAAAAGGAAGGATTTGCAGACATATGTTTATATGGACTTTTGTCTTTGCTTTGGTGCGAGGAACCCACCCCCAAAGTTTGTAGAAGTATTTTTATACTCCCTGTATATATTTATTTACAATATATATCCACCAGTCCTTTCTCTTTAGTGCAATGAAAGAGGTGCTGTCACTGGATTGGAATTCCCTGGACCAGGCTTCTGCATAGTTTAAAGTGGAGAACAGATACCATTTACCTTCAATCTGTTGTTAACTGGGGCAAGAAATGGCTTCTTAACTTCTTAACACTTCCAAAATGAAACCACTCTCTTTTAATCATCTTAGAGAACATTCTTTGCCTTTCATTAGCATGCCTGATGCTAATCTCCAAAAGAGAGAGACTATCCTTGTGCAAATGTTTTCCACCAACACGGAATGGAATGATTATATAGAATCAATTGCTAGTTCAACTGCTAGAAGAGTTGGCTCACTGTCTTGTTCTAGACAATTTTTCTTGCCAGAATCCTATCTTACACCTTTGTCTACTATTTGACCATGCATTGAATATTGCTCTCACATCTGGTCTAGTGCTTCTGCTATATATCTAGAGATTCTTGACAAAATCCAAGGAAGACTCTGCAATATTATTGGTCCTGAACTGGCATTTCAGCTCCAGTCAGTTTCTCACCACCATAACATAGATCTGCTGTGCCGTTTCTATAAATATTTTATGGTAATTATTCTGATAAGCTTTCCTCAATTTCACAAAATTTAAGTACAGTACTAGATTGGAAACTAGATCTCATCATTTAGCAGTTTAAATCATTAGATGTAACCTGCAAGTTCTATGCTAACAGTTTCTTCTCTTGCACTTCTCGCTTGTGGAACTCTCTACTGCAATATCAATCATTATCATCATCAGTATCCTTGAATCCTTATTCTTTTATTTGTTCTGTCTACTTAATAATGATTTTTTCTCAGATTATTTTACTCTTAGTGTCTTAGTGGCTTTATCATCTTGCTTCAGGTGAGATGAGTCAAAATGACATATGATAAATGACACTCAAGTTGCATAATAAAATCCCACATGAACAAATAAGCTATAAATATTACTACTAAAAACATATATGAAAACATTGGCATACATAATAAAATCTGATAAAGTCTTGAAAGTCTAGGGAGGTTCAATTTATTACTTGATAAGAATAGGAAAAAGATCCCTCACTTTATGACCAGTCAAGGGTGTTCCAAAAGTCCCGTGACAATTAGCAGAAAAAATAGCAACCAGGGAAAATTTGCATGATATCACCTTCCATAATTCGACCAATAAAATTTCTTGATAATATATTGTCACATACAGATACAGGATTCCATTTGGTAAATAAATATAAAATTTACATGGTTATCAATGGTAAAGTGACTTTTGGAACACCCTGTAGAAAATTATATTCATATTCCATTTTATTATGATAACATTGATTTACATAATAAAATCTGATACAGTGTCATAATTCTAGAGTGGATCAATTTATAACAATAGAAAACCGATTCCTCACTTTATTTCCAATAGAATCTCATACTCATGTTCAATATAACTATGTCCATAAAACTTTCCTTACACCTGTTGATTAATACCAATTTTTATTATGATAACATTGATTTACAGAATAAAATCTGGCATAGTGATGCCCTTAAGGAACACCAGAATTCAGCCAGTATAGGAGGTTGTAATACAACAAACCTTAATTTTACAGATAATGTAAATGGCCTTGCTAGGAAAGAAGAGGAACTTGTTAGTCTGGTGAATAATCTGGATGAAACACTCTCCAGATAAAGCATGGAAACTAATGACGAAAACAAAAAAACTCTTGACAAACAATGAGGAAGGACTTTCAGCCAACATAAAAGCTGGGGGTCAGGAACCGAAAGTAGTGAGACAATACAAATATCTTGGTTTAATCATCAGTGAAGAGGCCTCTGAAAGAGAAATAATTTCAAGAGCTGCGCAAAGAAAGGCACCTGCCACAAAACTAAAAACCATCTTGAAAGACAAGAACATCTGCCATAATCAAAGATCAATGTGTTGATTAGTGAAAGCCTTATAGCATTGAAATATATGCAGTTACTGGGTTTGAAATTAAAAGAGATAATACAAGTATCTTCTTCAACAGAGAATAAAGAAACAGTTGACTGCAATCCAAAATGTAGTGTTAAAAAATTTACAATGCTTTCACCTTGTCAGATGAATTGAGAGAAGAGGTTATTAAAAAAGTTGTCCATTAGATAAAGAAATATATATTCATACTTACTGATGTCAATTGACAAGAATAGTGTATATTTTATTTGTGGTGATTCATAATTAGAATTCTGGTTTAAATATATTTTCCATTCAATGTATCAAATGCAATAAAATATCAATTTTATTTGGATTTATTCTTGAAATTTTGAAGTTATTTTGTCAGCAAAAACCTGTTAAAATTCAGTATTTCTGTACCTTTTTTCAATGAATTTTTAAAACTAAAAAAAAATTGGTAAAAGCTACAAATCTAATGTTTGATGTCAGTACTTATCACATTAAACCCCAGCTTTTTTACTGAGCGTAATGTCGATTTTCTAAAAAAAACAGTGAAAAATCAACTTGCCCTAATGACACAGTGTGAAATACCATCAGACAAGAAAGAAGCACATTGGAAGATCTCATAGCCATCATGAAATACAGAAATTCGAAATGGTGTGAACACATCATCTTTCCACTGCCATCTTAAAAGGTTCCAACTCAGACAAAAGCCAGACAGATTGATTGATTTTTTTTTAACGGCATATCAACTCTTTATGGGTCATTTAATGCCGAAATTTAATCTTCCTTGAGTAATAAAAATATATGTTATTCTGCTTTCACAATTGAATACATGGTAGATGATACTCAGCTTTTGTACATATATATGTTTGTGTGGACATAATTACTAGAGGTGGTAATATGTGTGCTTTATGTTGTAGTTTTGTTATATTTTTAATACAGTTTTGTTCTTGAGAATGATATATGTTATTCTGCTTTCACAATTGAATACATGGTAGAGGATACTCAGCTTTTGTGCATATATATGTTTGTGTGGACAGAATTACTAGAGATGGTGATATGTGTGCTTTATGTTGTAGTTTTGTTATATTTTTTAATACAGTTTGGTTTAAAAAATTGTAGGATATTATGTGGATTAATGTCATGAAAGAGTTCTTTCATGTTAGCTCTTTGTTAATATTTTAAACAGATTTGCGTGAAGTTGCTGCAATTTGTTAGTATGTGTGTATTGTTGGTAATTTTTTTTAATATAAAAATGTATTCCTGGTATTTTTATTACAAAAATATATTTTTATACTTTCATAGTGTTTTGATTTTTGTTTAGGGAGGGGTTCACTATTTACCCAGAGCTGGGATCCTAGCAGGTGCTACCACCCTGTGTCAGAGTGGACCCGGAAAGAAGTAATTAAGAGATGGTTACACAAGAGGCAGACAGAAGAGAAAACAATGGGCTTACAAGGTCATTCACAGAGATTTGAACATTGGCACACAACCAAGACATATAGAGGTGCTGGTTAGTGGGGTGCCTTGCTGTGAAAACAAGACTGTGACCACACCTGGCAGAACTGATGATAATGGTAAGATGCACATTTAAATAAAATTAGAAAAAAACAAAACTTCACAAACATTACAGCACATCTGTCATACCTGGTCAGAACGGCAATTCTTTAACTCAAATAGAAATGCTCACCTTTACATCCACAGCTCATATGACAAAAAGAGACCATAATTTGGTCTATCCCTGCACACCCACTTTTGGAATAGCATCCAACAATACCCGTGTCATAAAGCATCTTTTCTGACCAATAAGAAAATGCCAATGCAGGTTTTTACAGCAGTTATTTCTGAGTCACTGACCAACTATAAAAGCCAATGCTGATTTTACCTACAGAGGTAAATCTGACTAGAATGGCATTAGCGACAGACCTCCACAGCAGAAAAGCCATCAGCTGTGACATGAAAGCACTTCCATCAACACCAATGCCTTCAACCAGCAGCAGCAGAGACTAACATTCAACTACTACAATGTGATAATTCATGAAATATTTCTCTTCTGATGCTATCTAACCTGACTAGGTATGCGTGTTGATTTTCAACTACTATCTTGTATTATACCCGCACCCCCAACAACACACACACTTTCAGTCTCCAATGACTGAGCAAAGAATCGAAACTTGTAGATGATGCAGTGATAAAAAGCCTTCTACTCATCTCAATCATGTCTTATCTCTATTTGTTGTTTTGTCATTTCCACTTTTTCTTTTTTTTCTTAATGGTAAGTTTGCCGGTTACACATCTAATCCATTGGTGACAGAAACTGTATAGAAACTCAAAATGATTGGCTGGATTAAGAGCCAGAGATACTCTTGTAAACTATGCATCTTTTTGGCTAGGTTAGCAAATATGATACATATTTTCTTAACAGTCACATAGTTTTATATAAGCATATGATTTTCATATAAGCAAAAAATGCAGATATTCATTACAGGATATCTTTTGTATGAACTCTCTGACATTAACATAACTTATGTAATTATTATTGCCTTCATGTTACTCAGTATAGCAGCACAAATTAGTTTTGCTTGAATTATTATTACAAAGCGTACTACTGATGAATTATAACACCACATTACATGACAGAAACATGGCCATCAGGAAAAATATGTTTTTATTCAAATCTCCAAATTAATTTTACTCTATACGTTCTAATGTATGTCTATATTACTGAGATGAGGTATTATGTACAGTATTTACATTAGTCGAACCCAAAGAGTGTGAGTTCAATACCCGGTTCAGGCAGTGGAGAACATTCAGAGGGAAAATTAGCAGGAGATAACTGATAACTGACATCCATCAAACATGGCTCGTGGAACTAGAACAGTCTACCCCAGTGATCGAAATAAAGGGTTCAGTTCGAAATTCCAACCACCTGAAGAAGGACGGAGCGTACAATGGCCGAAACGTTGTGACAAAAATGGCGACAAAGATGAAGACAATAGTCCGACTAATGTAAATACTGTATATTCTAATGTTTTTCAGATAAATAAAAACTGTAAATATTCATGGCTGATGTTTTCCAGGTTAAGATTAATTTTCAGATTACTTGAAGAAATTTTACTTAATGAAAGTTGTGTTCGTAGTGCAACCCTTAGCAACTTTGCAAGAGAAATGGGTGAGCCAAATTCAAATTCCAACAAAGTTTGTTAGGGTTACTTTTTCACAAATACCCTTGAAAAAGGGATGAATCTCTTCTTTCCCTAGCTATAGGCTAAATAGCAAGGAAGAATGGCCTTTCTTGCCTTGAGGTAGCAACCAATCTGGACAAAGGAAAAAACTGAATTTTGAATCAGCCTGAAAAGGGAAAAATATCTTGTCCTAGACACATCACTGCTGTTATGGCTGCAGTACATCAGGTGTTCCTATGACTCTAATGGGTTACAGGACTCATGACATGATAATGTATAAAATGGACGCTAATTAAATATTGATTAAAATATAATAAACGTCACATAGAAACATGGAAAAGAATTGTTTTTTTATATATCTGTTCAAACTTTTGCAAGTTATTTAAAGCCAGAATATTTTTGGAGATAATGATTTACAGATACAATTCTTACTAATTAACCCATAGCTGGAGGAGAAGAGGTGGATTCATACCTTTACCAAGTGTATTTGTATGCAAGTAAAAATAACGAATCTGACAGGAATGGGAACTTGGCTCTCTGATATCTAATTCCAAGCTATTACACCACTCACGCATCCAAGCTTACAGCACCTGATATTTCAAAGAGGTCACCCATCTAGGTACTGACCAGGCTTGATATTGCTTAACTTTGGTGATTGTACAAGAACTGGTGTTTCAATGCGATATGTTCATGAGCCCTCTACAAACAAGGAAAATAGACATTTAAATATTAATAGCTTCTTTCCTCTTAGAAAAAAAATTTAGCAAACACTATCATTACATGCTACATTTTTTTAAAGTCAGGTAATTCTTGTCTTAGTCTCTTCAGCCTGACTTGCACTGATTAAAAATAGCATTTAAGTTAAAACTTGTATTGAGTCGGCCATGACACATGAACATTAATTGTTGAACCCTTCCCTCACCTGACAAATCAATTTGGGATAAATAATAACACGGTCGAAGAAACAAGTGTCTGGGTGATTTTTCATTAAGAAACAAAGAAAAGAGTACTAAACTGTTATGTAATATCAGTCCTCCTCTATGGCAGTGAATGCTGGACAATCTTCTCATAGATGAAGAACAACTCAACAGAAATCTGGTCCTACAGAAGGATGCTGAGAATACCATGGACCAAACATGTGAGCAGCCATGAAGTTTTAGAGAAAATGGAAACAAAAATGATACTTATAGTTAACATCAGAAAGAGACAGTTGAAATTTCTAGTGTACATAATAAGGAAAGAAGGCTTGGAAAATTTGATACTCACAGGACATATTGAAGGCAAGAGGGATAGAGGGAAATAGCGCTTAACCTACCTGGATAGCAGAACAGAGTTTAGGACAGTGGTTACCAACTGATTTTGGGCCATGCCCAACTTTGGTATCTCTAAAATTCTGGTGCCCTCCACGTAATATTTAATTCTTACATGTATGCCAGTTACATATATATGTATATACACACAAAATGTTTTTATGTAAGCATACTGTATATGCATCATACGTATTAACATGCATTAACACTTTCACTCAGACTCACCAGAAAACAATTCATGGTTAATTATTCATTCTCAAATTGCCCCCTTATTCTGTTGATATAGTAAACTGAAGGGTGCACATCCTATACATGCCCTACATTAGTTTAGGAGATCTAGTAGAAAAACAAAATTTGATAAGAGCTACAAAGGGCGGGAATTTGTGGAAAGACATGATCGCCAACATCCAAAAGTGAAATGGCACATAGCAGAAGAACCAAATTTATATCTTCAAGCTCACAAGATAACAAATTAAAAAAGACAAATATGAAAAAGGCAAATCTATTCTGTGATAGAAATTAACATATTTCCTTTCTACTTTGATATGCAGAGGAAACGTTTGATTCTTATGAATTAGTTTGCATAGTTTTATTTACAGTTCATGTTTGATTCACTTTGAAATTGTAATCATAAAAGTTATCCAACTTTTATGATTTATGGTAAAAAGATGAACATTACTAAGAGCTACAAAGGAAAGGAAGTTGTCTAGCTCCATGTTCAACCATGTTCTGAAAAAAAACATGGCACACAAAAGAAGAAGAATTTGTTTCAGGCTCTAAATTTTTAACAGAAGCAATAGTTATTCTACTTTGATTAACCACCTTTCAATTTCTTTAAACCAAAGTTTTACATATTGGCACTACGAGAGTAGAGTCCTTTGACTGGGGCAGGTGGGAAATGAAGCATGGTGGTTTTGTTTCAAATAGTTAATTTACTAAGGTAAGCTTCATTTTGGCATGAAACTACACGGATACAACTGCCTGTAAGCACTGAATACACTATTCAATTGCAATGATCTGCGGGGCCTTCTTGTTAACCACGAAGAACTCAGGTTTGGTTTTAAATATAATGTTCTGATTTCTCCACCAAATCACGGAATTCTTTCAAATTTCTCTCCTCCCAAATTAGTACAAGATTACATATCTAAATATAAAAATGAAAGTGATTTTAAAAACATATCTATTGTTAAACAATATTTGACTAAACACGATTTTCTTTCTTTTCCACTTTTAAAAAAAAAAATGACAAATTTGTTCCATGCTTTAAACTTTCTAAGTAATTAAGTGGATTTAATTTTTGAAATATTTATCCATCCAAAAACAAAATTATAATCTACATATTCTATTAATTAAAACCTAGTAAATAATTAAATATTAATAATTAGTCCCAAAAAAAGATTACTAACATATTATGTAATAATCATATTTACTTTTTTCCTAATTTTATTAGTAATAATAATTATATATATATATATATATATATATATATATATATATATATATATATGTATGTATGTATGTATGTGTGTATATATATATATATATATATATATATGTATGTATGTATGTATGTATGTATGTATACATACACACACACACACACAGGGCTTAAGGAGGCACATTAGAGTAAGGGATTGTGGCTCAGATTGAGAAATTGGAGAGCTGATTTTGAATTCCAATCAAGTTCATTTCATTCACTTATGTGCTAATACCCTTGGGAAAGGTATGACTCCAACTCTTCTTCCCCCCCCCCCAGCTATGGGTAAATAGTAATATAGACTTGGGTGGCAACCAAGGAAAAGCTCTGAATTTAAAACTATATGTAGCCCTGACAAAGCATATAATGCAGCAAAGGAAAATATCGTTCGCATTGTTTTGATGATTCCAATTGTAGTAGACTCCATATAGAGGGCTGCAAAAGTAGGTATACATTTTTATTATAGTATTATACCAGTATTATAATAGTCGTTCTAGGACTCATTTAATTCATTAAAATCATTTTGAATATTTTCATTATTTTTATTATAATACATTTATTGTAATTTTTATTTTTTAATAAATAATAATAAATGTTTTGCAGGTAAAGAGGAGAGTGTGAATGATGGGGGCAGCAAATAGTTTGAACCTTTGAGAGATTAATACATTTATTATTGATATGTTAGTATAATCAATACATTTTCTGTGCACGTTTTGTTTTCATTACTGTATATCTACCCCCTATATATATATATATATATATATATATATATATATAATGGACTCTCCCGTTGGTTTCGACATATGAGGATCTGGCAGCTTAATTGATTTAGTTATGAAATTTTGTGCGATAATCTTAAGTGGCACTTAATACCCGCTAGTCTGCTAGGAGGCCACGTATGGAGCAAGAGTGAAGATTGTGGGATGAGATCACTGTTAGATTGGCTGACCTTTTAGATCTTGCTCTCGCTTCTTGAAGACAATTCATACAAGCAGCTTGAAAACTGGTGAGTCCACTAAAACTCATTGATCTCCTTTCTACCCACTCCAAGGCTAAGCGCTCAAGGGTGTTATGTGGTATATTGACAGCTGACATATATATATATATATATATATATATATATATATATATATATATATATATATATATATATACATACACACACTTAAACATTATTATCATGGATATTTTGTATTTAAAATAATAATGTTTGAAGTAATAAAAAAAAATCCATACTGGGTACACCATATTTTTGGTCTTGTGTTACATTTAAACTACACTTAGTAAACTGCTAGAAGTTACTAAATGTAAATGTTATAGTGTATTTATAATATAAATGTTATATATTACATATAACAAATATACGGGATGTGTGTAAGTTTATGTATGCGTGTGTGTGTGTGTGTATATATATATATATATATATATATGTAGGTATGGGTATGATAAAAAATCATCTTTCAAACTTCTAAATTGGAATGATATAAATTATAAATAATTAATTATAATAGTTTAGTCATTAATAATTAAATCAACAAGTATTAACACACAATTTTTAAATCATCAACACAAGAACGCGAATCTCATAACTGTCAGTGTATACTAAGTACCTGAAGATTGCAAGAACATGAAACTCTGAGTTATGGCATTGACATTGGATATTGTGTGTGTGTGTATGTATGTATATATATATATATATATATATATATGAATAAAGACAAAATGAAAATTTATCTTAGCTGATGCATTTTTGTCCTCTGATAGACTTTATCAAGGCAAATAAAATGCATCAAAGAACAAAACACATCAGTTAATATAAATTTTCCTTTTGTTTTTATTCATATTGTTCTTTTACAGATATATTCTTGGGTTATTACATCTCAAATTTTACACACACACACCGCTAACTCAGTACTATTTCCAATAAAAAATACCCTAAAATTAAGTTACATCTGTACTGAAAACTTAGAAAAAATTAAGAAACATAATGCGAATATCTTGAATAAACACTTAGATGAAGACCAAAGAAATTTAGACAGTATAATAATAAAAAGAGAAGAAGATAAACAAAACTTATGTAACTGCAGAAATCTTCATAACTGTCCTCTTAATAATAAATGTTGCACTGAATCCTTAGTATACCAATGCAATATCTCATCTATTGAGGATTCAGACAATGTAGGTTGGTTGGTTGTTTGGGGTTTTATGGCATATCAACCATTATGGGTCATTTAATACCAGATCCAGTTTATACATATTTATTAAATATATATACTTTGTAAACGTAATTTAAGGATAACGTTG